>CM042825.1:4677650-5277650 GCA_009982885.2 Hyles vespertilio
ACATTTTGATACCCCAAACATATGTTATAAAGTAACTAAATTAAATAAATAACGGTGAGAGAGGATCAACCTGAGCTAAACCCCTCGCTGTCCACTAATACATTCGTCTTATTCCATGGAAATCTTGAATTAATAAAACCGTCTTCGGGTTACAAAAGACCAAATATGTCTACAATTTGAGTTTCCACTTTTAAAGTATCTAGTGTTGAAAACTAATTTTTCTTGGAAAACTTATTGGCAAGCACTTTGAACATCTAGAAAAACCGTTCAAAGTTGAAAATATTTTCGAATTTGGGAGTTAATCGACCAACTAACAGTAATACACGTGGACCTTTTCAAAAACCGCTTGGTAGGCGCTAAAGATTTTATGGTTTCTACGAACCACGCTATACGCTAAATAACATATGATGCAAATTTAATATGCAGGACATTAATCGAAAAATAGGCCTTAACTCATATCACAAATTCGGCTTTGATAGGGAACCTACTTTTATAGTACGCCATTGGTCCTGGTATTATGGGTTTTAAAATCAGTTAAGTATCTTGAGTACAATCGTTTTGCTCGTGGTATGTAGTATATCATGGAATAACTAATTGATCACTTCCTGGGGCCGTATTTTTTTTTTTTTTAATACTTATTTTATTAATTATGGAAAGGTTGCTTCTAAGAACTGTTTGTAGCAAAAAATAATGGCTTTTGAGGCTAACGGTTGCAGGAGTAAGGTCGTAAAATTTTTCTCTTTTTGTGTTAGGACTTCAAAATTTCGTTTTTTACACCTTTCACCCACGCATACGTCGCAAATCTCTGACGTGTTTACCGTCTCGTCTAACTGTACAGAATTGTTGCCAACTTTTGTTTTTTGCCTGTCTGTGGATTCGCTGTGCGTCGCTATTTTTTGTTTTAATAATATAAAGTTATTAGGTGTAGGATTGCGCCTAAAATTTGAGTGCAAAACTACGTTCAGCAATAGCCGCAGATAGTGATGGAGTCCAATAAGGCTTAGGACTAAACTTGTGTATAAGTCCACTACAACCCTTAAATGTAGGAATACTCCAGTTAGCCGCACAGCTAATTTCCCCCATAAATAAATTGTATGTGGTTTGAATATTATTAACATCAACTATTATAGAATAATCAACCTGACTTTTTAGGATTTCCTGATATAATTGCCAATTCGCCAGTTTTAAAATTTCGGCGATTTCCTCTTCTGGCAGAAGCTATATATTGCATGGAGTACTTAATTAACATATGATCACTGCCTAAGGATTCTCTTGTTACCTGCCATTTCCAATAACTCACTAAATCGGAGGAAACAAAAGTAATATCTGGTGAAGATTCTTGCAAAAAAGAGTTAACTTAAAGAGTTAATTCTGGTACTGTCTCCGTTATTAAGTGGCAACATAATTGTATTCAAAAGATACATCAAGAATTTGCAATCCTCTTTGATCTGTTTTACATGACCAACTTGCATGGTGTGCATTAAATCACCGGCTATAATAGTTTTTGTTGAAAACTGAGAAAATATATGCTCCCAGTCATTTCGAGTAGTTCTAACAGATGAGGAGCAATATACGGACGTTATATAATCTAAATTCTTACAATTACAAATTTTAATGCATATTATTTCAATTCCTGAATTATTTACACTTATAGGATGTAAGTATATGAGCTTTGACTGACCTATGTGTAATTATAGCTACTCCGCCATACGAATCTAATCTGTCTTTCCTAAAAATATTGTAGTCTTTATTTTGATACTAGTCTCTGAATTTAGCCACGTTTCACTAATTATACAAATACTGATTTTTCTTGTGAAAGAAACAACTCTAAATCATACTTTTTGGGCATCAGGCTCTGAGAGTTCCATTGAGCAATATTAAGAAACTTGCTCAAATGAAAAGTCAGCGCCCGATGTCCCAGTAACATTTAAGAGTAGGGCATTATTATCCATTATAGATAGTGTTTACAATCTTATTTAAAAAATCTTCACGTTTGACTAATTCTACAAGGTATGATATATTTCTTCAAAAAATATTTTTAATATTTGCTGCAATTTCACTTCTCAACTTTCTTTAGACAGTACAACTTCTTTCAATTTCCATAGTATGTGCCAAAAGTCAATTTTTGTCTTCTTATGACATTCTCCTGCATATGGTTGGTTACTGTCTTCTGGTGTCTTCACATTTTGTTTCTGTCGCAGACATCAATGTTCCTTTTCTGTTTCTTTTTTGGGTATCTATTTCTTCTTGATTACTCTTTTCCTAGTGTATTATTATTTACTTTATCGTCAGATTCCACTTCACTATCATCTGTAAGCTCTTCATTAATTTGTTTGGTGTAGTTCCTGTTGACTATATTTTGTTCTTATTATTTCGTTATCAACTAAATGTGGGTAGCTACCGTCATTACTAACTTCCACAAAGTTGTGTTGTTGTTTCTGAACATTAGCTTTGCTTCTTATATATTTGGTTAGAGCTACCTTGTATGTGCAATTATTTCGGCTCATAATTGAACGAATTTCTTTTTCTTTAAGGAAAACAGGACATCTCTTATTAAATGCAATATGCTCACCCCTACAGTTTATACATCTGAATTTCGTTGTCGCACAGTTTTCATGTTCTGCTCCACATTTAGGCAATTTTTTTTCTTACTTGGACAAAGTCATTGCCAAATGACCATATTCCAGCACTTTGAGCATTGAGTCACTGGAAAGGTATACGGTTCCACCTTAAATCTGCAGTCATATCCGTAGATATAAAATGGTAAAGTCGGCCATTAAAACTGAAACGCACGCGATTCACTGTCCACCCATTCACCATTTTCTGACATACGTTTTAATCTTTTTGCAGCTACTATCTTATGTTCACATTTAAATGCTTTGAGTAATTCATCATCACTTACGTCCATTTCTAAGTATTTTACGACGCCATATGTTGTGCTTACTTCGCTAGTTGAATGACAGCGGTAACCTAATTCCTCCATAATATTTTTATTATTAATTAACTTATCTGCATCTTGTTTCACTTCAAAAGTAATTAACACTCGGCATGGATTTTTATATTTTATTCTTGTTATATTTTGAATGTTTTCCGATTTCAAAATCTTCGCCAAACCAATTTGCTTAGGAAGTAGTTGATGGGATGCCATACATACTTCATATTGTTCATTCTCATTCATATTAATGTTTGTATTCATTAAATAATTCTTCTTTCCCTTTCTTTGTACTAATGTAAAACCATCCGATTCGCCTTCCTCGCTACTATAACGCAACCGCTTCGCCGTCCGTTGAGTACTCATAAGTATGCCCGAGATCGGTGTCTGACATCTATCGTTACGTTCATCGTGCCCTGAAATTAATTGGTCACAATCTTCACGTATCTCTTCCTCACTCATTGCATCGCTTCCAATAGACGACGGCCCGCGATGGACCTCGTCCATCACATTATTATTAAACGAATTTAATTGACGCGTCACCGATAAATAAACACGATACGTGCACTCGTTAAGCGGCACCGCGCGCAACTGATGTCAAAAGTTATATATTAGTATAGACTTTATATTGATTATTGCTACACAATAATTAAAATGCTCATACATTACAGGTCAAACTTGCAGCCCAAGTTTTTAGCCGGCAAGTGGCTACATCACTACAAGCTTATACGAAGAGTATCCAACATCTCCAAGAACATGATTATTCTACTTTTAATCCTAATTTTGATAATAATTTTTTCACAGCAGAAATAATTACCTTCATAAATGATTTGTTTGATAGTTTAAATGGTTTTGGCCGCTATGGTAACAAATTGACACATGCATTGTCTTGTAACTCTGAACACATAGATTTCTGGAATGAAGCTGTAAAAAATTAATGTCTATGCGTTTTGACTCTCCCAATCCAAGGGAAGCAAAACCTCTATCACTGAAGCATTTGTGCATAATGTCAACTCAATAAAACATTTGTGGTCAGATTTGCGCTCTGTTGAAGGTGTAAAGTTTCTAAGTCTCCGACGTCTTAATCAAGATCCGATAGAAAATTTTTTTGGACAGATAAGGGCACATGGTACTTTTAATACCAATCCTGACTGTACTCATTTTGTGTCAGCCTTCAAAACATTATTGATTAATAATATTACAACTGGAAAATCATTATATACTAATTGTTCGGATGATGACGATAAAATGTTAGGTACATTAAATAACTTAATTAATCAACAAAAATTTAGTTCCTACCCTGAACATCTTAATCCTGAGGAAAGTAATCTTATAGAAAACTCCATCCCTAATGAAAATATATATCAACACAAATCTATACCATATATTGCTGGCGCAATTTGTCGCTCTTTAATGTCAAATTTAAAATGTAATGATTGTAGTAACTGTATAAACTCCCTATTAAGTAAGAGTGAGTCATCTCACCAATTAATTCGTTTAAGAGAGTATAGTACTGATGTAGATAGGTTGTATTATCCTTCCAAGAACTTGAGTAAAATTGTATGGCAGAGTATATATATTATTGATAAGATTTTACCATCCATTTGCAGTGTTTACGTTTATTCCGAAATAGTAAGTTCATTAAAGAAAAATATTGATACTACATGGTATAATTGTAATAATCATAAAGAGTCTTTTATGGAATCTTTTTGGTTGTATGTAATTAGAATGCAGGTTAAACAATGGTGTTGTAATTTTAATAATAGAATTAATAATGTCGATCACAGGCCTAAAGATGTAGAAATGGAAACTCTAATCCGTGAAAAAGTTACAAAAGGATTGAGTTATAGAAAAGTAAGGAGACGTAGTACATAATAATAGCTAATAGTCATCATCATCATCCTCAGCTCACAGCAGTCTCAACTGTATGTTGTCAAACTCAATCCTTAGCTTTGTTATATAGAATAAATTTGTTAATTGATTTAAATATTATCTTAAATTTAAAATTCTTAAATTAAATTTGAGTGTCGCTCAAGTCTACTTTCAGGGTGTAAAATCATTTTAGTTTCAATTCAAGGTTTTCTTTAAAATAGACCTATGTTGCCAAACATTTCTTATACGTTAATATGAACCTGTTTGATCGTTGTCAAAATATTTATATATATTAAATTGAATGTTTATATATATATATATATATATATATATATATATATATATGATTGAAATGTAGAATCCTGAAATAGAAATTTGTTTGTTTCTTAATCATAATATTGCATCCAGTATTTTCATAATCATTTTACATGTAAATGTGCCTTTATATGGTATTACCAATTATATTATTATGCATGGAATGCTTCACAAGTTGCAATATTTGTAATAACTTTTGTTAATTCATTAAATATTGTATTACATTTAAAATTATTTTATTAATTTGATTGTTGATGCTCAAGTATCCTTTTAGGGTGTATAATCATTTTAATTTAAATTCAAGGTTTTCTTTAAAATAGACCTATGTTGCCAAACATTCTATTACACCTTAATATGAACCTACCTGATGGTTTTCAAAATATTTATATATATTAAACTGAATGCCAAATCTTACATGTAATTTAAATGTAGAATCCTGAAATAGAAATTTGTTTGTTTCTTAATCATATTGCGTCCAGTATTTTTATATTCATTTTGCTTGTAAATGTGCCTTTATATAGTATTACCAATTATATTATTATGCATGGAATGTCTCACAAGTTGCAATATTTGTAATAACTTTTGTTAATTCATTTAAATATTGTATTACATTTAAAATTATTTTATTAAATTTGATTGTTGATGCTCAAGTATCCTTTTAGGGTGTATAATCATTTTAATTAAATTCAAGGTTTTCTTTAAAATAGACCTATGTTGCCAAACATTCTATTACACCTTAATATGAACCTACCTGATGGTTTTCAAAATATTTATATATATTAAACTGAATGCCAAATCTTACATGTAATTTAAATGTAGAATCCTGAAATAGAAATTTGTTTGTTTCTTAATCATATTGCGTCCAGTATTTTTATATTCATTTTGCTTGTAAATGTGCCTTTATATAGTATTACCAATTATATTATTATGCATGGAATGTCTCACAAGTTGCAATATTTGTAATAACTTTTGTTAATTCATTTAAATATTGTATTACATTTAAAATTATTTTATTAAATTTGATTGTTGATGCTCAAGTATCCTTTTAGGGTGTATAATCATTTTAATTTAAATTCAGGTTTTCTTTAAAATAGACCTATGTTGCCAAACATTCTATTACACCTTAATATGAACCTACCTGATGGTTTTCAAAATATTTATATATACGAAACTGAATGCCAAATCTTACATGTAATTTAAATGTAGAATCCTGAAATAGAAATTTGTTTGTTTCTTAATCATATTGCGTCCAGTATTTTTATATTCATTTTGCTTGTAAATGTGCCTTTATATAGTAGTACCAATTATATTATTATGCATGGAATGTCTCACAAGTTGCAATATTTATAAACTTATTTTGTAGTTTTATTTATATTGTATTCAAGGGTTGTATTATTTAATTGTATTTTATATTAACCAATTTGAAATGTATTATTTTGGTACATTAGAATGAAAGTCTGCAATGATGTATTAAATTTCATAATGACTTGTTTTTAATTAATACAAATAGTATATTTGTAAGCAGACATTTTTCGCAATACTCTTCATTGTAATCATGTCCATAGCAATACTTTGCCGGAAAATGTAATTAATTTAATTTTATGCTTTGAAATATTGCATAGTAGAATCATATAATAGTTTGACTATTGTATCTCTACTCTCCTTTACATGGTTTAAAAACAAAGTAATCTTCAATATGTTTATCATTTTGCTAATTGAAAAGCATAATATGTTGTTTTAAACTGTTTATATGAATCATGCTTTTGCACCTTTCATATATTTTTATTGATTTGCAATGTAATGGAAGAGCAATTTCGATCATATCTTTAAATGATGATCTAGTGGACCATGACCTATCTCAATCTCAATCGTTTATTGAGGGGGCCCACGTATAGGAGTGTATGGATAAATATAAATTATTGAATTTCCTCAAATTATTGAATCCAACATTTTCGTTTTTTTATGCAGAATGTTAAGAAACTATCTTCGTGATTAAAAAAATATTATGTTTAATCTATATACATATATGGTTTCAAGATACTAACATTATATTGTATTCAGACTTGTATTTAACTTATTTTGTATTCGATTTAATAATACATTTGTAATGTTACACATGGAATGGCTTCCATGGTGTAATAATTTGTAAATTTACACTATTAAGTTTTTAGCACGCTATTCATTTAATGTATCTAAAGTTAACCATAATGAAAACATTTCATTAATTTACTAGAAGCCTGAACTAATTTGGGTAAATTTATATCGCCAACTACTATGATCCATGCCAACCCTGTAGTTACTAACATAAAGAAACTGTAACTGTAGTTGCTAACATAACTTAACATTCATAAAGCTTAAGATATTAAAAAAAACATATTAATATTATGCTTATATCTTATAGAGCGTTGGGCGTTAATTGTAAAATTTCTAGTTACGAGGGGTCTTAGAAGTAAAATATGTGATAATAAGATTTATAAGTAATATATGTAACATTTTTTCTTTTCAGAAACAGGTAAATGTGATAAATAATTTGTTGTGCTTCTTACTTTCACATTATTTACTTCCATACAACCTTACATCTCTTGATTGAGGAGAGAAATATTCTAAATTGTCATGAATCGCTATCAAACGCAGATTTTTTCTTATCTTAGTGGTAGTTTCCTAAGATTATCCCGATTTAACAAACAAAAACCTCATAACGAATTTTAAAATATGTATGTTAGGGTCAATCAGAAGGTAAAATGAACGAAACCTAATGTATTTATAATATCATAACTTTTAATTACTTTGAAACTACTATTGCCATTGCCAATCATTGCTTTACCGGAACAGTGTAGACCAATTGTGCGTTCTGGTTGACTTCACGTATCTCAGCTGTATAAAATGACCTGTAATATTGTGATCAATTGATTTTTATACATGAATTGTGAACTTTTCTGAATTTAACTAATGCATAATCACTGTATTGTAAATATATTATAAAAGAGCAACGCTAGAGTTTCTTGCCCGTTCTTCTCTAGCGAATACAGCCTTGTGAACCGGGTGGTAAAGAAAAAAAGTGACAATCTAAATAAGGATTGTTTATGGTATTTTCAGAATAACAAATTAATTTAATTTTCATTGTTTATAAATAAAGTTATTTATTTTGAAGTTTATTTTATTTATTTCTTTAAAACCAATATATGAATATACAACTACCTAAATCGGTAAAAAAAACCGGTAAGTTTGAGGCACAGATGTCAACCGGAAAATAAAGCCATCCCTAATTAAATTAAAGATCGGTATCTCGATAAAGTACCGATTGTCACAGCACTGCTACACATGTATATAACCACCGAACGAAAAGTAAAGAAGAACACTCTGTCAAAATATGTACTGGATAGAAAGAGATGGACGATTAATTATGAATGAATTGTATAACATAATATAGACATAAAGTACATGTTTGGGCTTTCACTGTGTGAGTTCCCTTATCGTGTTAAAAAATTTGTATGGACTCGGCTGTCTGTCTTGTTATTAGTCTGTGGTTAGCATGAATGGCTAATGTCAAGCTTGCAATTTGTCTAGGCCCCCAGCAGTTCAGTTCAGTTTTTGTTTTTAATGGCGATTAAAGATTGAGTTTTGAGCTGTGGTTTTGAGTGTTTTTGAGTGTGCTTTTGAGCAGTTTTGAGTTTTGAGTTGTGCTTTCGAGCATTCCCATTCCTATTTCTTATTTTTGTTCGTAATGGAAATTCAAAATACAATAAGAACCAATTATGGTGAATGTCGTTGTTGTCTTGCTAAGGGCAACCATCAAAACATAACCAAAGAGTATTATTATAATGGAATACGAGAAGTGTTTGTGGATGTTTTTATGGAGTGTTTCAATTTATGTGTAAGTATTGTAAACAGCACCTGTACAGGTCTATATTAGGCTAGTGCAGTTCCAGTCAATGTTAAAAACTTGATAGATACTTACCCATGTAACTCGGACTTAAGCAGTGGTTTTTACTAATATTGACAAGTCCTCAGTTACATAAATTCTCAACGAGTAGGTATCTTCTTCTTCTTCTTATCAGCCCATATACGTCCCACTGCAGGGCACGGGCTTACTCTACAATCGAGAGTACGATTGAGAGTGGTTAGGCCATATAGTCCACCACGCTGGCCTAATGCGGGTTGGCAACGAGTAGGTATGGCAATAATAATTATACCTCCAATAATCTAATATCTAATCAGCAATAGTTGCAATTAACAATGCAACAAACTGACCCACTTTCCAAAATAAATGTTTTGATTTGTTATAGTTGTCCACAAACTCTGGGTTGAGCACTTTGATCTGTGCCTCATGTGTGTCTCGCCTGCGCGATGCGAGTGACTTCCGAATGATGGTGGCGAGCACAGAGACACAGTTGCTCAATGCACTTGCACATCCAGATAACAAACATACTATCTTGATTAACGGTAATCAAACATTATAAAATGTTTTAATATTTACCATTAAAACTATTATAGTCCATAACTATGGGTTCTTTCCGTTACCAACCAGTTGTCTGGAAGAGATGTCTTAACGAGATAAGACTGCCAGTTATATCTCCAATTTTGTGTGTAACTGTTGTGATTACTGTATTTTTTCTATTTTCTTATTTTTTTCTAGTGTTTATTATTTCTTAGATGGTGTTAAGCACTCTGCTTAAATAAGTGTCATATTATGTTGACAATAATACATGAAACGATACATAAGATCATGCCACAAGTCTTCTAAAAGTGGATTTCAGAAAAAGAAAGTGGACAGATTAATAACCAATGTCCCCATAAGGAGGAGCATATGCAGAATATTATTTAATGTTTTAGTTTGTTTCAGCAATATTTTTTTATTCACTAAATTTCTCAATGAAGGTCATAGGTACAATAGAAAAGGCCTTTATTTACACACAAGCTTTTCCAATGATGTGATGGGAAATCAATACCAAGTATGAACAAATTTGAATGCACTCACAAACTCATTTTGAACATATTATTTGGTATTGCAGTGCAGAATGCAGATAAAACAGTTGAACATGAGAACTATGTAAAAGTTAGAAAGGTGAAAGAGGAACCTTCAGGAACTGATGAACTGGAAACTGATGATTTGCATTATATAATTGGGGACTGTGGTATGAAAACATATTATTTGTACTAAGCCAACATTTTAGCTTATTTGTTTGTATATAGATGGTGATAATAATTTTAAAAATATACATAACTTCCTTTGTTTCATGCTGCATAAAACATTGCATTGTAATATACCTAATGTTCATGTGGTGTTTATATTATTCAATCAATCTTTTATATTTATTTATTATATTTATTAAGAAAATGTAAAAAAATCAGTACATTCAGAAAGAATTCTCACGACGCGGTTTCATCGGCCGGTTACTGCGGCTGCGTGCCCGCAGATTCTGTAGAATCACTACATAGTATAAAACAAAGTCGCTTTTTCTATCCCTATTTTTCTTGTTCGCTTAAATCGTTAAAACTACGCAACGGATTTTGATGCGGTTTTTTTTAATAGATAGAGTGATTCAATAGAAAGGTTTATATGTATAATAACATCCATTAAATAGTGGAGAAATATTGTTATTTTTGAGGTTTCTAATGTGATGTCGTTAATTATCAATATTTTCCGCTTACATTGCAAACGCAGGCTGAACCCTACGAGATAATGTACTACATATTTGTACACATTGAAAAGGTCTACAGAAAACTCCGCGATGGTATATGTCTATCTCTTATGGATATCCCACAATAACATGTTTTTGTCATTTACTTTTTAAGACAAATAATGGCTAATATTCGAAGCGATTTAACCAATACAGCATTAATCCTTATCCAATTAAATAGCTTAAATAAATTGTTGATTTAATATAGATCTATGTGGTCCTTTACAGCACAAGATTTAAATGAATATTTTCGAAGATATTACAGATTTAAAATTGCGTGACGTAGCGCTTGCGGCGGTACTGGCCGGCCGGGCGGCGGCAGCGTGCCTATATAGGAATGTTTATATGTATAATAATAATACGTACATATTATTGTACAAAAATCTATTTGTACCCGGGCGAAGCTGGGCCGGGCCGCTAGTGTAGATATACATATATGAAAAAACATACGCACATTTTACGGGGCGATTTATGCCCGCACCGTTTTGTCATTATATCTGTATTCTGCGGGCCCGCAACCGCAGTGGCCGCGGATGCAAACTGAACAAAACCAATCGCCTGGTTTGTCTGTGAGTACTAAATATACCAGGTGTGACCATATTGCGACCGAAAACGCAACCAAGTGGTAGTTTAGTGACTTCAAATATTGCAAACAAAAAGGAAAAAAAACTCGTTACTTCGTGTATTTTTGTTAAATAGGTATATAGATATTTATTTTGCGTTTTTTTTTAATTATTTGTTTCTGATGCCCTTGACATTAACACGTGAATTCCTTTTGGGTCGCATCCTGGACACACCAGGGGCCCTTTATTCATCTGAAGCGAAGTTCGAAACTTCGGACGATCGAAGTTTTTTATACAATACGAATGTATCTACTCTGTAAAAGTTCGAATTTGTATAACGTACATCGTAACCATAAGTCTATGGATGGCAGGATGGTTACTGTAATAGTCACTATTTATGGTTAATATGTGTAACATTGTAGTAGAATCATTGATTTAAAAACTAAGGATAGGCCCTTCAGTACATTAGGTACGTCAAAAAGACGCCTGTAAAAATCGCGCCATCTGTTAGATTTTCATGTAACTACGTAGTGTGCTATAGGATCCGACCGTCGACGTGACTTTGTTACGTCGTAGTTATTTAAACGTTAAATTATAAAAAAATTATTTGATTTCTGTGTATATTCATAAATCAGGAAAAATGATTTTTTAACATAAAATATGTTGTATATTAGTTATGTATTAAAATAATATGTGAAATATAGTGTGCAAATTAATAACAGAAAAAAACATCACAGTGAAGAATGAAAATAAAAAGAATAAAAAATAATAAATCTGAAAATTTGTAACGTCTTAGTAAGCCTATTTTATTAAATTCAACACATTTTAATTTGCATTATAGGTAGTTTTAGTAGTATATTTGCTACGAATTAAAAATATGTAATCAAGTGGTAAATATGTCAAATAATTACACCGCATCAGTTCGACTACAGCTTAGGTCTACGCATTCCTAAATATGCGCCGCTGCAAAGTATAAAGTTATGTCGTGCAGAATACATACGCCGAATGATTTGATGGCGGCCATGAAATTGTTTTTCAATAATACTAAAATAAATGTTATATTGACTTAAAGTAATATAATTTTTACTTATCGGTGATAAGAAATGTTATCTTTATTTTTTGTGAATGTTCCATCATGTTTATTGCACCCACGCACGATACAATTGGGCATTTTTACGACGACTTTCAGACCGGTGCGCTGTGACGTCACAACCGCTGCACTGGTGCTGCAGACCACTTTCGTGACAACACTTTTCCTGCTCTCCGCCCCGTCCATATGTTTTACGTCAATGAGTAGAATACGATTATTAATATTTATCGGCTCGTTTGCTATACACCACGTCATCACACCGTTCCGTCCTCCACGTCTATGATGTATCTCCTTCTATATCTATCTCACTCACCCTTGGTTCACGTAGTGTATAGTTCGAGACGACAGATGCTAGGAGTATGAATTTATCAATACACTACAGTTACGACCATAAGTCAATAACGACCATAAGTATATTATGTAGATTGTAGGTACATTCGTATCGCATATAAAATTCGATTATCCGAAGTTTATATGCGATGGATACTCTGCCTGGGCGGCATTGGCACTTTCCATCAGGTGCAATGCTGCCACTATGCCAGGCCAGTATATATGTATAAAAAAAAAAAGTTTCGAACTTCGTTTCGGATTAATATAGTAGGGCCTCTAGTATAGGTTCCAATTCGGAAAATCAAAATCAAAATCAAAATATTCTTTATTCAAATAGTCTTTCACAAGATCTTTTGAATCGTCGTTTTCTGCTACCACCGAAAAACGATTTTCATGATATACATATTTTAGAAGTAGATGCGTACACAGTGGAGGGTGAAGAGGCGCTATTGGCTCGATTCTCGCATCACGTACTCCAGCCGCTGCCCACAAGGCGACAGTTGCACAAGATCTGTCCCGAGTATGCCAACCAATTGAAACTACTTCACGGTATTGTGCTTTTCAATTTTGTTTATACATATATCATGCGGCATTCCTGGAAATGTGTTGGTTGCTCATGCCTCATTATATTCAACATTATCGTTAAGCAAACAATTTTTCGTTCACAGGCACAATCGTCAAACCATCAGCAATAAAGAAATTACTAGATAATAACGAAAATAATGAAAAAGAAAAACCAAAGTTATCAGAGAAATATGGTCAAATAGTGAATACTACCACCATATTAGAATTTTCTAATGCGATACCCTTCAGAACTCGATGTTCGGGCTTTTCGTGCTTCTATTGCCCATTAGTATTTGAAAATTTAAGCAAGTTAAGAGAACACAGTATAAAACACAACAAGTCAGAAATTATAAATATATTGAACGCATACACTCTGTTCCGCCTTATTGTGAATATAGATGTCACAGACTTAAAATGTTCCATATGCAATGAGGCAACGCCCAGCTTGAATATGTTGAAAACGCATCTCACGGAAGTACATAAGAAAGAATTGCACGTAGTGTGCACAGACAGAGTGATACCGTTCAAGTCAGTGAATGATATTTACGAGTGTCAAGTGTGCAGAAATAATTTCGAGACATTCAGCGCAGTGGACAGGCACATGAACGTGCATTATAACAATTATTTGTGTAGCGAGTGCGGCATGGGTTTTGTGAGTCAGTACAGACTGCACATCCACTCTTACAATCACGGGAAAGGAATGTTTCCATGTGACCAATGTAAACAAGTGCTAACCACAAAGCAGAAACTCAAAATACACGTAAATATTAAGCACAACAGGCTCAAGCGTTACAAGTGCCTGAGATGTGCGGAGCGGTTCACGGAGTACATGCACCGGCAGAAACACATGAAGGAAGCTCACGGCATTGCGCCCATCCTGTTCAAATGCAACGAGTGCGACAAGTCGTTTAACAGACGCTACGCGCTCGCCACCCACACCAAGCGGAACCACTTGGAACAGAAAGACCAGCACTGCACCCTCTGCTCATACAAGTGCTTCTCTCTCAACGAACTCAAACTGCACATGATTAAACACACTGGTGAGAAGAATTTTGAGTGTACAATCTGTAAAAAATCATTGTCGAGAATGAAATCATTGAAGGAACATATGAAGATCCATAATAATGACCGGAGGTTCGTGTGCGCATCCTGCGGACAAGCGTTTGTACAGAAATGTAGCTTGAAAGGGCACATGAAAACACACCACCATGATCTATACAATATTTGAGAGGGTTGAGTGTGTGTACTGTGTGATAAAACAAGATTCTGCCAGGCACCGCACTCATTCCGTGGAGAACCCACCCGAGCCGCGGAAGTGATGCTGCTGGCCGGCCTGTGGCTCCGATTACCAGCTTCCTAGTGACTATCAACTGCCAGTTAGCCGCACCTATTAATACACGCTGTCGTACGTCGCTGTAGCACTCGACGTCCGGTCTTAATTCACGCAAATAAGACTCCTTTAAAAAACTCAGCTTAATCTTTGTTTCCCGAGCGAAAGATCCCTTATGGTACGCGCCTTGACGGGATGGTATCACTTACTATCCCGATTTGAGAGACACGTTGAGTCTCACATATAAACCCGTATGACTCGAGGCGACACCGCGAACAGTGAATTTCGTCGGCGGATTTGCGCCCACAACCCGCGCTATCTCCTCGTTCATCAACGTGACTGTCTTCCTCATACTACACCTGTGACATACTCCACTCGGGCTCCATATTGTAACTGAGCAAACTTTAAGTAGACGACAACTTCGGTTGTGTTCTTTCGCTACGGCAGCCGCAACGCGTTCTTCCGCGACATCATCGGCGAGTTATTCGTGCGGCGAGCGTAACAACCAGTGATGCGGTCTATTACACTCGACGGCCCCGTATCGTGCCCTGACAGTGGGAACACCTGTGCCTACTGTTGAGACACTGGAAACACACGCGCCTCCTTGGCCCATTCCCACCGCTGGGCAATTGGCTTGGCTCGGCACCGCAGCAAAAACACGCACCTTTCTCATTCAACGTTTGACGGGAAAGATGCAGCCAGTCACTACCTAACCCGTCTAACTGCGTCAACACTTTGGTGTTCCCTCTCCTCCGTCCGTGGCTTATCTCTTACGAATGAGAGTAGATTCCATTTGTTCGGCCTGCCTTATCAGGGCTATTGCGCTGGCAGTTGACCGATTGTACCGACGGCGGTCGCGTCCTACGTTCCGGGTTCGCGGCTGCGGGTTCACATGGAGTCGTGAATTCGGGCGTCGTCAACTCTATAGCGGCGTTCCTTGCGGCGGTACGCACGTTCACGGATGCGGAAGCTTTTACGGAGGGAGACGCAGAGTGGTTTTCATACCGCAGCATCTCAGTGGGTTGGCTGCGTGTCCTTGGCATATGACCCAACGCCCTAGGTATTCCAAACAGCCTAAACCAAACTTATCCTATGCTGAAAGTGTCTGGATATAAGCCGCACCCTGGGGCATTTTTTTGGGTCGGTGTTGACGCACAATTTCACCACAGGTTGCCCGCTGGGAAAACAACGTTTGCCGTTTGACACTGTTAGGTGACAGACCAACCGTGCCGCTGTGAGAATGGCGTTTTACGCTATGAGCGGGGTACATGTGCCGCGAAAGTGCGAACACGCCTGTTGCGTGAATACCATCGCGCACATTTTTCACATACACGCCGGTCGCGTGCCTGTACTGAACTTTATTGCCGCTGTAGCCCGATGCTAGCCGCACCGGCATTTGTGTCGCAGCCCGAAATTCGCCTCGCTTCGACACCCACAGCTCATCGCTCGCTGCAGACCAACGTACTGCAACCATAATTTACTGCAGCTGCACAGGGTTGTGTACAGAGGGAAAATGCTTTCCACTAAATTCCCATTTCACTTAGCTCTCGCTAAGTTCTTTGTATATCGTCGTAATTTGTCTTAAAATCTTCAAAATAAACGGTGTTCTTCGTTCTTCAATATTCTTTAATCCGGCTCGAAGGACCAGCTGCTTGTATGCCTTCGATATAATGTATATGTGTATGTGTCAGCCCATATATGTCCCACGATTGAGAGTGGTTAGGCCATATAGTCCACCACGCTGGCTTAGTGCGGGTTGGCGGACTTGGGTTGATATGGGTGTACAGAAACAATAACGCGCTGCTTTCCAAAAATGTGAACGGTGTATTTTCTTAGGTTATTGATACAAAGTTTCCTAATCGACTTCCCCTCGAATTCGTGCCGCTTGTCTTTCGACCAATCCCCGTCCGCCGAGTTAATTCCTCGCAGTTCCTGCGGGGCGAGGTGGGGATCCCTAAAGGCGTTGACATGTCTGAGCTGCGAGCCCCACGACGTTTAAATACTGGTTCGCACTTAATTCTATCTACAATATTCTTAACGTTCCTCACACATCACACGTTCCTCGGCAGAAGGCCGTCCGCGATGACTATAACGTCGCCCGCTTTCACTTCTCCGCGCGCCGTCATATGATCGCCCCGGGGCGTCAACGTTGGCAAGTATTCACGCATCCAAAGTCCCCAGAACTCATCCGCTAACGCCTGAGCACCTCGCCAGGCGCGTTTGTCGGTTATCTCGCTCGTCCCTTGATAAGGCAGTCCGACTGCGGATCCTAACAAAAATGATTTGGTGTCAACGCCTCGATGGCGTCGGGATCCACCGACACATGAGTTAACGGACGTGAGTTTATTGTATGCTCGATTTCAGTGAGTACCGTATATAGAACCTCCTCGCGCGGCGCTTTTTCGTTCAACGCGACGGCTAACAATCGCTTGACGCTGCGTATAAGGCGCTCCTAAGCTCCCCCCTGATTTGGCGCCCCCGGATCGGTGAAACGCCACTCGGTCCGGTGCGCCAACGCGACGTCTCGGAGAGTTGGGAGCCACTCTCGATACGCGAGCGCCAACTCCGCCTCCGCGCCTCAAAAATTGTTTCCGTTGTCCGAGTAAATTACCTGCGTGCCGCCATACGCCGAAGTGCCAGAACGGCAGAATCTGTGCTTAAACTATTCACTAATTCGATATGCACCGCCCTCACCACTAGGCACGTGAATAACATTCCCGCTCGCCGAATATTTCTGCCTTATTATCGGGGATAATGTGGCAGTGGGCCGGGCACATAGCTCGTAGAACCGATGGCCGTTGGGGCCGAAAGGTTCTCGAGTGGAGGCCACGTACAGGCAAGCGAAATGTCGGTCGCCCGCCTACAAGGTGGACGAACGATCTGACTAAGGTTGCAGGAAGTCGCTGGATGCAGGCCGCTTCCAACAGGTCATTGTGGAGATCCTTGGGGGAGGCCTATGTTCAGCAGTGGACTTCCTGTGGCTGATATGATGATGATGATGATTATCGGGGATGGGCTCGTCCAATCCCAGTTTTTGTCGCCACAATCCTTGCAACATTATTTTCGCGGTCACCCTATATGGACTCACTAAGCCCAGCGGGTCAGATAGCGACATGACCGCGCTGAGAGCCTCGCGTTTGGTGGGGGTTCAACGGCCCTCTCTAACATCCTCGGATACGCGGTGTAGTGCGCTGTTGAACGCGAGTTGGTCGGTTTCGGGTAACCAACATACGCCTAGGGCCTTTCTGCACGCGTCCGCGGTCGTTTCGAGCTCCCGCGGAGCCCTAGCCAAGTCCCCGTGGGGCATTCCCCCCAGTATGCGCGCCCTATTACTGCTCCATCTCGCGAGTTCGAAACCGGCCCGGCGCGGCCGTGCACTTCGCGAACTTCCGCGTTCGCCCGGGCGGCCAGTTCTTTCGAGTCAAAACTGACCACTCAGTCGTTCATATAGTGACTCCGCGTGATGGCCTCATACGCGCGCGGATGCGACTCTCGGTAAACTAGCGTTCCTGTCGCGCACGCTATGCGCGATTAACGGTGAACTACGCGCTCCGAAAATCATCAATGCCATCACGTATCTCTGTGGCGGGCTACTGCGGTCGTCGCCCCGCCACCGGAAATGTTGCGCGACCCTATCCTCCGGCCTAATCCTAATTCGCAGGAACATCCCTTTTATGTCCGCCGTTATTGCAACGGGTCCCTCGCGAAAACGGAATAACGCTCTGTAGCGACCGGAGTAGGTCCGGACCGTCCAATAATACGTCGTTTAAACATACATTGTTCGGACGCGCGGCTGCATCAAAAACTAACCTAATCTTCCCGGGTTCGGATTCGTCACGGCAAAGTGCGGCAAGTACCAATGCCGCGGACTTTCGCAATTACGCATAGTTCCGCGTAACTGCTCCTAACTGACAAATTGGTCAACTTCCGCCGTGTACGCGTTTCTAAACTCACGCGACTTATCCATTTTTCTCTCAATGCCGCGCAGTCTGAAACGCCATATCATAGCTCGGAGGTAACGCGACGTCGTCCGCGGCCCACGGCAACCCTACTTCGAAACGACCGTTAACGCGTCTCGCCGACAGTTCTATGATGTCGATCGCGCGCTTCTCCGCCGCTATCGGCTTTCGCGTCTTGCTTATTCCCAACGCGGCAATACTAAAATGTTCCCTGATTATCTCGTGTAAGTCGTCCGAGTTATCGCGCCGCGCCTCCGGCCATGTGCGCGCGTTAAGTACCGACTCAGCGGTTGCTCGGAGGATTTTGCCAGGCGCCATATTCGTTCCGTGCAGAACCCATCCGAGCCGCGTAAGCGACGCCGCAGGCCGGCCTTTGGCTCCAGATAACAACTTCCGTGAGAAAATAAGCTCCCAGTTATCTGACCCTATGAGTACGCGCGGTCTAGCATTCCTAAAACACACATCTTCCGCCTTTAGCTTACGCAAGTAAGACGCGTTCATTATCTCGGCACTAACAGTTTGCCGCCCGAGCGAGAGATCCCGCATCGTACGCGCCCTGATGATATACCGTTGTCGGCCGTTTCTGCCGGAGACTGACACTTTTTGCACAGGACGGTCTTGTGCTCGGCCCCGCAACATAGACACACACTTTTCTCTACACTATCTGTAGTCGCGTGAACGTTCGCGCCACGATTCCGCAGTCCGCTCGTACGCCCGACGTGGTCGAATCTCGGACTTCGGTCCCGCCGCGACTCGAACCGCGCTCGCGGGCGCTACCTGCGACGCGGTAGGCGCATATGCGTGCCTAGCCGCGCGGTCCGCTTCGCGCATTAAAAATTGCGAGAGGGCGACTATATCCGGTTCCCTCCCGAACCCGTACTCCGCGTAATCACACCATTTTGATTTTACATGCGGGCAAATTTCTCGGTCACTATACGCGCAAACATAGGGTTGGCTAGATAACCGCGTTCGTCTAGCCCCGCGATTATAGTAACCAGTGCCGGATTAGCCATATAGCAAGAGTAGCAAATGCTACGGGCCCTGCGAATTGGGGGGCCCCGCGCTCCAACGCTTGTTTGACCGTAATTTAAGAAATATCAATTTAGATAGGAATTAGGAGCCTAAAATATCTTTCACACCTTAAACGCGAAGCGCTTGCCTATGTTTCACTTCCACCTGAAAATGTAAAACTCAATTTCGTCACGTTAAATCGTAAAAATAAGTAGGGCCTAGGTATTTTACGAACATTTTAACGTTAATTTTCTAATGTCTATCTATATATATATAAAAATGAAACCCGTTTCGCGTTGTCACGGCATCACGTGTGAACGGCTGAACCGATTTCAATAATTCTTTTTTTAAAATGTTTGTGGAAGTCCAAGGATGGTTTTTACGGTGAAAAAATTTCGAATAATTGCCAGAAATGCCCTAAAAACAGCCCATTTCTTTACCCCATACAAACGTTTTCTAACTAAAACGTTGAGTCAATTTGAGCTTTATTGCTATTGTATAAAGTTCAAATTAAATTACAAGCACTCACTGTTGTTTAAACAATGTAGGTATGTTCCTAATGTCAAAGAGTCAATTTGCACTTTATTACCGCTATACAAAATTCAAATTCAATCATATCTATCAAAACAATGTGTGTGATTTTCCCATACAATATGTTCATGGGTTTGTAACTGTCAAACAATTAATTTTCACCCTGTCGATATGGTAAACTCTGCCCTCAAATTAAAGAACGTATTTAAATAAAGGTTTCGAATCGAAAACATATATCCACAATATTCGATTAATGGCGTATTTTAGATTTTAAAGAAGTAAAATATTGGATTGACATTTTAATTGATTTTAATTGTTTATGCATGTGTTCAGAAATTTATTTTGTATAAACTAAGGAGAATATATCTAGCCATATTAATATAGGACAGTGAAATAAATAATGTTCACACGTAATGGTCACAGTTTTTTTTAGACAGCTACAGAGAACGGTTGCGTCGTACTGTTACTCTAGCTTATACTCGGGTAAAGTGCTGACGCAGCAATCACGCCGTCGCGACGGGCTGCGAACCGCGATCGCCGCGATGACCCAGAAATCACTTCTGCAACGCATGCTAAAAATCTACAATAACAACTGTTAAGGCCAAGCAATATTTATTAACTAAATATGGCAAAGCCAAAAAGTACTATCACTATTAAAACTGAATCGGAACAAGTGTTGTATCAGTTGTACAATGAAGAAAAACAGCTACGGGAAAAATTGGAGTGCTTAGTAAATGAGCTTCAAATAAAAGTTGAGAATCTCCAACAACAGTTAAATAAAGCTAAAGAAGAAGACAAAAAACAAGCCTGTGAAAATCCAGGAGCCAGCAAAAAAGTTCATTCAGCAGTCCAATATGAAACAGACGAAGAGGAACTCGCGAAGGAAACTGAATGGATACGTCAAGAGAGTAGGAAGAAAAGAAAGCGGAACTCATCACCTTCCCCGTCTCATCAAGCCGAGCCTAGCAAAAAAGCCTCGGAGAAGCCAAAGGAAAAGAAGGCACCTCTACCGCCTCCTATTGTTGTAGAAGGTATCAAGGACTATCAGAAACTTTATGATTTTCTAGTTACCTGTATACCTAGCGAATCATTTACTATTAAGATGATGAAAGGCGAGGCGGCCAAAATAAACACTAAAAATGAGAACTCATATAAGGCCATCACAAAGCTCCTAATAGATAATAAGAATCACTGGCACTCGTATGAAAACAAACAGGACAGACCAATTAGAGTGATGGCAAAAAATCTTCACCACACGTTTTTGCCTGAGAGAATTATTGAAGACCTTAAATCTAAAGGAATTAAAATCATAGAAGCGGTTAATAAACTAAGCTGGAGGACTAAAGAACCTCTCAATATGTTTATACTGTCATTTCAAAAAGATGAAGACATAAACAACATTTATAATATAAGCTCAATTCTTGGCTGTAAAGTGGAAATACAGCCAATCAAATCATCGAAACTGATACCGCAGTGTAAAAAATGTCAAGCTTATGGCCACACTCAAAAATATTGCAATAAAGAGCCTAGATGCGTCAAATGTACGGGTAAGCATCTTACTCGTGACTGTCCAAAACCAGCGGATGCAAAACCAAAATGTATACATTGTGGTGAAGCACACCCTGCCAACTACCGCGGGTGCATAGTAGCCAAAGAATTACAAAATATGAAAAGCAAGTCGATGAAAAATAGCGCAAAAGCTGTTCGAACTCCAACTACAAATGGAGCTAAAAAAATAGTTAATACTCAAAGCGTCAAAAAAGGTGTGACGTACTCACAAATGGCTAAAGCTGGACAATCGCACATACAGGCAAAAGCACAGTTACAGACTCAGCCACAGCCACAACCAAAACCGCAGGAAAATAATATCGAAGATAAAATCAACAGAATTTTAAATTTTATGACTTCATTCGACAATCGTTTGAAAAAATTGGAGCATAGCACCAAAACTGCTATCTTACCAAATTCTAAACAATGATGGTTAAAATCATGGCATGGAATGCCAATGGATTGCTTCAACACATAAATGAAATAGAAGTCGTCCTAAACAGAGAAAACTTCGATGTTTGCCTCATATCAGAATCACACTGCACTAAGAAATCAATTATTAAAATCAAAGGATACAAAGTTTACCACGCCTTACATCCATGTAATACTCCTAGGGGAGGCAGTTCTTTAATAATAAAAGATAACATCTGTCACTACGAAAAACTAAAGATAGAGGATCAAGACGTACAAGCTGTGAAATAGAACAAAATTCAAAAAATGTGTACAACGTGTATATTATATATTATCTAGATACGGCGTCTTGCGCGTAATTTTGTTAAATGTAAAATAAAACGATGTCCATATCTACTAAAATAACCCATTGTTTTTTTAGATTATTGCAACAGTTTTAAACAAGGTATACTCTATCGAAACGTTTTGCCGGAGTACACCAAAATATATCTAATTATAATTTTTCGTTTTCATAAACGACATTGTTTTTTGAATTGATACTTTTAGATGCGCTGGGGGACAAATTTAAATTCCGCACTAGTATTGTTTTCAGACTCAAGAATAAAAAAAATGGTACGTTGATGCCGTATCTAGACATTATAATGAAACGATATGCAGTTTTATATTTTAAAATATTTGTTTTATTACTTACGTCACCTGGTAAGGCAGTATGAAGGTTTTATTAATTTGTATATGGTAACGTACTAGACGCGACTGCCAATAAGTTTACGATGGTCACGGGTTCAAATCCCAGGGCACACCTCTGACTTTTCGGATTAATTTCTACTTGAAATAAAATCCGCCAACCCGCAATAAGCCAGCGGGGTGGACTATATCTTCTATAATATAAAAATGAATCGCAAAATGTGTTGGTAAACGCATAACTCAACAACGCCTGGACCAATTTGGCCAATTCTTTTTTTTTAAATGTTTATTATTAACAAAAAGCAATGGCGTGCAATTTTATTTAGAAAAACAGCATTTTGACGCGGAAATAAGGGAAGGAATATTGGATGAACAATAAAAAACTCTTAAGTTTTTAATGTCAAAATTTCATAAGGCAATCTTTATATGTACATGTATATGGAGAGACGGGATATAATAGAGTGGAAGGTACGGGAGAGGACTGGGATATCTGACAGATTTGATAGGACCAAATGTAAATGCACGTTATAAGACGGGATGGATAATAAAGAGAAAGGACGGGACGGATCGGGAAGAGATTGAACAGACGGATGAGACGGGATTGAGCCGGACAGTAGGACAGCTACGTCAAGTTTAGGTATACAAGAGTTTATAGGAAAAATAACAATTATTTGGTGTGGAGTGGAATCAAAAAATATATGCACCCAGGCGAAGTTGGGCCGGGCCGCTAGTTTAATTATAATTTACATATTTGGACTAGCATCTATACCATATTTCTAGCGTTCAATCGGCCAGATTTTTAATTTATATAGGTATACATTAATCTCAAAAACAATAAGCGTGTTGATTCTCAACCTGTGAGCAAAAATGAGACTGAGCAAAAGTATTTGAGGCTGCTCTTAAAACGAATCATTACAGTAACAAAGTTTTAAGCAGAACGAGGTCTTGCATTTCGGGGTAGTGACGAAATTGTTGGTTCACCTCACAATGGGAATTATTTAGGATTGTTAGAATTAATTTTAACCAATTTGACGCTTTTATGGCTAAAAATATCCAAAATCATGCTCATAAAGGAGACATAATTTGTCCCTTATATCATATTTATCAAAAACAACTTGTGAGGAATTTATTCATCTAAGTGCATCAAGCATACTGGATCAAATTATTTGCGAAATTAAGAGATGCAAATACTACTCAGTTTCATAGGATTCTACTCCAGATATATCGCATGTAGACCAACTGACTCTGATAGTGCGCTATGTTCTGCCATCTGGACCAGTGGAAAGGTTTGTTAAGTTTTTGGACATGGAAGGACATACTGCTGAACAACTCGCTCAATGTTTACTAGACTTCTTAAGTGAGAGTGGCATTGATATCAAAGATTGTCGTGGGCAAAGCTACGATAATGCCAGCAACATGAGTGGGAAATACATTGGCGTACAAGCTAGAATTAAGGAAATAAATAACTATGCAGAATACATTCCCTGTCTTGCACATTAATTAAATTTGGTTGCTAAGTACGCTGCAGACTACTGTACAGAACCATTACTTTTCTTCGATTTCCTTGAAAACCTCTATGCGTACGAACGGAATCCTAGAACGCTTGCAAGCGACTAGTGCTTCGCTGCAGTCGTTTGATCAAGACTTTAATACGAGCTACGCCGTTTAATAATCATTATATGGCTACGTCCAAGACATGCGATCAAAATTTCAGATATTGAGGCAAGAGCCAAAGATCTCACCAACTGTGAAGAATACCAGCAACAGACATCCAGACAAATCAAGCGAAATACAAAGAACGACCATTTCAGTGGCTCTACAGCACTCGACGATTTTGTTGAAAATCAAACAGCTGGACCACGGTTGGAATTTGGGGTGTCTATTGTGATTATTGATAACGTACTATCGGCTTTAACTAAACGTATGAAAGCATATCATAAAATTACTAGTGTTTTTGGAGTATTTCGACAGCTAAAATCTCTTACAACAGAAGAGATTTTGGAAAAATCCTCAAGTATGGTCAGTGCTTACGAAGATGATTTGGAGAACAGCCTTGGCTGCGAATTAGTGCAGTTCGCAGAGCTGCTGAAAGTGGATGTGGCTACTGTTATTGACGAAAAGAAACAGGAGCCCCTGGAACGGCAATTTTATAAACTTTTATTAAATAATTCTTTAGAATCGTGTTTCCCAAACTTAGGAATTGCCTTGTGAAGTTACTTATGCTTTATGATCACTAATTGCAGTGGCGAACGTTCTTTTTCACCATTAAAACGTATAAGAAATGAATTAAGGAACACGATGAGCCAAGAACGTCTTAATCATCTCACATTGTTAAATATAGAGCGTGATTTGTTTAAAGAAGTAGACATTGAAAGTCTTTCCTCTAAATTTGGCCATATTAAATCTAAAAACAGTTTATTTGTAACATTTTTGTTCTAAAACAAATTATTAAATAATTAATAACCTAAACTTGAGAACCTAAAGCAAACCAAGGGCCCCTTAACAGAATTTGCTACAGGCCCCGCGCTGGCTTAATCCGGCCGGCTGATAGTAACTATGTTTTGCAATTTTATCACGAAATCGTTCAATTCCGCCGCGGACGTTCCTAGCCGCGGTAATCGCGATAAATCGCCAATCGCTCGATCTATAATTATTTCTGCCCGCCCGAAACACTGTTCGAGTGTTTTCATAATCGCGGACGGCTCGGTCGCCGTGTACAATAACGCAGACACCGCCTGACGCACTTCGCCCTTTAACGAGGCCCTAAGCCGAGCAAGGTTCTCCGCGGGTGAGAAACCGTGCATACCTGTCGGTTCTCGCATAGCGGTCTTAAATGGTAACTACTCTTCCATCGCCCCACTGAAACCAGGCAGGTCTTGAGTCTGCCTAGGCGGCGCGCGCCGCCGCATCATTTGGTCGAGTGTCGGCTAATTTTTCTATTCCGCGCTCCTGTCTCCGTATTTCCGCGAGTTGTTCTTCCGCATCGAGCTCGGCATGCCTTATCCGGGCTATCGCGCTGGCAGTCGACCGATGTGATCATACCGACGGCGGTCGCGACCTACGTTCCGGGTTTGCGGCTGCGGGTTCACGTGGAGTCTTGAACTCGAGCGTCGTCGGCTCCACCGCGGTGTTTCTCGCGGCGGTACGTACGTTCATAGACGCGGACGCCTGTACGGACGGTGACGAGCGGTTTGGCTGCGTGTCGTCGGCATATTGTCCAAACGCTCTAACGACCTAAACCTAAGCCTAAGCCTAAGGTGCCTAGAATGAACCTGCGCACTCAAGCGCTCTTTGCTGGTTCGTTATAGTACAGCAGGAACTTCGACGAGTGCGTGCCCTCCCACACTTAGGCACGATAGATATTCCTTCACGGCGCTCATAGCTCAGTGTCGGGTGCGCGCCCGGGCGGCGCTAATTCGGACAATCCCCGCCCGCTCTCACTAAATCCGCAGGGGGAGCCGCAGAGGCGCCGACATTTCTGAGCTGCGGGCGCCGTGACGTCACAATGTCGGGTCAACCCTTCATAAAAATATTCTATGTATAATTATTGCTAAATATATACAAAGCTAACAATAATAAAACATGTGAGGGCATTTAGCTCTTCGTCCGTAACAATTATGTATTTATGACTTCTGTTAGTTAATAATCTAATATCTAATCTAATATCTAATATATTTTCTAATATCTAATATATATATATATATATATATATATATATATATATATATATATAAAATGCTAATGTTAGTACGTAAATCCACGGTTTTCTCTATCATCCACAACTCCGATCAATTCCCCGTTGGGGTGGTGAATACCCCTTGGTCTCCAGGTGTGAATAAGGGAGTTTGGTCGGGGTGGGTGGAAGTGGGTGGTTGTGGGTGGCGAAAATGTAAAAAAATATATATCTGTCCTTCTCTAACTTATGTGAACTTAGGGGAAGTTCTGAAAATTTCTGGAGTGATCTAGAAAGCTCCAGAATGTGTGCAACTGATATAATCAATCTAGAATGTTCTAGAACGTTCTAAAATTTTCTGGAATGATCTCGAAACTTCCAAAAAGCCTAGAACCGTTGAAATCGATCCGGAATGTTCTAGATCGTTCTAAAATTTTCTGGAATGATCTCGAAACTTTCAAAAAGCCTAGAACCGTTGAAATCGATCCGGAATATTCTAGATCGTTCTAAAATTTTCTGGAATGATCTCGAAACTTCCAAAAAGCCTAGAACCGTTGAAATCCATCCGGAATGTGCTAGATCGTTCTAAAATTTTCTGTAATGATCTCGAAACTTCTAAAAAGCCTAGAACCGAATATTTTGAATATTCTAGAGTGTTCTGGCTCTAGAAATTTCGATCTTTGACAGTATTTTATATACTGTCAAAGATCGCGAACTCCAGTGACTTTTCGTCAGTTCTATCGTGTTTTTCAGTCGAGAGACTGATTGTTATGTATAACTTTTTTCATTGCACATGCACAATGCCAAAACGTAAAAAAATATTTACGAAACCTCTAGCGGTTTCAAAAAAAAGAAAGCAGCACGACAAAATGAAACAGAAGAACAAAGAGAGCAACGGCTTTCGAATATTCGTGAAGGGGTGAACAGAATCATTGATATGCCATGAAGAAAATTTTAACCCAATTTTCAAGGTTCAAGGTCAAATTTTCCACCGAATAGGCTCACTTTTGCCGATGTCCAATGAAACTCCAAAATTTCTCAACAGCAGATCAACGTTCCTCTCATTTTCAGGGACTAAACCGAGATATTATTCAAAAGTTACAATGTCTTCTTCATAATCATAATCAACTAATTAATGTGTTCAAGACTTCCCTAGACCAAATGGCTGCAGATAATTATAAGATCGTCATTCGAGCAGATAAAAGACCAGCCGGTCAACACGAACAAAGGTTTAATGCACCTCAAACGAACGAAATTGCTGTAGTAGTTGTTGATAATGAATTTAGTCGTCGTGATATTATTATTCAACGCCGAAGTGATAAACTGCAACGTATTGCTGAAACACATCGTAGTTATGATGCGTTACAGTATCCGCTAATTTTTTGGCAAGGTGAGGATGGTTATCACTTCAATATTCAACAAGTTGATCCAACTACAGGTGTCGAAACTAACAAAAAAGTATCAGCTATGCAATTTTATGCTTATCGAATTATGACTATAAATGGTGAATATAACCATATTTTAAATTGTCGACAGTTACTTCAGCAGTTTATTGTAGACATGTATGCCAAAATTGAGACGGAAAGATTAGAATATATTCGCTATAATCAACGAAAATTGCGTTCGGATGAATACATTCATTTGAGAGATGCAATGATAAATGATGGAAACGTTGATAACATGGGAAAATTGGTCATCTTGCCATCGACATTTACGGGAAGTCCACGTCACATGCAAGAATATGCTCAGGATGCGATAACTTATGTCAGAAAACACGGCAGACCAGATTTATTTATAACATTTACATGTAATCCTTCATGGGTGGAAATCAAAGAAGAATTACAATATGGACAGACGGCCAGCGATCGTCATGATATTATTGCCCGAGTTTTTCGTCAAAAACAAATTAACTTTATTAAAGCCTTCGTGAAAAATCAAATATTTGGTGCTGTTATCTGCTGGATGTATTAAATTGAATGGCAAAAACGAGGACTGCCACATTCTCACAACTTAATTTGGCTTCAAAATAAAATTCGACCAAATCAAATAGACGATATCATCAAAGCTGAATTGCCAAACCCGGAAGAAGATCCTGATCTTTATAGTATAATCGTAAAAAACATGGTTCATGGCCCGTGTGGTGAACTAAATAGGAATTCTCCATGCATGAAAGATGAAAAATGTACGAAACGTTATCCAAAGCCATTTTCGAACGAAACAGTTACAGGCGAAGATGGATATCCTAAATATAGACGTCGATCACCAGAACAGGGTGGATTTACGGCTAAAATAAAAATACGAGGTAATGAAGAAATTCAAGTTAACAATCAATGGGTAGTACCTTATAATCCACTTCTATCTAAAATGTTTAATGCCCATATCAATGTTGAATACTGTAGTTCTGTTAAATCGATAAAATATGTATGCAAATATATTAATAAAGGCAGTGATGAAATAGTACAGTATCAAATGGGTCGTTACATTAATACCAATGAAGCGGTTTGGCGAATTTTGAGTTTTCCAATACACGATCGAGATCCACCGGTTCTTCATTTGTCCGTGCACCTAGAAAATGGACAACGTGTATTTTTCACTACAGAAACGGCACAAAAAGTTGCGACGGAACCACCAACACGAACAACTTTAACAGCATTTTTTGAACTATGTCAGAATGACCCATTTGCTAAGACTTTATTTTACTCAGAAGTACCCAGCTATTATACATGGAATACAACAAGTAAACAATTTAATCCCCGGAAACGTGAAATGCCAGTAGAAGGACATGATGGAGTGTTTAAGAGTAACACAATAGGACGAGTCTACACAGTGCATCCGAAAAACGCTGAATGTTTCTATCTACGTTTATTACTTCACAACATTCGTGGCCCAACGTGTTTTGAAGACTTAAAACTGTCAATGGTTACGTTTGTGATACATATCGCGAAGCATGTCAAAGATTGGGTCTACTTGAAAACGATAATCATTGCGACTTAGCTATGAATGAAGCAGCTCAAAGTGCAACAGCAAATCAAATTCGTGAGCTATTCGCAATTATATTAACTACATGTAATCCTTCTAATCCAAATCGACTATGGCTAAAATACCGAGAATATATGAGCAATGACATCTTGGCTGGATTACGACAACAAAACCCGGACTTAGAAATTAGTTTTAATGAAGAAATTTTTAACAAAGCTTTGATATTGATAGAAGATAAATGTTTAGCAATGTCTAACCAAACGTTAATACAACTAGGTGTTCAATCTCCTAAACGAAGTCATTTGGATGTTATGAACAGTGAATTTTTAAGAGAAACCAATAATAATATCGACGAATTGAAGCTTTACATCGAACACAACAAACCATTATTAGTTGAGAGTCAAAAACAAGCAAATGATATAATAATGGATTATTATAAAAAGCAGCAAGGTGGTATAATATTTTTAGACGCACCTGGCGGCACCGGGAAAACATTTTTGATAAATTTAATTTTGGGTGAAATCCGTGCAAATAAAGAATTCGTTTTCGCCCTAGCATCATCTGGGATAGCGGCAACACTTATGGAGGGTGGACGAACAGCGCATTCTGGTTTAAAATTACCATTAAATGTAGCTGACTATGAATTCCCGGTATGTGACATCACAAAATCATCAGCACGTGGACAAATATTGAAACAGTGCAAAGCCATTATATGGGATGAAAGCACAATGGCCCATAAAAAATCACTAGAAGCACTCAATAGAACACTTCAAGATTTACGTGACAACACGAATATAATGGGAGGTGTATTGTTAATATTATCAGGCGATTTTCGTCAAACGCTACCTGTCATTCCGAAATCAACGCCGGCGGATGAAATTAACGCTTGCATAAAGAAGTCGGTCATATGGGAACACGCAAAAATAATTAAATTTTACTGGTGGTAGGTCTCTCATACGTGAGAGGCCATCTGGGTAGGTACCACTGCAATGTCTATTTCTCCCGTGAAACAACACTGCTTAAATGCACTGTTGTGTTTCGGATTGAAGGACATTGTAGCCAGAGCAACTACTGGACATATTGAGACTTAACATCTTATGTCTCAGGATGGCGAGCGCAGTGGAATATTGCTACTGTTCATGAGCGGTCGTATCGCTTACCATCAGGCAATCGGCTTGCTCGTCTCGCCATTCAATGCAATAAAAATAAAAAATTAACAACAAATATGAGAGCGCGAATTTCAGGAGATGAAAAAGCGCAAGAATTTTCTGAAAAACTGTTACAAATAGGAGAGAGAGGGCACCTATCCAATCGACGAAAGTACTGGCCAAATCACATTATCTAATGAGTTATGTAATATAGTTGAAACACCGGAAAAACTTATAAATGAAGTATATCTAAGTATTGCTCAGAATTATACCAATTCAGAATGGTTACGCGAGCGAATTATTTTAGCCACGAAAAACGACATTGTCAACGGCATCAACAACATCATCCAGGAAAAGATTCCGGGAGAAGAGAAAATTTACACATCAATTGATACAATGATTGATGAAGAAGAAAGCGTCAATTTCCCTACTGAATTTTTAAATTCATTAAATCCTCCAGGAATGCCATTACACTGTCTTAAGTTAAAAGTTGGTTCACCAATTATTTTATTACGAAATCTGAACTCGCCGAAACTGTGTAATGGCACGAGACTCTACATTAAACAGCTACAAACGAACATCATTGAAGCCAGTATAATGACTGGTAAAGGAAAAGGACAGACAGTATTTATACCACGGATACCTTTAATTTCAAATGGATTGCCCTTAACTTTTAAACGTTTACAATTTCCGGTGAAGTTGGCTTACAGCATGACTATCAACAAAGCACAGGGCCAAACTATTCAATACTGTGGCGTTGACTTGAAAGAACCATGCTTTGCACACGGCCAATTATACGTCGCATGCTCACGAGTAGGATCACCTCGAAATTTGTTCATTTACAGTCCGGACAATAAAACGATAAATATAGTTTATAAACACGTAACGTATATCTATATCAATAGATATTCCTGAAGCTGTAAAAAAATTGGCTACAGCAGACTTTGGGCCGGTTTTAAATAGCTCCTGTGCTAATGACGCGGCTGAGAAATTTGTTAAAACTATTACAACCATAGTAAATGAATTTAAGCAGATAAAAAAAGTAAGTTCCAAACATAGAATAAAAAAGCAATGGATTACACCCGGGCTCCTAAGATGCATTCGTCATAGGGATAGATTACAGCTAAAGTACAAGAAAAACCAGGGGAATGATACATTAAAAAATATATATTTTGAGAGACTTTCCCGCCCTCACACCCGCCACTGTAACTCCTGTCAGCCAGGATCAACAGTGGCACACAAAGATATGACACCGAGCTCCGGAGCTCGGCGAGTCTCTCAGGGACACTAGCTTGTCTTTAACCCGCATCGAAATTAATCAGAAAGAAAAAACAAAAGGAGGAGTTGGAAACAAATAGCTGTCCACTTCCCTCCGCAGCAAAGCGGGTGACAAAAAATATTGAGTCGAGAGGTATGTATCCTCTAATATAAAGATATACAACTGGAGAAGCCAGATGTATTAAGCACCACGGGATAAACAAATTACATGGGTCCTATAGTTTGAGCTGCTAAATTTGGGTCCAATAATAGGTATGGCAAAAGCGCCGGAAAGCACGGAAGTTCCTCCTAGATTCCACGAGGTCCGTATAGTATGCAACACCAGAAGTTATTTGCATATTGTTCAACATTATGCCGCGTTCATCGGACCAGCGATCACACTCCCAAAGTATATGATGTGCAGTTTGTTCGTACTCACAGTCAGGTGTAGAGCATTGACACGCAGGCGATTCAACCAGCTTAAAAGTGAATAGTTTGCTCTTAAAGTTGCCATGTCCAGTTAGGAACTGTGATACACAGTGATCAATTTCTAGCCACGATTTTCTTAAGCGATCGCGAACGGACGGAAAGTATTGATATAAGTGACGCCCCTTTGAGGATATATCCCACCGGTTCTGCCATTCGTCAATTAATTCAGTGTACGCAGCAGAATACGGTTTAAATAACCTGCTAATCTTTAAAAAGTCTCGGGATGCAATAAAGTTAGTGTCTATTGTCTCTCTATTTGAATAATATAATGCGGCGCGTCTTTGCACCTCCAGATCGACCGGAAGCACACCCGCGAGAACCGGCAAAGCCTCTGTACTAACGGTTCTGTAAGCCTTACACAAGAATATCAAGGCCAGGCGTTGACTCTGGAGCAACTTCCTACGAACAGCGCCAACAGTAGATCTATCGGCCCAAACTGGAGAACCGTAACAGATACAACCCAAATAAGTTGCTCCATAGATAACTTTCAAAGTATTAAATGATAATCCCCACGTTGCCCTTGATATTCTCGTTAAAGCATAGAAGTTATTTTTCGATTTTTCTCCGACGGTTCTAATGTGTTCAATAAATGAGAAATTTCTCTCTAAAATTAATCCGAGGTAACAAACTGATTCCTTTCTTTTAACTGGTACATTGTTAAATTTAATACGCGGGGGTGTTTTTAAAATCCCTTTTAACAACATTTGAAAAGTTTTTTGAGGTGCGAATGTTAGTCGATTTCGTTCATCCCAGTTCAAAATTAAACGCAGACTCGTGTCAGCCGAACTCTCGAGCCCGGCTCTACTATTGGATTGTATAAGTAGGAGTCCGTCATCTGCGTATCCAGTTAAAGAACAACCCGGCGGAAAAGGAATTGAGAAAATATCATCGAACCCCAAATTCCATAGATATGGACCGATAACCGAGCCTTGAGGGCAGCCCATAGTCAGCGCCTTCGATACGGCATGGTGGCCAAGTTGTAATTTGGTTGACCCATGACAAAAATAGGAATATATCATAGAATATATATTCCTAGGGCAACCTCGGATCTTTAATTTCAATAGTAATATTGGCCACCAGGCATTATCAAACGCGCCGGATATGTCCAAGAAAATTCCCAATACGTACTTGTGATCCGAGTTGACGACAATTCTTCTAACCGATAAAGCCGCGTCCACAGTAGATTTACCTTTGGTAAAACCGAACTGTAGGTCATGAAATTTTGGACCACCCGGTAACAGACGAGGGACAATAAGCCTTTCAAGTACTTTACCCAAAGATGGTAATAATGTAATTGGGCGATATGACTTAGGGTCTTCAGGGGGCTTATTTCCACTTTTAGGTATAACACGAATGAAACCGCAACGCCAAACCCGGGGAAAAATGCCCTCATCAATACACCGATTAAAAACTTTCAGTATAGTGTCACCCGACGACTTACACGCTTCCTTTATCATTTTATTCGATATTTTATCTTCTCCCGATGCTTTGTTAATTGGCAAAGAATTTACTATGTTAAGAAATTCGTTAAGAGATGGATGATCTGATTTTGGGGAAGATGGTAGCTCCGAGGCCCAGAGTCTTATTTGTTTTTGGTATTCGGAGTCATTATCGACACAATCGTCAGGTATAAGAGAATTCAAAAGAGTTTCCGTGGTCTCCTCGATACCAGTAGTATAGGTGTTATTTACTTTAATGTTTTCTATATAGGCCAAATTAATTGACCTATTTGCTTTGAATTCGTGGTAAAGAGGAGACCAGGGACCCTCTCTCTCGAGGCGTTCTACTATTTTACGCAGCAAGTTACCTTTAGCTTTTGTTACCGCGGCCCTATAGTGAGACCTAGCCACTTTAAGTGTGATGAAAGCACTCGTGAGTATGTCTTCAGGAACGATTCGTTTTTTAAGCCTATTAAACCGCCTACGCGCTCGTCGAAATCTTTGTCGAAGGTGGAGTAATTTACTATTCCACCAGTCACATCTGCGGGTATTGGTTATAGAACTGCGACCAATGGTTAAATCCGCGCAGTATGTAAAGGTGTCAGACATTATTTCAGCACAGTTTTCAGCTGAGAGATCATTGCGAGTGAAATCTCCGGTATGACGCGCGAAAACAGTTCTAAACAATTCCCAATTAGCCCCTTTAGATTTATACCTAAAGTCAGAGATGTTGTTAAGCGGACCCCGTATAAATCCGGGTAAGAACTCGTACACTATCAGGCGATGATCACTACATGACGCGTCAGGAATAACGCGCCACCTAACAATCTGGACGTCCCCACAAGAAAGTGTGACGTCAATAGAAGATTCGCCAACGGGGCTGCAATAAGTTGGTGGTGCTTCAGGGGTGTTATGTACATTGAGGTTCCATTCGGCAATAAAGTCTTCGACAGCACAGCGACGTTCTGCATCGGTTTGACGATATTTGCCATACCAAAGGGTTGACGACGCATTAACGTCGGCGCCTATAATAATTTTATTGCCGGCAAGAGATCGCAAAACACTGCGAAGGTGATGTATATGTGGGCCGACAGGATCGGAGTATTGAAAGTAACAGCTCACAACGTAAACTTTACTTGATGGAGATGAAACCTCCGCGACCGCACAGTGCGATGTCATAAGATTACGCACAGAGGTTATGGTGTAGTTTGAACTCGACACATAAATGCCTGCTCGCGCCTTGTTATCGAGTTGTACCAGCCTACCACGTAAGCGCGCATGTTGGTATTGTTCTTGGACGAGGACTATGTCAAGATTATATTCGCTAATTAATATATTTAATTCTGACGTCGCCGCCCTATCATTATGAAGATTTAACTGTCCGATCGTAAGGCTATCCATATCCTATTTATATTGGGTCGACAGAAATAACGCCTGCAACTTCTGTTTATAAGTAGGGCAATCTTGGGAACCACAGCTGTGATCATGTGGTTTCTTTAAGCGTTTACATGACGCCCAAATCGGTTTAAAATCAGAACGGGGTTTATTAGGACATGTTTTTGTTTCATGTTCCGCAGCACACAGCGCACAGGTTGGCGTTTTGATAGTGCAAAACTTGTGTACATGTCCGTACTGTTGACAATTCATACAGCGAACAATTTCTAGATCATCAATAAATCTACAAGTTGCCCAGTCGATGAATAATTTGTCCTTAGTGGTCGCGAGATGTTTACGTACGTCCGCGTCTAATTCGATGCCTATCCATTTGCGACCATTATCCAAAACACGCCTACGAACTATTTTCACCGATTTAAGGAAATCATCCTCCTTTACCGGCAATTCGTTCATAATATTCTGCCTATATAAAGCGCTAATAAAGGCGCGATCTTCCATTGAGGCGGGCACGTCTTTAACGAGGATACGCGGCCTGCGGCCTTTAGGTTTTTCTAGGCGTAAACCCGCTGATTTAATTGCCTCGACGGCCTCAAGTTTCTTGAGTTGTGTTTCATTGGCAACACGAAGCACAACGCGAGACTTGGTGGTTTTCTTAACGCCCACAATTTGAAAACCGTCTTCACTCGGATTAATAGCCTTCATTAAGGCGTCTTTTGTTGCGGACGATGACGCGTAATCAGCTGACCGCTCAGCTGTCGGACAGGCAACTACGCACGGAAGCGGCACGCGCGACTGCACGGCGGGTGTGACTTTAGGGAGACGCAAACTTAATTTATCCGCGAATGATTCTTTGCTCGGATTAATCTCGCGTGCATTATGATTTTTTTCCAACTCGAGTTGTATATTCGCCAATTTCGTTTCGTTACAAGATGATTTTAACGCAAGCATAGACACAATGGCAGTTAACTTTTGAGTCAGATCCATAATCGCCGATTTATTTGCGATGTTAATACGCGAGCCCTGATCATTAACAAGTTCGTTTATTTTATTTAAATGGCATGACGCATCGCTCACTAACGCACAATAATCAAAACGACCGAGTTCGCCGCTACTATTGTCAGACGCGGGTGAGAAGTTATCGCCAATACCGGGTCCGCATGGTTTTGACCTCTCAACGTTCGACAAAAGGTTTGACGGTGAGATTTCGTTAAATAAACGTTTAGGTCTCGGATTGTTAGGCGATCTAGGTGTCACATTACTTTTGCCGAAAGGGTCACCACCGCGATCCGGCGGATCATCATTATACAACGACATGATTTAACGATAAATGAAATGAAATACAAATTAAATCGTAAATAGACATTATGAAATGATAAACAAAGCAATTAGCATCAATTAACTAACGAGACGTCCGGCTGATTTGTGATTTGACCTACCCCCACTAAAAAATAAAAGTACTTACCGAGAGAAGATTCGTTAATTACAAAGAAATCCAATGTAAATCGCCAAAAAACTTACGGACAGGAACACACAAACCAACAATACACAACTCGAAACAATTTACGAGCCGGCAATCGAACTCCGAACACGATAAATACAATATTAAAGCGCAGCGCGTTTCACGTACACAGCACCAAGCGAATGCGCGGAAGGAAGTGATGAAAAATATATATTATCGATACAGAAATATTTGTAATAAATTATTAAAAAAGGTTAAACGAAAATATGAACAAAGTGAAATTAGTAAAGCTAAAGGTGACCCTAAAGCCACCTGGGATGCAATTAAAAAACTAACCTACTTTAAAAAAACCAAGGATTTGTCCACGCAATTACTTTCTAACTCATATAACCGTCTAGTCTCTGTAAATTCAGTAAACCACTTCTTTGCCAATGTTGGTAAAAAATTAGCATCCAAAATAAATCCAATAAACCCTAACATAGAGATACCACCCAAATCGTTGTCCCCTCAGTCAAACTCAATAGTTATGTTAAGCACTGATAGTGCTGAAATTCACAACATTATTATGAATTTAAGGAATGGTGGTGCTGCAGGTTGGGATGGTATATAGCACATGCTTTGACATTTTTACCAGTGTAGTAGAGATACTACACTGGTAAAAATGTCAAAGCATGTGCTTGTTCCCATATTAGAATATATTTACAATCTTTGCCTACACACTGGTGTTTTTCCCAGAGTATTTAAGCAGGCTATAGTTCATCCTATTTTTAAGAGTGGAGATAGGGCTAGCGTCAATAATTATAGACCTATATCTGTACTCACAATCTTTTCAAAAATCCTTGAAAAAATAATAAACATCAGATTAATCAACTTTATTGAAAAATTTAATATTCTATCTAATAATCAATATGGTTTTAGAAGAAATCTATCTACAGAAGACGCTGTAATGAAATTAACGGAAATTATAGCAAAAAATTCTGAAAATTCATATAAAACATTAGGCATATTTCTCGACCTGAGCAAGGCTTTTGACACTGTCTCTATCCCACTTCTCCTCAATAAACTAAATGTCATTGGTGTACGTGGTGTATGCTTTGACATTCTAAAGGACTACCTAAGTGAGCGCTCACAGCGTGTCTATATCGAAGACTGTTTGAGTGAAGAGGAATTTTTAACATTTGGTGTTCCACAAGGCAGCGTCCTTGGACCTACCTTGTTTTTAATATATGTTAACGAGCTATGTGATTATCCGCTCCCCAACTGCAATATAATTTCATATGCAGATGATACTGTTATTTTGATACATGGCAAGTGTTGGAATGAGGTAAAGGTTATGGCTGAGTCAGCCTTAAGAATTGTAATGATATGGTTATCACGTAATCTTCTCACTCTCAACTTGGAAAAGACTGCTTTCGTTACTTTCGGTTCCAAAAGATCATCCCTACCGGCTACTAACTTTACAATCGTTGGCCATAAATGCTGTAACCCCTACAATGTAATTTGTGATTGCAATAAAATAAACCGAGTAGATTTTATAAAATATTTGGGAGTCATGGTGGACGGTTGTTTAACCTGGAATAAACACATTGATGTTGTAGTTACGCGCGTTAGGAAGCTTATGTTTGTGTTTAAAATCCTGAGAAATATTGTAGATCAATCTTTGTTAAAGCAAGTATATTATGCTCTTAACACACAGCGGGGGCTGTGTGCTCACGTCGGGAGTGACCCCGAGATGGGCGGCAGAACGTGTGGCCTCGTGTCTGTCGCGGACGCCCTTCTCACCATGGGCGTCCGAAGTAGGGAAAGAGGGGGCATCTGCGCCCTCCCAACATGTGAGGAGCCATATTTGGCAGTGCGCCGGGTGACACGGCGAGTTAAATGGGCGCCATTCGCCTGTCCACATCGCCTGTCACCCATAACGCGCGTGATGGCAACCGAGAGGTTTTAGTCGGTATGCCGATAGCCGGTATTGATAGGTGGCGCGTCCTACCGGACGCGTCGTGTAGTGACCATCGCCTGATTGTGTACGAGTTCTTGCCTAGATTGACACAGGGTCCGGTACAGAATAATTTTAATTTTAGATATAAATCTAGAGGTGCTAACTGGGATTTATTTAGCTCGCTATTTGCTCGGCATGCTGGGGACTTCACTCGCAATGATCTATCAGCTGAAACCTGTGCCGAGATTATGTCGGACACTTTTACATATTGCGCAGACATTACCATCGGTCGAGGTTCCATCACTAACACTCGGAGGTGCGATTGGTGGAATGACTTATTGGTCCAACTACGTCGGACTTTTCGCAGAGCGCGTAGGCGTTTCAACGGGCTTAAGAGACGTTGTGTCACAGGGGAAGCAATTACATCTGCTTTAAATAAACTGAGAGTTGCCAGATCACATTATAAAGCGGCCGTCCAAAAATCGAAAGGTAATTTGTTACGTAAAATTGTGGCCCGGTTAGATAGTGAGGGTCCGTGGTCTCCTTTATACCATGAATTCAAAGCGAATAGGTCAATCAATTTGGCTTATATTGAGAATTTAAAAATTGACAACAACTTCACAACTGGTATTGAGGAGACAACGGAGGCTCTGTTACAATCGTTAATTCCGGATGATAATATTGAAAATGATACAGAATACCATAAGCAGATTAGGATGTGGGCCTTGGAGGTACCGAACTCTTCCGATTCAAATCTCGCGTCGTTTGATGAATTTAGCGAAATTGTACGAGCTTTGCCCCTAAACAAGGCTTCTGGTGACGATAAAATAACTAATAAAATGATCAAAGAAGCGTGTAAATTGGCCGGCGATGCATTACTCACTGTTTATAACAGATGTATTGCTGAAGGGGTATTTCCACGGGTATGGCGTACCGGTTTCATTCGTATAATACCCAAGGGTGGCGATAAATCTCCACATGATCCTAAGTCGTATAGACCTATTACACTCTTACCGTCTCTAGGTAAACTTTTTGAACGTCTTATCGTCCCTCGATTGCTACCGGGTGGACCAAAGTTTCACGAAAAACAGTTCGGATTTACGACGGGTAAGTCAACTATCGACGCGGCAATATCGGTTAGAAGAGCTGTAAGTACATCGGCGCGCAAATATGTACTCGGTATTTTCCTGGACATATCCGGTGCTTTCGACAACGCTTGGTGGCCAATGCTGCTTCTTAAGTTGAAATTACGAGGTTGCTTTAAAAATATATATTCACTTATTTACTCGTATTTCTCGCACGGAACAACAAAACTTAAACTTGGACATTATGCTGTGTCGAAACCACTTACGATGGGCTGTCCACAAGGTTCGGTCTTAGGTCCTTATTTGTGGAACTTAGGGTTCGATGATTTTCTTGCAATTCCCTTGCCGTCAGGGTGTTCTTTGACGGATATGCGGACGACGGCCTCTTGCTTATAGAGTCAAATAGTAGGTCGGGATTAGAAATTATGTCGGACGCGTGTTTAAAACTAATATGTGATTGGGGCCATCGAAATCGCTTAACCTTTGCACCACAAAAAAACGTTCCAATTACTTCTGAAAGGAACTTTAAAATCACAGCCGCGAATTAAATTTAATAATATCAATGTTAAAAAAAAGGAATCGGTTTGTTATCTTGGTTTAACTTTAGAAAGGAATTTTTCCTTTCTTGAACATATTAAGAACGTCGGGGAAAAGTCGAAAAGGAACTTTTTTGCTTTGACAAGAGTATCAAAATCAACGTGGGGGCTATCTTTCAATACACTAAAAATCATCTATGGAGCAACTTACTTAGGATGTATCTGTTATGGATCTCCCGTATGGGCTGATAGGGCTACTATCGGTGCTGTGCGAAGAAAACTGCTCCAGAGCCAACGTTTGGCGTTGATATTCTTGTGCAAGGCATATAGAACTGTTAGTACCGAAGCTTTGCCTGTCCTAGCGGGTGTACTTCCAGTCGACCTGGAGGTGCAACGTCGCGCCGCGATGTATTACTCTAATAGAGAGAATATGGATAAAAGATTTTTCACCGCACGTGAACTTTTAAAAGTTGACAGATTATTTAAACCGGTTTCAGTGGTATATAGCGAACTATTAGATGAATGGCAAAATAGATGGGAGGTATCTTTGAAGGGCCGGCATCTATACCAATTTTTTCCTTGCGTACGAGATCGTTTAACAAAGACATGGCTAGATGTCGATTATTGCGTATCACAATTTCTCACGGGCCATGGTAACTTTAAGTCTAAACTATACTCTTTAAGCTTGTTGCGTCGCCTGCGTGTCCATGTTCAACACCTAATTGCGAGTATGAGCAGTCCGCGCATCATATACTTTGGGAGTGTAGTCTTTGGCATAATGAGCGTAAAACCATGCTAGATAGTATGCAAATATCATCTGGAGTTGTATACTACATGGACCTTGTAGAGACTAGAAAGAACTTCCGTGCTTTCCGGCGTTTTTGCCATACCTAATACTGGAATCAAGCATAACAGTTCACATAATAGGTCCCATTTAAATGTAATAATAATTTGATCCGTGGTGCTTTACAGCTGGCTTCTCCGGCTGTGAAAGTCTTTTGCGAGGTTATTTACCTCTTCAGTTCAATGTTTTGTCACCCGCTTTGCACGGAGGGAAGTGGACAATAATTTATTTCCAACTCCTCCTAATAATTTAACTTTCTGATTAATTTCGTTGCGGGTTAAAGACAAGTTAGACATTCCCGGAGACTCGCCGAGCTTCAATGCTCGGTGTCATTACATTGCGTGCCACTGTTGATCCTGGCTCACAGGAGTTACAGTGGTGGGTGTGAGGGTGGGACAGTCGGTATGCCGGCAAAAGATCTTTTTAGATCTCGGTAGGGACCCAGCCTGATAACAGGCTGGAAGGCCGGAGACCCCGACACGCCCCTTCCGATCTCCCCCGAGTGTCGGAAGAAAGGCTAAAGGAGCATTACTCTCATTAAAAAAAAAAAAAAAAAAAATGTATATTATGCTCTTGTTCAATCAATTTGTAGTTATTGTATTACAGTCTGGGGAAATTGCTCGAAAACTGTCATGATTCGACTTGAAAGAGCTCAAAGGGCTGTTTTGAAGGTAATGACTAATCGATCCATTTTATTCTCAACCTGCGAACTTTATCGAGATTGCAAAGTGTTGACTATTCGTCAATTGTTTATTTATCGTGCTGTCCTTCGTAAACATCTGCAGACTTCGTTTGATTCTGAACACTGCAAAAACAAACGTAGGTCAGATAAGGTCTTTCGGTCTGAGCGCACTAAAACAAAGTTCGCTGGTCGTAATTTTTATTATATGAGCTCCAGATTGTACAACAACATCAATAAAGCCCTTAATATATATCCTATGACACATAAAAAATGTAAAATGACCCTCAGTATTTGGCTCATGACCTTTTCATATGACGATACGGAAAATCTTCTGTAACAGACTCACACACACACACACACGCACACACATTCACACACACACACACGAACACACATTCACACACACACACACGCACACACTTTCAAACGAATGCAGGTTCATAGTATTAATGCTGGGGAGGGAAGGAGAGGTTGAATGTTGTGAGATGTATATAAATCTACATACATATTATTCTCTCTCTCCCCACCCCTCTCCTGTTCTCTTTTTGTTGTTTTATTATTATTATTTTATTTTAGCTTTAATTTTTATCATACACTTATTTTTAATTGTTTTCTTATTCTTTGTTTTTTTTTCTTTTTAACATAATTTTTGCTTTTGTTTAAAGTAATTATATATGTCTGGAGGTGGGCGCTGCTAGCTGCGACACAGTTATGTCTTTAACTACTGCAGCTAGCAACATACTATTGTACTCAGGGCTTGTAAAGTTCTTTGTTTTGAATAAATTATTATTATTATTAAAAACAAGTATTATAAAAATAAATTAACAAAAAAAAAAAAAGACGGGTTGCACTCCGGGAGTGCCGGCAGAAGTGAAAACTTGATTATTAACGTTGAGCATGTTTGATATTTGGAATGGTTAGGGAATAATTTTGCACTAATTGCTTTATCAGTATAAAAGTTGAGTTCATTTATGTGGTAGAATACAATATTCATTTATTGCGCTATCGTACACAAACATGACAATTTATATTACATTAAAAATTTAACACTAAAACTATTACAATTATTTTACATTAAAAAGTTTATCTCTCCGAAAAATCAACTTTCATCCATAATTTCAACGACTTTTTCACCATCATCATTACCAGAACTATCATCGCCAATCTCTAAAACTGATACGATAGGTTTATGGTAGCTGAAGTAAGAAACGAACAGTTTTGATTCGAACCTATTTAAATGTCTAATAAAGACCGCATCAATTGTAGTTTTGTATTTCGTTGTGCTAAGATTGCGATCATTCGACATAGTTAAACCAAATTCATTATTTAAAAATTCAATTAATAGTTGATTTTTATCGTCTGCGAAGTTTATGTTGAAATCTCCACTCAAAATCATTGGCAATTCATCAAAGCTTTATAAACTGACAGCTAACTGACAGCTATCTACTCTCCATCCGTCTTACGCTTTTTCGATCAGGTCACGTGTCCTGACGCGAGTTTAAGATTTTATACCCATTACAGAAAAAGTGCTCAACGCCGCTAAAGAAGTTTTCACTTCAAAAATGTAACTAAAATAGAAAGTGTAAATACTTAATATGATGATATGTAATATGAATATGTGTTTGTCATATGTAATATGTACAATATAATATGTAAATAATTGTATAAATAAAACATAAATTTATCATTTACTAAAGTGTTACTTATTTTTCTTATAACTATTTCAAATCGTTAATTCGTTAATTAATTTGATGCACTCTATATACACCGTATGTTTAATAGTTGAATAAATCTCTCAACATCTAAGATAAAAATGTTTAACATTTACTTTAGAAATTAGATCTTTAAATATTTTTATCCCATTAAACATGCGATGTATTTTAACCCGAGCAACGCCGGGTTTCGCTGCTATTAATTTATATACTATAATAATTTCCCCCAGTAATTTCCAAAGCCCGGAACTTTCACTGAGCCGGCTTTTAGAAATTGCTTTAAGGAAAACAGAATTAGAGATAAGGAAAGGTTCCTAACGGCCGGGTGCAATACTCTGTCTGTCTTTTTCTACCCGTTAAAATCGCTAACTCTAGTATGAGTTCTGTCATTTTTCGGTTTCAATAATCGTAGACAGATGATTAAACATATCTATGATTTGTATCTATCAATGGGAGGGCTCTCGCTAACCATAGTTAGAAAATTCCATACAAATTAAAATATACGCGTTTCGATAACGATTCGAACTACTGTAGTTATTTGTGTTTAACTAGCTGTCAACGTTTTCTAATATCGCTGCAATATGGTGGATAATACATCGATTAACCAAGATATGTAGTATTTTTATGGAAAAAAATCAGCAAAATAAACTGACATTAATATATTCAGTGATGAAAGTGATAACGAAATGTTTAAAGCTGGTGTATTTGACGCCGATTATAATTTATGAGAACCAAAAAAACTATGCGAATATTCTAGTTCAGAATTTATTTACAGATTTACTTTTTAGATGAAATAATACATCAGCTATTATGTTTATTTCTACATTTAAACCCAGCCTGCAAGGAACCTTCCTCCTGGTAAGCATACATATCAAATATTTCATTAAGTTTTATAATTGTATTGAATTATTCCAAAATCATATATTCTATAATAAATGTAACAGCTCCGGAACAATAATGTGTCACTGTTCCATTAATTGCTGCTATCATTGTGGTTTTATGTACTGGGGAGAATGCATGTTCAGTAGGTAACTATTTTGGGTATCAAAAGCTACAGTCAGCCGAATCATTACTGATGTGCCTCGGGCTATAACTGAGCTATATTAGCAATATGTAAAAATATAAGACAACACACAGCATGAGTTTCATAAAATTGCAGTTTTCCCAATAATCTTTGGTGCAATTCATTGCACATATTATATTCCCATAGAGCCACCTGGTTAGTAATGACTACCTTTAGATATATTAGGATTAATTAATAATTATGTATTAATATTGTCTATGATTTTAACATAAATCTTGGTATTATGTATCAGTTATCTGATCACAATGTATTCATCTTAATATTTTTATTTTTAGATTCAAATATAGGAGAAGAATTTAGGAAAATAAAGGCATTATTGTTCAAGAAATGTGTATTGCACAGTTACTTTTCATGAATGTATTGGAACGCTAGCCTGGGCCTCATGAAACTACTATATTTAACAACTCTGCTAAAAGGTATTTATCTCATACTTTATATTTGAAAGAATTCAAATTCAAAATACTTTATTGTGGTACATAGGTGAAAGTGGTGTTATATTCAATTGTTTTGTGCAGCTATGACCCGCCATATTGGCAAATAATAATTTAAGATGCAACAAATATGACAATTAAGTTGGTTAAGAGAATATATTAAGATTAATACATATTTTTGTGAGTAGTTTCCTAATAGTTCCCTAGTTTCAAAAGGGTACAGCCTGACGGAAATCATCAAAACATATTTTCACTTTAAATCTTTTATTTTTTGTAAATAACATATTTATTTTCAGTACAATGTGAAGAAGTTATATAATAAAATAGTAATAGATATCTAATTGGAGATAGTGCATATCCACATACTACTTTATTAACAACACTACTCAATGTCTACCATAGAGTATTGCAACAATGCGGCTCATATAAAAACAGAAATACTACTCAAAGTTACTATAATTAATATTTTGCTCTTCCATCTTTTACATCTTTCTTTCATCTTTATTTCAGGTCTTATGATGTTTGGAAAAGAAGATTTCCACACCGTTCACTAAAAATAAGTCTTTTGCGATTGCACACAACTTTAAACATTATGAGTGCCACAGCGGTGTCAGATAATATTTGAAGAATGAAAAGCATTGCTGATGTGGAACATGAAATTGACATACCAAACACTGCTAGGCTAGACATAAATATCATTTACTTATTTTAAATTAAAAATAAAGTTTCAGAACTTTGTCAATAATAAAGATTAAAGATTTTTCACAAATTATCTTTGATATTTTATTTACCCATAATACAATCTGCGGAAAAGGGGGTTCTTACATTTTATTTGTAAATACATTTTTATGTGATATATAAAATGTCTAACAGTTGTTTTCTCTATAACTAGTCATTACAATTTCGAAAACTTCTAGCATAGTAAGATCACCTGAATCAATTATTATTCTTAATTTGATTTATACTGTTTTAATTATAATAATATTCTTCAGTATTTCTTTGTAGATTAGCACTGAAATTATTTCAGGTCTTTAAAGTCAGATTGATTACAAAACTAAAGTAATGCAACTATGCAATGTTTTATTTTCACACTTTTCTTCGTATTTATAAATATTATGGTCTCTAATTCAATTTAAATTTGTAACTCTATCGCAGAAATAGGGCCGTAAAATTCATTTTTGAATTCATTCTTGTTGGTAAACATTGATATTTGTAAACTTCTTTTTTACATTTGACATATCATAAATCAGTCATGCGATGCGTTTTGTTGTTCTATGTAAGCTTTGTATGAATTTTTAATTTGCCATTATTTGTCACAATACTTACATTATTAATATATTTTAACGTTTTATTCTTCTAATTATACATTAATGATGATTTATGATAATTCCAAATAAAGTTAATAATTAACCTAATAAATATTGACCTCAATTAAAAGTGCAAAAATTAAACGTTTGGGAGGAACGGTTCTTACCAGAGATATATGCAATATCTACGTTCAGCATTGTTAACCTAGTTTAGTTTTTGTTATTGAAACATCGGTTAAACCACAGTTAAACAAAGATAGATGACACGTATTATCGGGGATAATTTTTACCGCTTAACTGTCAATATATTATTGAAACCGGCCGTAAGTAAATAAAATAAGAGTTTGCGGTTGTATTGTTTTTTATTACATTTCTTTTGAGGATAATAATTATATGCAGATACTTTTGTTTTTCTCTCTTCATATTTTTTCTTAACAACAATAATTACGCGATGTTGAGATAAGCGACATCTACTGCAAATGGAGGAACTATTCCAGTCCAAAGAAAAAACAATGTATAGACTGCTTAGAGTATACTGGGTGGAATCGCTTATCGTCCGGAAAATTTAATAGTGTATTGTTTATGTGAAACTAACGTTATATACGAGATTTATCATTAAAAACTACAAACTACCCCATAAACAACATCAGTACAAGATATCCCCAAAACGCATATTATCTAAATCACCCTACACTTAAAAGTGCAACATGTCAATACTCAGGCGCGCGAGTGTATGAGTCACGCCACACAACAGCTGACTGTCGCGCATCGACCTTGAACTTACTTTGCGCCTATTTATCGGTATTATTACTCTAAATATTACCATATAACATTTTGATTTATTTAGAATTTTAATGTGTTAGGATCATTTAAGTAAATTTAGTTGTTGGTAAGTTGTTAAGATTTACATTATTATTTTCATAACGTACCTACTATCTTAGAAAAAGCTGCATATGTTTTATTTAAACGTTTTAATAAAGTCGAGAATAGACGACTTCGCTGTCGTAGGTCACGGATTCTTGCATGATTAGGAAGTCTGAACTTACCATGATCGAGTAGCCTCGGATAAGTCGTTAAAATAGTTCTTGTGCTGGGAACTCGTGGATTCATCATTCATGATACCATTCCTACGCAAAGACTGCAGATGTTCTGGATCTGCATACATCCTTCTTGCATGACCCAAGTTATCATTGGATAGAACATAGCATGTCATTATTGTCACATACTCACTGTTCGTGTAATCACTCATTTTGACCGCAAGAAACTAACCAATAACCAAAATAATTTCGTACAACGTCACTCGGTACCGAATTTCGCACGACTGAGGAAGTGGCAAGATCCCTGGAAGGTGTCGGCGGCGCAGGAGGGGGCGGCGCGGTGCGGCGGCACGCTTTGTACTTGCGCTTGCGGCGGCGCGGCGGTGAGGGCGGTGCGATCAAAGGATTTTATTACTTAGATTTAGAAGTTTCTACTCGAATTCATATTGTATAAAGTAGGGTAACAATATGTGTATTTATGAAGATTTTTTTCATTTATGTCATCTTTCTCTAAACAACGTTGTTTTATGAATAACTTATTCTAAATTAGTAACTAATAGTGGTAAATTAATTTGACACAACATAAACAAAAACATAAAAAAAATTAAAATAAGTATGCCAAAGTGTTCTAAATCATGTACTTGCCATGCACAATTTTTTTCGTGACGATAAGCGATTCCACCCAGTATACAGGGTATATCAAGAATGCTACCGAAAACGAAGCCGGGTGGTAGTCTAAGCGACTTCAGACACAATGCAACAGAAAAAGTTGCAAAAAAAAGCGACAATTTTTTTTTGTTATTTTTTTCCTATGGCCATATTTGGGTGGTAAATACATTTTTTCCTAAAATAATAGTGTATAGCCTTTTATTTATAAATACCCTAAGGTATAAAAGAGTTTAAATTATTATTTTAGCAAAAACTATGGATTTACCACCCAAAAATGACGATATTTAAAAATCATAAAAAATAATTGTCGCGTTTCTATGCGAAATTTTTAATTGCATTGTGTTTGTAGCCACTAAAACTACCACCCGGCTTCGTTTTCGGTAGCAGTCTTGAGATACCCGGTAAAGGTAATCTATACATATAAATAAAATTGAAGTGTCAGTTTTAAGAGAGAAAATTAAAAGAAAATGTCCTACTAAATCTATACATATAAATAAAATTGAAGTGTCTGTTTTAAGAGTGAAAATAAAAAAAATGTCCTACTAAATATCGTTATATACACGATACCTGTGCCGAAAGTGATATTTAAAAAATTTTTGTCTGTCTGTCTGTCTGTTTGTTCCGGCTAATCTCTGAAATGGCTGGACCGATTTTGACGGGACTTTTTTGTCAGGTAGCTGATATAACAAGGAGTAACTTAGGCTACATTTATTTTAGAAAAAATATTTTATTTTAGATAAATAAAGTAATGTTGCAATGCCCGCGCGCAGCTCACGCGCATGCCACCACTGGGCTGTCACGTCGGGCGCCGCTCACCACTTCTCCCACCAACGAATAAATATCACATTTACAAAATATTGTATATAAAGCAATTTTTCAATAAAGCTAATACTAAAAACTGAAAATAAATGATAATTAAAATTTCATCATGTGACTGAATGAGACGGGACATAAACCGGATAGAACGGGACGGGAAATATAGTTATTACGCGAAATAATATGTTGTTGCCAAATCAATACTGGACTCAAAAGCTATCTGCACCCGGGCGAAGCCGGGTCTGACAGCTAGTATATAGATAATAATTAATCAATTCTGTCAATCTGGAGCCAGTCCAGGGAGGGGGGTCCCGACCCCCGTGGCCTCCCCCATAGATCCACCTTTATGCACAGACTACAAAGTAAAGTGTCTGGGATGGTCTGGGACCAACATGGGGACCAATGATTATATTCTTGTAATCATTGACTAACTGAGAATTTGCCAAATTGCAAATGACGCTTGACAGTGACCTTTACACGCATTATGAAAAACAAGATGTTCATATTAGTGGTGTGTAATTTTCCGAAAAATATGTTTTTATTTTTTTATTGCATTGAATGGCGAGACGAGCATGCCGGTCGCCTGATGGTAAGCGATGCGACCGCTCATGAACAGAAGCAAAACCAAACAACACTTTGAATTACAAAGCAATGCTGGCATTCCACTGCGCTCGCCATCCTAAGACATAAGATGTTAAGTTTCAATATGTCCAGTAGTTACTCTGGCTACAATGTCCTTTCATCCGAAACACAACAGTACATTTAAACTGCTGTTTGACGGGAGAAATAGCATTGCAGTGGTACCCACCCAGGCAGCCTCTCACATATGAGAGACCTACCATCAGTTATACAATGTGACTGGTCACCAGTGTCGGAGACTTATGGGGGATAAAATATAGTGTTTTTTATCGACAAATCACTACCCCAATTTTTTCTTGCTCCCTCCGTAATGAAATGGCAGCCATTTTGTTTTTTTTACCTCGAAGTTCGAGCGCCTATACTGATTTAATCATTGCTATCGTTGTGGACGTCCTAGGAAGACAAAAGATACCTCATTTGAAAGCTAACAATGCAGACAATCAATTAGTGATACATTTTAGTGATCATCTTTTTTATAAAAGAACAAAATAAGCAATGAAAAACAAAAAAAACAAATTTTTGTTGTATTTTTTTTTCATCAGTATAGGCGCTCGAACTTCGAGGTAAAAAAAACAAAATGGCTGCCATTTCATTACGGAGGGAGCAAGAAAAAAATGGGGTAGTGATTTGTCGATAAAAACACTATATTTTACCCCCATAAGTCTCCGACACTGGTGACCAGTCACATTGTATATACGAAAAAAATCTTATTGAAACAATTCTATTTCTGCGCTTCATTGGAGCTTGTAAATCGTAAAATTTATTTTATTATTTTATATTCTTGATTAATTTACTAATAAAGTAAACATCCATACCGTAAAGTTTAAATTCACGGTGGGCTTCAAAAAATTTAAGGCTGGTTTCTTAACTAAAAGTCTAAAATCATTATTTATCCATAATTGAGGTAAAACTGAATCAACCAAATTTGAAATTGAAATAATGGTTTCAACAATTGCCTCAAAAAAAGTAAATGAAATTGATTTTAATCAAGGGGTCCGCTTTATTTCCATTTGACCCAATGTTTGTCCCTGAGTTTTTATGCACGCCGTATTTCAGCACTAATTTGAATTGGAAATGGAAAAATACAGGAGAAATGTTCATGACCCAACAGTAATTTTTCGTTAAGATGCTCATAAATATTTTTTGTAAATAATTGATGTGCTCTTAATATTTTTTCTTTAGACCAATACCTTAGAGTATTTATATATACTCTAAGACTTATACATAAGTAATTTTGAGAAAAGCGACATCTACTGCAATTTGAAACCATCTTTCCAGCACGAAAAAAAACAATGGGTATGGATCATTATTACACTGATCTGTGGTCTGTGCTGTCTGATGTCAAATTGTTATTGAATATTGAGCCACTATTTGTAGCCTGTAGGATAAACAATAGGTTAAAATGGAATTACAAAATACAATAGTGACTAATTATGGCGAGTGTCGATGTTGCCTCACGAAGGGCAACCATCGAGACCTAACCAAGGAATACTATTTCAATGGAATACGAGAAGTTTTTGTTGATATTTTTATGGAATGTTTTAGTTTATATGTAAGTGCGACAAAATCTTATAAGAATTATATTTAAGTTTAAACTCTATAATTGCCAAGATCCTGTAGTCTATTCACTATTGCATTGTTTCGCTTATAGTTTACTTCCATGAAATATCACTAGATTACTCATAATTTGTTAATCAATGTTTGGATTGTTAATATATTTTTAGCTTAGAAATGGTTCTACACTACAGGAACATCTATACACACGGTAGCGTAATATATCAAGCCAAGTTCAAGCTAACAGAACTGGCGAGCCCGGCCGTAGCTAGGGGGGGAGGGCATTGTGGGGCAATGCCCTACCTTGAAAATACCAAAAACTAAGATAAATTATTATAATTGAATTGTTTGTTTATGGTTTGAGATATAAAAATGTGTATTGACCATCACATCACTGACCTAGAGGTCAGTGATATACATGGTGATTGATTGAGGAGCCCATGCTTCGGAGCAGATCCATTATGATAAAATGTTTCCTTCTGCCCTACCTGTACCCAATGCTGCCCTACCTCAAATTCGACTCTAGCTACAGCCCTGCTGGCGAGCAGCGTCATGTGTAATTTTACATGAACCATTTGGAGCCACTTTTCACCTCCTCATAACTCAATTACTATCTAACATAAAATAACAAATTTGGCTAGGTAGTTGGCTGAATACAAAAAAATAAATCTGAAACTAGTAATTTTAAATATTTTCATTAAATTTTTACTATCTATTTATTCTAGTAAGAACACTTACCTATGAAGTCTATAATGGAAAAATCAGCAATCAAAATGATAGCTAGTCTTTGTGGATTTTAAGATCTTTATGTGAATATATAATCAGTGGAATACCACTCGTAATGTTTTAATACTGTTTGAATTTATGAGTATTAATGTTTTTTTAAGTCAGGTCTTAGGGTTCAATATATTATATCTAATTTATAAGAAAAAATAATTGTCATGAAATATTTTATGATGTTATAAATAAATTTCAGGACTGACAATTGAGCTTGGCACCCGTTTAGATCTCACTTCTTTTGTGTTTGAAGTCAACAACTAAGGCATACATAATAGTATTGCACTTAGCTCTCATTTGATGGGATATTATACATATGATCATTAGATAGAACAACTGTTGTGAATAACTTATACCTAATAATGTTGACAAATAAAATTATTTATTACACTTCCAGTTATCAACAAATGAGAAGTTGAGCACTCTGATTTGCTCGTCGTGTGTGTCTCGGCTGCGAGATGCAAGCAGCTTCAGGATGATGGTGTTGAGCACGGAGAGGCAGCTGCTTGACTCTCTCACATGCCATGATCATAATTACACTGTCTTTGTTAATGGTATTAATACAACTTTATTGCTTTTAGATTTTCAAGTAATGGTACAATTCTCTCCTTAGTATTTTAAAGACCATTGCAATATTAGAGCCCCGTGAAAGCTTCAAAAGCACTTCAAAGACTTTCTGTGTCAATTAAGCACCTTATTTTTAAAAATTCAGTTCCCACTCAAGAGTCGGAAGTGAGCAGCACAGATGTGAAGATAGAACAGCAAGGCGATGTGAAATCAGAGCATGACGATGGCAATGCCAATTTTGAATTTCATTTGAACTCTGGCAGTGGACCAGGTCAGTGTTTTAGATTTATAGGCATCTTGCATGTTAAAATTGGAAAATATGATGATCATTCTAAATACATAGTGTATTTTGATCATTGGTTTAAAAACTAAGGATAGGCCCTCCAGTACATTGGGTACGTCAAAAAGAAGCCTGTGAAAATCGCGCCATCTGTTAGATTTTTACGTCAATGGCGGACATGAAATCATTTTTCAATAATGCTAAAATAAATGTTATATTGACTTAATTTAATTTTTACTTAGCGGTGATAAGAAAAGTGATATTTTTTCTTTGTGAACTTTAGTTCATCTTTATTGCACCCACGCACGATACAATTAGGCATTTGTCGACGACTTACAGACCGGTGCGCTATGACGTCAGAGCCGCTGCACTGGTGCTGCGGAACACTTTCGTAACAACACTTCGTGCTCTCCGCCCCGTCCATATATTTTACGACAGTGGTTTTGTAACAGCAATATATAATGTGCATAAGTACATAAAAAAAACTGTATGTAAATGTTTTGTTTTGGTTTGTATGGGCAGTAGAGCGGGACGCGAGCGTGGAGTCACGCGATGAGTTGTCTCGTGTGCTGCGTCGCCTCGCGCCGGGCGCGCCGCGGCCGCTGCCCACGCGCGCCACGCTGCGGGGACACTGCCCGCTCTACGTCAAGCATCTAGAGGCCCTGCAAGGTAGCACACTCAACTGTATCTGTATCATATACGTCCCACTGCAGGGCACGGGCCTCCGACACAATCGAGATTACGATTGAGAGTGGTTAGGCCATATAGTCCACCACGCTAGCCCAATGCGGGTTGGCGGACTTACATACCATACAAATTCTTATAAATCGCTATGGTAATTGTTATGCAGGTTTCCTCACGATATTTTCCTTCACCTTTTTAGTGCGTGTTGATTGACTATCAATACACACATGACTCTGAAAAGTCAGAGGTGTACTCTGGGATTCAAACCCGCGACCACCGTGTACATGTTAGCACTTTTTACTCGATCATTATTTGCTTTCCAACTCCTAGATGTTTTTCTTTCCGATTAATTTTGGACTCGAAACAAGTCAATGCCATTTCGAGACCCGCCAAACTTTAGTGCTGGTTGCGCGTCGCTGTTTATCCTAACTGACAGGAGATGCAGCAGGATGGGTAGCAGTCTTTATGTACATGTACATAACTGCATTGACGGGCTATTTAATTCTCCATTTGGAAAGCGCAGCACAGCGTTGTCAATTTTCCGCGAATTTATAAAGAAAAAATATTTTCAGGAAAGCACATCACAGCCAAGTCTATAGAAAAGCTCATCAGAAGCACAACAAAACAGTCCAAATCACACAAAAGTAAGTTGTATATTACGGAAAAAATGGCAAACACTATCAATGCTTGCACGTTATTCGAATTTTCAAACGCAACAGCCTTCAAAACTAAGATGAAAGCGGGCTACCCATGTTTCTACTGCAGAGATATATTTGACACTATGGATGTATTGCGAGAACACCAGAAGAAACATCCCAAGTCTTTGCTATTCAAACTACTGAGCAAATATACTGCGGACGCCTTGGTTGTGTATGCCGACATCACAGACCTCGCTTGCAGTATTTGTTGTAAAAACATCTCAAGTATCAATGAACTAAAAAGTCACTTAATTAATGTGCACGGGAAAAGAATGTATACAGATTTTGAAGACAGAGTTGTACCTTTTAAATTGTCAGGTCACAGCGACTTTGAGTGTCAGATATGTGGGTTTTCTTTCGAAACATTCGGTGCTATAGAGAGGCATATGAATGTTCATTACAGGAATAGAATCTGCGAACAATGCGGAGCGGGATTTGTCACAATGCACAGGTTGAAAATCCACTACTACACCGTTCACAAAGAAGGTTCGTACGCGTGTAACATATGCAAGAAAGTCTACTCGACCTATAATAAATACAAAATACATTTTGATGTAATACATAAATTGATCAAAAAGAACAAATGTCCCAAGTGTCCGGAGCGGTTCGTCGATTACTTCGCCAGACAGCGCCATCTCGTGGAGAAACACGGAGAGACGCCCATCCTCTATCGATGCAAAGTGTGCGACAGAGCGTTCAGCAGACGATTCACGCTGTCCAGTCATATGAAGAGGTGCCATTTGGAAGAAAAGGAGATTCAGTGCTCCTACTGTCCGTACATGTGCTATACAAAGTCAGAGCTGCGAGTTCACATGCTGAAGCATGGCGCGGAGAAGTGTTACGAATGTGCCGTTTGTAAGAAGTCATACGCACGCCAGAAGACATTGAAGGAGCACATGAAGATACACGAAGACGACAGAAGGTTCTCGTGTGCCGCGTGCGGACAAACCTTTGTGCAGAAGTGTAGTTTGAAAGGACACATGAAGACACATCATGCGGAGTACGATAACAATTTGCAGCAGTTAAGTGTAACATAGCGAACTTGTTCCTCGCCATACATTATGTTCAAATCTATTCGAGGTGATGTAAAAATGTGAAGTCATTTTCTTCTCGTCTATGTTGCTTTTGACTTCGTTGATTATGCGATTGATTATAAAAATCATTTAAGTTAGTGGACCTTAGAGCATCAACTTATTTTTGGGTTCGCATCTAGCTTGTAATCTAACAGAGAATATTTGAATCAAGTGATGGTAAGAATTGCAAGTATTTTTTTGCCTATACGCAATTATTGCATGTTATATTTTAATTGAATTATATTAAAATGACTATATTTATTTGGAAGTCTATGTTGTGAGGCAGGTCTCAAGGAGTAAATGATAGGTATCTTTTCGCCGTTTTTTTTTATTAAAATCTATTGCATTAGGCAAAGGAGCGAAAAAAAAACAAGCAGACGTGTAAGAAGCTTTGAAATTGGTCAGTATTTGTTTAGTACCACTTGATGTTAACACAAGTAGCAACTCTATTTGGATGCCGTTTTTTATCGTGGCAATCTTTTGACACGCTTCTTTATAATAATACATTTCTTAATCTGATTTCTAAACGGGAAACTATTACGTAGCAATCTTTTGTAAGTCGACCAATAGTTTTGGGTGGAGTAAGTTATTAAAAGTTTGAAATAAAACGACTAAATTAAAAATGTAATAAATATATTTACACACGATTGTCTTTTATTGACTAGATCATAAATATAAGTCGTAGAAAACAACATCAATGCGGCATTTAGCCAATGCAAATATGTTAACGAGTTTCGTCTGTACGGGTAGTTCCGCGAATATATGAACATTACTTATTGTATGCTTGCTAAAAAGCATGCATTATTGCTACCAACATCGATTCTTTCATGAATAATTATGAAATTAGTTAGTTTATGGTAAAACTGATCTACATTTTAGCAACACAAAAATAACACATTATCGAAATGTATTTTTTAATTAATTTTTAGGAACCATCTTATCTAGCAGCGAGAAATGTATAAATAGACAGCCCCTGTTGCTCAATGTAGATTTCCACTTTTTAAGTGTCTTATGTTGCTCATAGAATGAACCCAAACTTGTATTTTTTTTTATTTCATTGGCAAGACCCTTAAAAATCCAGTTTGAACATCCGCGCGTAAATGTAAAAAGCTCTAGACACCGCACCGTGTTTCGAGTGTTTACCTCACTCGGCATCGTAACCAAACCCGTGTAAACTACGACGCTGTACCTATACAGCTTGAATTAGTGCAATAAATATGAGTTAATCTCGTATTTCATTTCAAAAGTAGGACACTGAAAGAATAGTGCTATAATTTCTTTGTAGATTAATCTACTAAATAAAGAATGGGTTTGAAAATGGCGACAATTGTATTTTAATTCTCGTTCGCACACTATAGCAATGCTAGTCTGCGAACGAGATAGTACAGACAATGGTCTACACTCACACACGCGGTATACGGGCCCACAAAAAAAAAACACTGGGCTTAGCGTACAGCGATACACGCTTCGACTCTCATGAAGAGCATGATAACAATGTCATTGAAGAGTTGTCAGAAGATCACGGTGAAGGTCCCAGTAGCAGAATGAAAGTCGTTCTCAATAATTTACTAAATGTCCACCTCCCCTACCCTCTTATGCATCAAATTCTAATTGGATAACATTGTTTTTCCAAAAATCATATTTTATTCAATTTTTTTAAAGATAATGTTAACGCTAACTAATATTTCACGTAGCGCTATTGGGTACTATTTACAACTAGTATTGAGCATCAAGCATGCTGACTATACAGGCATAACGAGCCACAATTTCTAATTCCGTTTTTTATCTGTTCAGATAGTAGGGGGCAGAACTGGCTGTAATTCTAATGTTTTCTATGTATTTACCCCTGAAGCCTTCTTTATATCATACAGATGCTGTGTATATTTTCAAACTTATGGTGTTGGTTAAATGTAATAGGTTTTTGTGTACTTTTTAGGATACGCCTTTGTTCAGCAGAGGACTTTAGTGGTTCACAATGTTGTTACGAATACTTTTACGACAGATATTCGAGAGATCAAATTAACAACTTTATTTAGTGGCTTCAGAAATACTAATACTAAGCTGTGCCTAAAAATGTGTGTGTAGCAATTACAAATAAATTTGCTACAATATACCTGTTAAACAAATATTCCAGTCAAGTTGTCGGTATTAAATCCTATCTTAAATATGATTAAGTTAAAAACTTCCTAACAAATCCTTCTAATTATGTATATAATTAGAAGGGAAAATACATACATACATAATTAGAAAGGAATAGAACCAATATTATTGCGATAGAATCAATTTGATCCATCAAAAACACTAAACGCTTTTACTAGAACGTCAAATGGTTTTTTTAACATTGATGATGCTACAAATAGTTTTGCACACTTTCACCTCAAATATATTGTTTCAAAATGCCTTTTTGTTTCGTTGCGGCAGTATGCTGTCTTTGGCGAAGCTGAAGAATGACAGCAAACTATATTTCTTCGACTTTCTTGAAAGATAATCAGTTAAAACATTGTTGTCTCCTGTGGACAATTTTGTGGCTTTAGTGTAATTCTAAATTATTTTATAGTGGTGTTTGACCTAAACAAACAAATACACCCAAGAGTAACATTCATAGTCCCTGACCTCACAATTAGATTGGGTATTATATAGTGAGTATCAGGAACTGCGATAGACTTTTCAGTGTTCAAAATTTCCCGAAACATATACATGTGGATTACACAATTTTTTGTTTCAATGCGGGAATCGAACCTGTGGCCTCTTGTTTGAGATCCGACGTTTATCTAATTGGGCCACAAAGGCTATAAATAAATCTAAAGATAATTTACGCGGAACCACAATGTAAACAGACTTCAAATTGAACAGCAATAATATTTCATGACAGCTACAAAATCATGTGTGAAAGTACAGCAATATGATAACATACCCAGCAACGGCTGTCTCTCTTCTGTGGTGGGAAGAACATAGTCATTGGCTGACAATGAGACGAACAGTGCGAAAGGTACCAGCCACAGGCACAGTGTGAAGTATGTGAGCATCTGGAATTAATTCCATTTCATTTAGAGAAATCATTGTGCTTTTGGATGATGAAATAAAATATCACACACCTAAGAGCAGCAGATAGAAAGAGCAGAGAGACTAAATTATTTTTAATTAATTTAGGACTTAAAATAATTGCTGCAATATTTGGTTTTTTTTTTTCAATAGGATTTACCATTAGATTTCAAAAGGTATGCTAGCTTAAACATCCAGTTACTTTTTCTTTTTTTTTGTTCTGAATAGTTATCATATTTTATAACATGAACAAAATAAAACATTTACCTCTGAGAAACTAAAATACAATGTTTCGAAAACTTTGAATGCCATGTAGTGATGCACTACGAAAGTCACCACTCCAAAAATGAAAGGCACACTGGTGACATGCACGGCGGGGAAGCTCCTCATCAGCAGGATGTGCATCACTTGTTGGAACAAGCCAAACAAGTTCAAATAGAGAGGAAGGTCTTCAAAGAATATTAGTCCAAGATGAATTTGTATTGTACCCTGTAGACAAAATATTATTCTTTTAGTAACCTAATTGATGATAAATAAAGCTACACTATGACATGATACTCACAAATATCATCCAAGATATGACGTATTTTGCCATCACTGTGTACTCTTCTACTAATTCTGCTAAATAATACATGCCGGCAGCTGAAATTGGCGAGAGATAATAATTTGCCACCCATAATGTTTTAATAAGTTACACAGCTACATTATTTTGGAACGTGATTATCAAACTAAATAATATAACATTTTAGTATTCTATAAATTATTAAATGGTCCTATAAATTATTTTTTCATAAAACAATATTCACACACGAATAGAAGTTTTCAATTAAAAATGAATACTTACGTGCTGAAATATAACTTACCTACAGCCGCTACCATGAATGCACATTGTATTAAAAACGCTAGTAAACTTAATAAATAAAGGAAGTACATTTTGATTTGAATTATTTTATGCTTAATTTATTTTGTTTTGGTCCTCTACAATTTTTAGGTTAACTGCGTTGTAAGTCACTTGTCAAAGCAGATAAATGTCAAATAATAAGTCGATGTCGCAAATGATGACGGATAATCGAAAGTCGATTATGTATAGTCGAGTTACGACCACAGCTTTAGCTTAATAAGTTACGACTTTTAACTTGAACAAGGATAGTAAATAATAATTGATAATAAATACATATTTATTGCAAATATTAATAATTAATTGTACTATATCTATGTGCCTGTGGTTCAATTAGAAGATTTTAGAACTATTCTACAATTTGTTAGACTACCATACCGACATTCTCAATGCCTACTAACCAAGTCACCAAGTAATATAGTTTGGTCTCAGGTCTGAATAAATAAACAAGTCGAACGACCCTAACAATTATTATATTGGGTGAACCAGAATATAATAACTAGGTAAGATATATTTATTAACACCCGAGCCAATACTAATATTTATTCATGTATGGAGGATAATCCCGCAGCCCTCATAGTTTTTGAGCCGTTTGCACTTACTGCGCCACGTTATGTAAAAGCACTACCGAATAGGTAGACCGATATTAAGCACATAATTTTAAGAGCTCTGAATTTCAATATTTACAGTATTATAGACATACACAAAGAAGATCGAAAAAAAAAACGTAAATAATTATAATATATTTATTAATTCACACTACAGTGTTTATTAAACACAAATCTTAAATCTAAGAGACTATGACAAGAGTTTCAGCGTAAGCTTGTCCATGCTCATTTTGAGCTTGGCAACCATAGTAGCCCTTATCGTGTTTCTCGACAGCCTTGATGGTGAGTCCGCTGGGGCTTTCCTGCAGGCGGCCGCCGTACACCTTCATGGTATTGTGCGTCCAGGACACGGGCGCCGCGGGCAGAGACGACACCTCGCACGGGATCACCACGTCTTGACCCTCCTTGGCGATGATCACCTTCTCAGGTTTCTTGCTGAAGCGAGGTGCACCTGCAGAATTAATATCGTGTCGAATTAATTCGTTAAAAATATGGAAAGCAAAGTCACAAGCAAGTGCGGATCCAGGGGGGAGGTCATGGGGGTCACGACCCCCCCCCCCCCTGGGCTGGCCCCAGATTGACAAAATTTACTAATTATCTTGTTGATAAAATGTATAAGCACATTCATTCTTTGTATGTCGATAAATAAAGTAAAAAAGTATGTGTGTGTTCACAAATTACGTCTGTAAAAATTGACATGAGCTATAATGTGACCGTAAAAGTTGGATGCTCCTTTGGTCACAAGAAAGATCATTAATAAATAAATAACATCTAACAGCCACATATACAGGGTATATCAAGACTGCTACCGAAAACGAAGCCGGGTGGTAGTTTAAGCGACTTCAGACACAATGCAACAGAAAAAGTTGCAAAAAAAAAGCGACAATTTTTTTTTTGTAATTTTTTCCTATTGCCCTATTTTGGTGGTAAATACATTTTTTCCTAAAATCATAGTGTATACCCTTTAATTTATAAATACTCTAAGATATAAGAGAGTTAAAATTATTATTTTAGCAAAAACTATGGATTTACCACCCAAAAATGACGATATTTAAAAAATCATAAAAAATAATTGTCGCGTTTCTATGCGAAATTTTTAATTGCATTGTGTTTGTAGCCACTAAAACTACCACCCGGCTTCGTTTTCGGTAGCAGTCTTGAGATACCCGGTATAGTCCTGACCCCACACTAAGATCGGGTCTTGTGTCGTAGGTATCAGGAACTACGAGAGACTTTTCGGTCTCAGAAACACCCAGATGCGAAAGAAATATTTGTGGGCCGCACAAACATTACTCTCGGTGCGGGGATCGAACCCTCGGCCTCTCTTGTCACAGGCGGCGTCTTTCCGACTGCGCCACGGAGGCACGCCACGGTATTTTAAATAAGTAAGTAGTTTTTGTCAATCGCTGTTATATTTTTAAGACAGATTTGGATACTCACTGACGACGGACAGTTTGATGCTATGTTTCTGGGGTTTCCCGACTTCGTTGCCGACCTCGCAGGTGTAAGTGCCCTCGTCTCCGAGCAGGGTCTCCTTGATGAGCAGCCTCTTGCCCGAGGTCCTGTTGTGGCGGGTGATGCGGTCACTGGGTTTGCCGTTCACATCCTTGCCATCCTTGAACCAGTTCGGGTAAGCCATGGGACTGAAAAAATAATCATTCAATAAGAACATTGTATGGAGAGTTTTTTCTTGGTTGTCAGTTAAAAAAAAGTCGTGGATGGACTAAAAAAATATGATTTACATAAACGAAATAAAAAGCGTAGCAAATATGTAGATGCCGCTACTCGCCAGTATATTAATGTTTACTCGTCTGTGATATTAATATTGAGTATCTAGAAAATTAATTTTTACGTTTGTTTTTGTATGTACACTGTAGCCTGAAGAAGACTTGTGGTATTTGCGTCTTATCATGGTAAAGTGGGTCTTTGGCAGAACAATAAATTCTGGCTGAATTAGAATCTAGAATTAGAAAACTTCAGATACTCAACTTTCAAATAATACGTACGTAGGTATACTATGTGGATAGAACGTGGCATATTTTTAAATGAAACTGGGTATAGTACGAAGTAAAACATTACGTAATCCTATGTCAAAGGAAATAAATCAGTGTCTTTATCGATAAACACTGGAATGAGAAATATTTGTTTACGATCATTCCGCAACGTAAACAGTCCGCTGATATTCATTGTAAGTGGAATATGTATAAAGCTGATTTGTATATTATGTGTATTTTCCTTTTTCATTACTTAGGTACGTATGGTCCAGTACATAAGTTACGTACGGTACGCATTATATGGATTTCCATTTTTGCATATGTAATTGACCCGAATTCTACTTATATCTTCTATACTTTCTTCGTTACCATCTATGTATATCATCCTATAGTTAAATATATAAAGCCAGAGTAACGTAATAGAAAGCGATCGATGATTTTCGATTCCTATGTGTTGCTCAGTTATCTACTAAAGCTATCTGTAGTCAGTTTATCTACTAAAGCGTTCTTAAAAAGAGTGGCAGACAATTTAAAATTAGACCTACTTAAGTCAAAACGTGTTCGCTCTATATTATCGCTAAAAAACATCAAACAACTAAATGTCTGAATATGATATCAAATTCGTGATATTTATATTCACCCGAAAATTAACTGTGTCAAACCATGGCAGCTGCGGCGAGCAGTTAAAGAATAAAAAATAAACATGGTAAGTACTTACGTGCCGCCATACATGCAGTAGATCATGGTGACGTCTCCAGCCTTGGCGATCATGTCCTTGCTGACGTACTGCGGGACCAGCTCGCCGTTCTTGGGCTGGGTGTTCTTCTCCAAGTCCTTGATGTAATACTCGGCCACGGTGACGTCATCGTCGAGGGCGGGGGATCTGGCAGCGCACACGTACTTCTGGCTGGAGCTCGTGTCTTCTTTCAGCACACTCGTGAAGATCAGGTCACCTGTGGGAGACGGGGTGATGCGGCGGTCGAAGTTAGTGTTTGCCATATCCTTTTCGTCGTAAAGCTGATGTCTCCATACAATGGTAGGTTTAGGGTAGCCTTCTGGGATGCTGCACTCAAGTTTGAAAGGCAAGCCTTCCACTGGTTTCTTCTCTACGGCCGGGGCAGGCTTGGGAACTACGATGTAGGTCCTTCTGAAGGAGATGATGCCGGAGCTGGCCAGCCCGGCGGATGACTCGGCGAAGCACCTGTACTCCCCCTCGTCCTTGGCCTCGGGCCTGAGGAACACCAGAGAGCCTTCCCCGTCTCGTTGCGCTACGTTGTGTTGTTGCAAGTTGAATTCCTTGCCGTCTTTTTGCCAGGAGTATCTGGTGATTAATACATTTTATTTATAAGGTACTATTATACCGGGTATCTCAAGACTGCTACCGAAAACGAAGCCGGGTGGTAGTTTTAGTGGCTACAAACACAATGCAATTAAAAATTTCGCCTAGAAACGCGACATTTTTTTTTATGATTTTTTAAATATCGTTATTTTTGGGTGGTAAATCCATAGTTTTTGCTTAAATAATAATTTAAACTCTTTTATACCTTAGAGTATTTATAAATAAAAGGGTATATACTATTATTTTAGGAAAAAATGTATTTACCACCCAAATATGGCCATAGGAAAAAAATAACAAAAAAAAAATTGTCGCTTTTTTTTGCAACTTTTTCTGTTGCATTGTGTCTGAAGTCGCTTAAACTACCACCCGGCTTCGTTTTCGGTAGCAGTCTTGATATACCCTGTGTAGAACAGGCACATCAATAAATAATTCAACTAGCTACGTATGATGCCAATCTTTAAGTACTAATGTATCGACTGTGAAGTAGGTATGAATTCTTACTTGATATCCTTATCAGCTTTCTCGGTGACACACTCGAGGACCGTGGGCTGGAACTCTCGGAAGAGGACCTCAGTGGGCTGGTCCTTAAGCACCGGCATCTTCTCAACTGGCACGGCGACGCCTACAAACAAAACATTTACTTTTAAAAATAACGTGAAATCAAACGGACATGCGACGTTTACGATAAATTCTCATCATGAAATGAATATGTTACACATCCTAAATTTTGTTTTTATCCTTTGAACATCTTTCCTTACATTTTAATTCCAGCTTATATTAAAAAAAGGTATGTAAATAAATATTAAATGGATATATATGTAATAAACACTTACACATGGCGACGCACGCAGTGAACGCAATTATAGTTTTGGAAACCATTGTTAATCTGAAAAAAAAAACATAATATTTACCATGAATATAAATATCTAAAATGAACACTAGTCAATATTAAGTTGGTAAAGAAAGTGCCAAAAATATATTATAATAGCCGTATCAGGATATTTACGCAACCGATTAGATTATGTATTGGATTGAGAAGGGGGTGGCAGGTTTGAACACCTAACAACCAATTCGATTTGAATGTAAGTACTCAAAAAAACGATAGCGAAATAAAATATAAAATCTTTTAAACGTAGGTATCTTATTTCTTTTAAATGTAAAAATATTTATGGAAATCGCAAATTATCAATTAACTATTACTTTAATCTTTTAATTTTGTTTTTTTACCAAATGCAAAAAAAAATATATAATACTGGTTATTATATCAGTGATTCTTAATTATTATTAGGTATTTTTTTCTTCTTGACAACGCACTGTTTGTGCGATTCTTAATATTATTTCAAAACATTATTAGATAAAAAAGAACTTAAGTAAAATTTAAATTTAAATGTTTAACATACCAGTGGTGCTGTGGTGGTGCACACTTTGGGATGAGTGCATGAAGCGTCAGTGGCACAGCGCAGTTATATACCCGGCGAGTGTAGGCTGCGATCATCCACCGGGCTTCAGGTAATGAACCGAGCCGCGGAGACGCACACGTTTTCCTCTTCACGCATCTTATTTAACATTTATTTATGGGCTTATTGTTAGAAATATGGATTGGGCATGAACTGTAAAATGCTACTAATCTCATTTTATTACTGCATTGTACTGTATGGTAAAATCCCATAATCACTTACTACTGCGCCACAGGATTCATCTAAGACGGAGAAATCGCATTCATAAGAATGTTACGTATATACCGGGTATCTCAAGACTGCTACCGAAAACGAAGCCGGGTGGTAGTTTTATTGACTACAAACACAATGCAACAAAAAATTTCGCAAAGGAACGCGACAATGATTTTTTATGATTTTTTAAATATCGTCTTTTTTGGGTGGTAAATCCATAGTTTTTGATAGAATAATAATTTAAACACGTTTATACCTTAGATTATTTATAAATAAAAGGGTATTCACTATTATTTTAGGAAAAAATGTATTTACCACCCAAATATGGTCATAGGAAAAAAATAACAAAAAAAAAATTGTCGCTTTTTTTGCAACTTTTTCTGTTGCATTGTGTCTGAAGTCGCTTTAACTACCACCCGGCTTCGTTTTCGGTAGCAGTCTTGAGATACCCTGTATAAGAAAGCTTTAGGAAGTAAATAATACTTTATAACTTTTCTATGGTGGAATATGATCTAGGATATAAGAGATGTATACTGTTATGAGAGGTTTTCATTAAAAAATACATAATAATAAAAATCTATCCTATCTAACTAGTTTTTTTTTATCAGGGCACGGCCTCCTCTACAATCGAGAGTACGATTGAGAGTGTTAGGCCATATAGTCGATCACGCTGGCCTAGTGCGGGTTGGCGAACTCTACATACCATAGAAATTCTTATAAATCCCCATGGTATGCAGGTTTTTTAACGATGCTTTCCTTAACCGTTTTAGTGCATGGTGGTTGACACAGAACAGATGAATATGGTACTGTTCTGTGGTGGTTGACTATCAATACACACATGAAGTCAGAGGTGTGCCCTGGGATTTGAACCCTCGACCAGTGTGAACATCTTGGCAGTCGCGTCACTTATTATCTAACTAGTCTGACTATAGTAATATCTTCCAGAAGGATTAACCAGATATACTGCAATCAGAATGAAAGTAGGTAGGAAAGCTACAATAATTCTGTCATAGTGTATCAAATGAATAAAATATATCTAAAATTAAATCATTTATTGTATTAAACAAATCTTAAACGATGTCAATATTAGATGTGAGCTCTTAGACTAGCTCTGAAATGCGCCGCCCTGTATCGCCGGCGCAGAGACATGTATGTACATACAATTTGCGCATCACCAGGGCCGCACGCTGCTCCTTTATTTGGGGATATATGCATGTACTTAATGCAATTTTTCGCACACTAAATTCCACCGATTTCTATACAGCTGTCAGCGCCTTGCAGTTTAATTGTTTAGCTACTTAAATTGCTGTAATTTATTTAGAGTAATAATCATCATTATATTTATTTCAGACTTTTTTTACATCAGTCCATATTTTCATATTACGAATTATTTAAATCTATACACGAAAAGAAAAATTTAAAATCCAATGACCTATTACTGAAGGTGTTATAATATCAGATAGGGACAATATACCTATCTGATATTATAACACGCATGGGATAACTGAAAATACTATGTGTTATCATAATTAAAATCAAGTGTGGTGGTTATCCCCGTTACTAAGTTGAGGGTCAAGACCACGCGGTGGCGGTGAACCGACGCCGCCACTTTGTAAGCAAACACATGCACCCGGGATTCACCGCCAACAACGAGCCGCCGAACGAGGAAACTCATGTTTAAAAACACATTTTCCTTTTACACTGTTTCCATTTGAAAGATAAAAATATATATAATATATAATGACTTGCCTAAAGTAGTCCAACATGCACTATGTTTATTGTTTGCCGATGACCTTAAGTTGTCCCTAACTATAAATAATAATAAAGATTGTGAAAGATTGCAAAGCGATATAGATAGAGTAGTCGCCTGGAGTAAGGACAATCTTTTACAATTTAACATCTCAAAATGTGTGACCATTAGTTTCAGTCGTTCGCGTAGACCCATATACGTACAGGATCGGAGAGACTCCGATAGAAAGGGTCGCGGCCGTAAAAGATTTAGGGGTTCTACTTAACGCTGGGCTAACGTTTCGTGATCACATTGTGAACATCTGTAAGACAGCATACAGGAATTTAGGATTAATTCTTCGTGTAAGCCGCGGCTTCACCAATGTGAAAGCAATCGAAACGTTGTATAATGCTCTCGTGAGAAGCCAGCTCGAATATAACGCGGTCATCTGGGCTCCACATGAAACTAAATATGGTCTTATGTTGGAAAAAATACAAAATAAATTTATTAGTTATTTATATTTTAAGCAGTACGGCGTATATCCATTCTACCCGTTGATGTATCCGACTCTATTTATATTAGGTATGGTAGGATATAATGAGTTGAGAGTTAGAAGAGAACTCACACTTGTTTCATACATCCTTAGAGTAATAAGAGGAAAAGCATGCAATGCTGATGTTCTGGGGCAAGTGGGCTTGTGTGTTCCGGATAGGTATGTGTGGAGACGGCGAAAACCGGCATTGCTGACTATTCCGCGAGCTCGTACCAACCTGTTAAAAGAAGCACCTCTAACGCGCGCGCTCCGCACTCTCAACCTCATTGCTAGGGAGCATGGGCGTAGCCAGCCATGGGCTCAGGGTGGGGCAGAAGTCTAAAATAATATTTAAGTAGCAAATTATACTCATTGTTTCCCCGGTTATTTTTGAAACGAAGTTCCTTATTTTCATACAAAAAGGTTACACCCTATAGCACCATGTATCCACAGGGTATATCAAGTGTGCTACCGAAAACGAAGCCGGGTGGCGGTTTAAGTAACTTCAGGCACAATGCAACTAAACATTTTGCGAAATTAAATTATAGTTTTAAAAAAGTACGCTTTTTTATACGATTCAACTAAAAAGCAAAAAAAAAATGATAATGAGTTTAGTATTAGAAAATGGAGTAAAATACATACATTTTATTGTTACAAAGCGTGGGGTGCTTACAACCTTTACTACATCGTATCAATCGAAAGTGTGTCGAGCAGGGTAGTTTACCTTATACTTAGAATATCAAAATATATTCGTTGAAGGTCATACAGGTATATGCACCGACCTCGACACGTCCAGATGAAGAAGTAGAGGAGATGTAAGTGGGGCCCTACATACTTCCAAACCCTCCTTTAATGTTGTCATAGGGTAGGTATTTCAAGGTAGAGTTGAAAGTGGGGCAATTTGGACATAGGCTACAGAACCCCAGGGGTAAGAGGCTGGCCGACTTTCTGGAGAAAGAGAGGCTCTTTACGATGAACTATTTTTTCCAGAAGCCGCCTCACAGGAAATGGACCTGGCTGAGTCCTGACGGTTCTACGAGAAACGAGATAGATTTCATCTTGACGACGAATAGACGGATGTTCAGTCACAGATGTCTCTGTGATCAACAGGATGAAAACTGGCAATGATCACCGAATGGATAGGGGCACATTGAATATTAATGTCCAATTAGAAAGGCGTCGCTTGATGAAGTCGCGCCCATATCCAAAACCCCGAGACCTTTCAACTTGAACTAACAAATCGCTTTGATTGTCAAAAGTGAAGTGGTTTGGTAAAAGCTGTCCATACGGTGGGATTTAAATATTTTAGACCTTGCCGTAGAGATACCCCACAAAAACTCTCAATCCACACTCTTGACCTCATGGCCGAACGTCGGCCTATGGCGCTGCAGTCTTCCGTTAACGCCGAAGCATATCGGCTGCTCAATAAACCGATCTGAAAGTCCTTACGGCACGATGTCCGTGCTCACAATACTGTGAGCATTAAAGAGACAATTGAGCGGAACGGAAGCTTCAAAGTGTTTGCAAGAGACTTGTCTACTGGGCAACGCCAGTTGTCTAGGCTGAAGACGGACGGAGGCCGCGTAGTGTCGACGAGGGCAGAGGTATTAAGGGTAATCGAGAGGTTCTACGGACAGTTTTACACCTCGGTTGCCGAATCTACTGTTAGGGCGAAGTTGATCTGACACTTTAGCGATGATATCCCGGACATCAGACTATGTGAGATTGAGACGGCCCTGAAGCAACTTAAGAACAACAAGGCGCCGGGAGTGGACGGAATCATTCCAGAGCTTCTGAAAACGGACGCAACGCCGATATTGTCCTTCAGAGGCTCTTCAATTCCGTTCTCCTCGAGAGCTCAACGCTAGAGGCATGGAGTAGGAGCATGGTGGTATTGTTCTTCAAAAAAGGTGATAACACTTTATTGAAGAACTACAGGCCCATCTCGCTTCTGAGCCATGTCTATAAGTTGTTTTCGAGGGTCATCACAAATCGTCTCAAACGCAGGTTTGCTAGCCTCCCGAACAAGCCGGTTTCCGAAAAGGCTTTCGTACCATAGACCACATCCATACGCTTCGGCAAGTTATACAAAAAACCGAAAAATATAACTTGCCGCTTTGTTTAGCGTTTGTGGACTATGAGAAAGCCTTTGATTCGATCGACATCGACTATCGGTACATAGAAGTGTTGAAGTGTATATACAACAACAGCGAAATTTCCTTACACGAGCAAATGTTTGCTTAAAAAGAGATTTCTTACCCTGGACTGTAAAATCACATAGAATTGAAATAAATAAATTTATTTATTATGAATTATAAACAACGGTACCATGTCGGTCCGAGTACAAGATCAGAGCACGAAGGATATTCCACTACAGAGAGGTGTGAAACAGGGAGATGTAATATCTCTGAAACTGTTCACTGCCGCGCTGGAAAACGCCTTCAAGCTCTTGCAGTGGAAAGGATTCGGCATCAACATCAACGGCGAGTATATCATTCACCTTCAATTTGCCGACGATATTGTAGTCTCGGCAGAATCGCTGGAATACCTTAGCACTAAGCTCGAAAACCTCAATCGAGTCTCCCACAGGTGGGTCTTAAAATGAACTTGGACAAAACGAAGATCATGTCGAATGTCCATGTTGTGCCCACCCCCGTTGGGGGCTCGAATCTTGAAGTTGTAGACGAATATGTCTATTTAGGACAAGTGGTCCGATTAAGCAGGTTCAACTTCGAGAGAGAGGTCAATCGTCGAATCCAATTCGGTTGAGCAGCGTTCGGAAAACTACGCAACGTCTTCTCGTCCAAAATACCTCAGTACCTTAAATCGAAAGTATTCGATATTTGTGATGCGTTACCGAGACGTGGCCTCTCACTATAGTCCTTATTAGGAAGCTCAAAGTCACTCAACGACCTATGGAGGCTATGCTCGGGGTTTCCCTACAAGATCGTATCAGAAATGAGGAGATCCGTAGAAGAACTAAAGTAACCGACATAGCCCACCGGAGTAGTAAGATGAAGTGGTAATGGATGAAGCACATAGTGCGAAGAACTGATGGTCGGTGGGGCTAAAAAGTTCTCGAATGGAGGCCACGTAGCGGAAAACGCAGCGTAGGACGTCCAACCTAGTAAAGGTCGTGGGACGTCTATGTTCAGAAGTGGACTTCCTTTGGCTGATGGATGTTGGACGATGAGTTTATAGTCACTAAAACTAGCGCTCGGCTTCGTTTTCGGTCGCAACCTTGATATATCCTGTTATGTATAATTCGAATGGACCAAAACATTTTCTTATTGCTCACCTTCCTAAACCTAAAATTCCTAAAAAAATGTCCCTAACTTGAGCCGTTTGAGCTGTGGGAGTAAGCCAATTTATTAATCAGTTAATTTAAAGGTTTATCTCTACCCATAGATAGTTTTTAACTTAAATAATTTAATTTTTTTGGTTTGGTTAGGTACCTTAGAGGCCAGAGCCAGGGTGGGGCAAGTGCCCCACCCTGCCCCACCGTGGCTACGCCCATGCTAGGGAGTGCGATTTATTCACATGTACGATGAGTGAATTCACAAGGATAGCCACATGGCTAATTTGTTATACATAAATTATTGTAAGATTGTCGGTGCTACAACATTGGGGCAAATCCTGTAAGTGGTATTGGTTGGAAAACAAATAAAATAAAATAAAAAAATATCGCACACTTTTTTACCAAATAACCATATCTATCGATTTTACTTCATACATATGCGTATCTAGGCCTGCCGTGATATTTACATATTTGAATAAAAATGTTATGTTACACATGAACCGATATCCTAGGGGCGGAGCAAAATAGAACTTAATGGTGAAAGTACAGGCAGCGTATTCGTTCCCCGCTGTGGGTTCCATAAATATTTTTCAACTTTCAAAAACCCACAAGGAGTCCTGTGTGATGACCTGGGCTTAGGAGTCCATTGAAATGTTACAATTTAAGGACCGAATATTGCATTTCTTAGAGGACGCAATTTTATTTTTGGGACATGTTTGGGGTGTCAATAAAAGCTTAACCTCAAGTTTCTGGGGTCGTCACCCTTGTCCCCCGGCCGCCATCTTGGAAAAAGGGGTGAAAACACTTTTTTCGCGGTAACTCGGAAACTATACGTCTTACAAAAAAAATTAAGGACATAATTTGTAGCAAATTATATTTCCTACAAAATTCATAATTTAAATTCTTGCCCTAAATTAAAAATTAAAGTAGTTATAAGCAAAAAAGTGAAGAAGAAATTTCTTAAGGGAAATCTTCCCATTTCTCTTAAAAGTAGACTCTTCGACTTGTATCTTACCAATTCTCACATACGGTGCTCAGTCCTAGTCTTTGACCGAACTTCAGAGGTCCAGGCCAGGGTTTGTCAAAGAGCTATGGAGCATAGCATGCTAGGCGTAACACGCATGGACAGAGTGCCCACTAACACCTTGCGCTCCATAACCAGAGTCAAGAATGTTACACAGAAATCGGCTAAACTAAACTGGGATTGGGCGGGTCACGTCACCTCGATGCACCCGAAGAGGTGGGCAAAGATTGCCAATCAATGGATGCCTAAGGATGATGATGAAAAATAAAATTGCGTCCTCTAAAAAATGCAAAGCTCATGTAACATTTCAATGGACTACTATGGAAGTGACCACTGGGTGCTTTTATTTATAAATTATATATCTATTGATTTATTTAAAGCTTCATATAGTGAAAGTATGCAGGCGGAATTATTCCTGAGGAATGGTCCGAGAGTCTACCATAAGGTGTGTGTTTATAATATACTAAAATGATGCTAATATTTACTGTTATGATTTTTTCTTCTTCTTCAGCTTATATATCCGCCTAATGCTGAGGGTGGGCCTCATGTAATGCACACTGGGTTGTTATGTGCAGGGCAGTTCTCAATAATTTGTGATTTACCTAGTGTTGATCATATTTGTGTATACAGGTATGTGTCATATAACCATCGGCCGTTTGTAACATTCTTTGAAATCTACGTGTAAGGTTTTATTACACATGAAGTGTATTAATTGAGATGCGTCCCGTATTTTTTACAGTTCTTGTGCAATAAAGAAATAGTCGGGTAAATCGATGAACGTAGATATAGGTACTCAGACAACAACAAACATTTGCGAGGTTAACTATGTCGGGTTCTTATCCTGTAGGTAAGATAGACATTGCCTTTCGGCGATAAGACCGCCAATTGTACTTTTTATGCATGTGATTTCTGTTTGTACTTGTTTTCCTTTTGTGCAATAAAGTGTAAATAAATAAATAAATAAGATGGTTTGAATTAATTAAATCTTTCTAATATTTTCTTTGTTTTATAGGAATACAAATTTTATGCAATAATTATAAGTAATATGTTTTCCCCAAGTCCAAAGAATAAATAAACGACAAGTATTATAATGTTTAGATAAGTTAATCTTTAATGATCCGTAGAGCGTACCTAAATATATATTCTGGGACAATAAACTATTTGTTAGTAAACATTAATCATATGTTTCGCGGAAAGAGCTGTAACTGGTGCGTGTGATAACAGGAAACCTTACAATTATTTCACCTATCTTGATATTATAGTGTGTTTATATCTATTATCTAGGACTCTAATGTTCAACTGTTTGAATTTGAACCGTTCCCACAGGACACAATTATTATAAACCTACATGTACATATGTTCTTTCAACCTAGATATAGCGCTCGTAGTTTTTTATTTTCGTCTGTTATGCATTTTATACAATAAATTAATTAGAAAGACGTTTTACTAATAATTACGGTATTTAAATTGTAATAACGATTTTTTCGGTTATAAATGAAATAAAATAATGTGCTTATCGTATGATTTAGTGTCACTGGTCCATAGGCAGTCCTGACCCTACAGTGTAGTACCTCTCGCGTCATGGTTATCAGAAATTACGTAAAATTTTCGGTCTCCCAATACTAAGACCGAAAACAAACATTTCTCAACCAGACACAAACCCCAGTCTCTCGTTTTACTGCCGACGCACCTAACAGTCACATACACAATGTATGACCTGACCCCAAACTAAAATCGAGTCTTGGGTCGTGGGTGTCAAGAACTACGAGAGACTTTCGGTGCCACAAACATCCAGATCCGAAACAAATACCTGTGGTTCACACAAATATTTATTTCGGAGCGGGGATCGAACCCGCGGCTTCTCGTTTCACAGTCGGCGTCTAACCAACTGCGCCACGGAGGTTGTTATTGCCACCAACCACAGACTCTTTACCTTGTACAAAATAAATAAATTGTGGTCCCCAAAACAATTTCTGGATCCATTTAATAAAATCTTGAGGTAATTGAATACTTTGCAGTCAGCAATAAACTGGATCTGTATGAAGTGGAGTGAATGATTGGAGATGTCGTATCAAAATGATTAATAGCGCAAAATGGTCGCGAATAGCAGACATTGGACACCGGCTCCGTGAAATTCAATTATTCCTACTTTATATTATTCAAAATGAAATTTAATGTAAAAATGAAGTGCTTTTCTCTCAAAAATTAGCTATTTATGTCCCTACAAAGTTTAGGAACATAGAAATACAGCATCTATTTTTAAACGGTTTTATTTAGCTCACCCCGTTTGTTTGGGTCAAATTTAGTTATTGAAATTTAACCCTCTTCCCGTTAACCGATTGATCTGAAATTTGGTATACGCCTTTGATTCTGGTGACAATACAATCATCCATATTCAATATTATTGTGAATCCAAGATGACCGCCGCTACAAGATGGCGGACAACTTAGTTTTTTTCAATCCCATCAATATGGGTATCAAATGGCTTGTCAAGTAAAATTCAGTGCACTATAAAAAATCAAAATCAAAGATGGCCACTGCTACAAAATGGCAGAAAATGTATTATTCAATCCCATCAATATGGGTATCAAAATAAAGGGCTTGGTCAGTATAATACTGTATACTATACAAAATTACAATATGAATCTTCCACCCAAGTCAAGAACTCAACGAATTGAATAGAAGGAGAAATAAAAACTAAAAACTTAAAAATAAAAAGTAAAAATTTTTTTTAAGTTAAACAGTTTTATATTGCTGATAAATGTACTAAAAGCTATAAATTAATTTTAAACATATGCATTGATTAAACTAAAATAAAATCGTGGGGCACGTCCACTTTAAATGAATTTTAACCACTTTAAATATTGGACGTGCCCCACGATTTTATTTTCGTTTAATCAATGCATATGTTTAAAATTATTTTTTAGCTTTTAGTACATTTATCTGCAATATAAAACAGTTTAATTTAAAAAAAAATTACTTTTTTTTGAGTTACTTTTTCAAAATAATTGATATTCTTTATCAATTGTACTACAGCACTACTACGATGCTGAGGATTTGGGATCGAATTCTAGGCCGGTCAAAGTTATATTTATTTTTCTATTCATTATCAGCCTGGAGTTATGAATTTGTGCCCGATATGGCGATAGACTCGCCATCTTTCACATTGTGGGACAGAACTCAAGACAAAAAGTGGGTGCCCTAGTAACACCTCTGCCTACCCCTTACGGGAAAAAGGCGTCATTTTATGAATACACATATATAGGAATATTTGAGTTGTGGATTCATGAACAATTCAATAACTTTTTCAGACGATTTTAGTTAATTGTGGTATAAACATCATACATAAGCAATTATATGAAGAGGAAAATATTAGTATTGTGTCAAGGAAATTCACAATAATAAATTCCAGAAACACGTATTAAATAAAATGTGCGGACTTCATTGTGAGAACTTTCATCATCATAAAAACAAATTAACGTACATCTTTATGCAGCATAATAAGACCCTAAATTCATGATTATATTGTTCTCATACTATAAAAATTTTGTAAAAATTTGACCTGGAACGAATCCAGGTGCTGTGCTCGAATAATCTGCATTACTATGGCAGGTTACTCACCGTGCTCATCGCATTGTTACCGGAAAAGTTTAATAAAATGTTGATATTCCTTAAGTGACTAGCCGCTATACAAAACGCACAAAACAAGGTCGTGCGAAGCGGGGAAAAACTACTAGTCATAATATTATTAAGTATATTCACGTCGCGTCGATTTGCTTTGTAATAATTGAGTTATACGACTTCTCAAAAACATATACGTAGTACAATAGATTGGTTATGAAGTATTACCTACTGATGAAAACAATTAATGTAATAACTGAGGATCCCAGTATCCCCACACGAGGAGGGTTAAATATGACATAATGAGAGATATGGCCACTCTAATTACCTATTTTCTAGTAAAACCCAAATTTATCCTGTTCGCGCTCTTCTTATTCTAAGCAAAACCTTTTTCCTTAAACAAAGTAATAAAATCAGCGCTATCAATTAACTAAATCGCTCAGATTCTGAAGTTAATTGAGTAATATAAGATTTTCCTGTACCTATGTTAGCGCCCAGGGAATTACTGCCAACTTTCTCGCGTTTTTCTAATAGCTACATTAATGCTATAAATAAATGGCGTACTTATACATAAGGCTCTTGCCAGACACACATGGATTCTACTTTTAATGTAGATAAAATACCTAGAATATATGAACTGAGCATTTGTAAGATTCCCATTATTATTATCATCCTGCATTCGTCCTCTGTATCGCACAGACCTTTCGAATATTATTATGCGTTAACTTTCCAATACCTATAAATTAGTCAGGAAAGTTGGAGAGTGCAGCACCAGAACCTCTGGTGCCGGTTGTATCTATCACGTCTGACGTCTTTGTGTATCATCATCTTCATCAGCCCGTTGCAGTCCACTGCTAGACATAGGCCTCTCCTAAAGTATGCCACAGAGGCCGATCTGCTGCTTTATGCATCCTGTCGCTGTCGGCCCTTTTGTGTAAATCGTCGGCCACCTTCTGGGCAGAGGGCCAACGAGCCGATAGGAGGATTCAGTGGGCTGGGTAGCATTTGGGAGAATTAAAAGTGGTACCACATGGTTTCTTTGGATATACCACACAGCCTTAAAACTTGTGTTCAACCAGTGCGTCCTCCATGTAACGACGTATGGAGCCGCGACGTGGACACTAACTATGGGCCAATCCTTAAGTGTATCTGAGGCTGTTAAATAGTAATTAAATACGTTCAACATCCAACACCCAAATACAATGTACTCACTCTTTTTGTTGTGAGTATCAGAATTAACAAGAGATTTTGGGTTTCATAAATACCCAGAAACAAATACTTGTGGACAGGACTAACATTTGTCTCAGAGGGGGGGGTCGAGCTCGTAGGTTGTTATTGCTAAGCCAGCGTCACAACAACGGCGCCACGAAGTCTGGAAGGTTACTCTATTCTGAGACACGAAGTTCAAATGTTGTCCACGTATGAGATAAAAGTTTTCTACTTTTAAAAAACAATACTCTATAAACTTAACATAATATGCTTCGAAACTAGTGTAAGGTTATGGTGTATGATTAGCGATATTAACATTTTGTAAAGTATTTAGGTATAGGTATTCCAAATTTTACGTACGACATGGGAACATTCGTCGTCGTGGCAGAGTATAGACTTATAGAGTAAACTTGAAGATGCTATTGGAATGAAATAACAACATCGTATCAGCCCGAGCTTGGTGTTCTCTTTATTGTTGCTAATACTGTGCTCTTAGCAAATCCATATTACATACACACAAGGGCGGATCCAGGGGGGAGGTCATGGGGTTCATGACCCTGGGCTGGCCCAGATTGACATTTTATTCTTTGAATGTCGATAACCAACTATATATTATTTCGAATTGGAGTATTGAAATCGGATCCAGTGTTCTGACATGAACTATGGGACCCCCCCCCCGTGTAAAAGTTGGATCCGCCCTTGCATAGTATGCATTAGAAGTTGTAGAATTATACAAAAATTACCAATAAGTAAAAAAAAAAATAGGTTTTGTTACTACAACGCTAATCAAATTCAGTAGCCAGTTATTAGGGTACGCCATTTTTTGTTTTATTATTCCCTATTACCCACAAAAACATTTGTATATGTCGTGCACAGTATATGTGCGTAACGTATCAGGTTATTGGACTATAAATTTATTGTAATCGATTGCTTGTCGCTGCGCATGTGCAATCCCAGAAGCTACGTCGCCTCCCGGGCACTCAATCAGCTGCCCCGTGGGCCGTGATCCATCAACACTGTCGACATCTGGGAGGTTACTCTGTACGCTGACACGACCACGAATGTTCGAACATCGTACGTAGAGCTGTACGAATATACCTAAATATATGGAGATGGCATTGCAGTAAAATAACCTGTATAGAATGTTCGTGTATACATTATGAATTACATAGCAAGTAGATGCTGGCAGATTGGATTACTACAAGAATATTAAATAAAACTATTGGTTGGTTCTAATAAATGTATATTTTCGCTGTTTATCACTTGATCAACAGTGACTTACGTTGTTTTATAAATGAGGCTTTCCACCAAGGAAAATGAAATAAATCCGTTAGAGAAAAATTGCTTCTTTTTGGAAAGTTCAAACACGGGTTCTCCTTGCATGGTGCGTTCAGTTTTGGCGGCGGACTTCCCCTGCAACCTTCCTTCGGACAAACGAAGGGTCTTTTCACTTCTTTCTTTGGCATGGGCCAGGAATGGTATTGGAGTCCAAGGCTCGAAGTCTCTCGCGAAGCTCAGTTCTGATCTGTTCTTCGGTAGAGTCGCGTCAATAGCTTCAGTGCAGTGGAATAGCAGATCTTACCTAACACGCTTAAGCGAAAAACTAGGTTTCATTTACAAGAATTCCATCATCTGTCACAGGCTTGGGAATATCTATTGCCTTGTAAGCGATAACAGGCAATAAATATTTCTGTGGGACTTTCAGTTGGGAATTACTTTGTGCAAGAAGCGTTAGGACCTCTCTGATTGAAGGTCCACCGCATTTCTTTTCGAATTTATTGCAAGGATTTTGTTCGGTGGAGGGCATGGTTGGGGACATTTTGGCTTACAGGGATTTCTCGCAGGTGGTGGAGGACAAGGCGGCGGCGGCGAGACGGACAAGGTCTCGGAGGGGGCACTTAGGGGGTGTAGGAGGGCACGGGGAGGTTTTTTTCCACATTTTCCTTCAACAGGTAAGGTTTCAGGCGAGTGTACATTGAGAGTGTGTAGGGCGAACTCTCGACAATATTCCAGTCTATTGCGCATTCTAACTCTGCGTAGAAGCTCTGTAAGCGGAATGTTACCATCAGGATTCAAACTCGGCAGAGGTTCAAATGCCTCCGGTACATTTTTGTCTACAGTCTCTTCCTGCTCTTCTAGCACCTCAACTTCATCACTGGCTTTTAAAATAGCTTTATCTACTAATGGGTTGATCATCTCTTGTGGTTGAACAAAACTATGAGAAATCTGTTCTTTGATTCTCGCGGGACAGAAGTAGAGGTATATATATGGTTGGTTTGGGGCTCACATGATTTATCGAGTTGACTTTCAGGCTCAGTTGGTGCGTGAATCATTGACTCAATATTAATATATCCTAAAGGATCCAGGCTCTGTTCACGTTCACTGTAAAAATCAATAACTTCTTCGCGTGCCTCAAATGATGGGTATGGGGCGCCATTTTAATTCCTTTGGAGCACCATCATACACTGCCTGAATGGGACTATCTGATATTTGTTCTTTGCTGTCATTGGTTTGCATGCTTTTAATCCTGGCACAGAAATCTTTTTCGCTCAACGCTATATACCCTTCATCGAATGCCGAGTCTCTATTTGCCTTCATTCTGCGACGGCTTACCTATTTTTTGATCATCTAATAATTTAGAATCCGTAACTGCTTCCTCAAGCTCGTTATTTTCAAACGCTAAAGTCCTTTTATCATAAGGGTCTATTAGAGGCTTGTTAATATCGAAAGGAGGTCGAGGAGAAGAATCGTAAATATCAACGTCATTTGTTATGAAAGCTTGAAGAGTTATTGCAGCAGCGTTCTTAGTTTGTGTCTGCCCCAAACGGAGGTTCTGTTTTCTTTTCGATATTATCATAACAGGCAGAATCTGTTAAGTCTTCTGAGGTAGCCACACCTTGATCCAAATGTGGAGGCATTTCGAAAGAAGGCTTAATTTTTCACCTTCAGCAGAACGTGTCGATTCTCTTTTATATTCTCGATTGTCCAAATCTATTTCGACCTCGTGAAGAGGCTTTTCCGTTTTTTCCAGTGTACTATTTGCTCGTCTTCATCTATCATAGACTTTGCTGCGCATGTGCTTGTGTACGCGGAATTCCGGCTTTTGTCATCTCTCTTATCAGTTTATTATCAATTTGGTCAGCAGGTGTATTCATACATTTTGAGGCGATTTCATCTAAACTTTCTTGATAATCGGACTTAGATTTTGACATTGTTATTGGAAAAATTTACTAACCGATCACCCAAAAGTTTGGAGGAATGGTGAATCCTTCCACTTTAGATACTGATGCTTCAACGTGAGGCTTTTCATCTATATCTTCTATTTTTTGTTTAGTTTTTCTTCGTTCTCTTTTTGCTGTCGTTGATTGTACTTTATAATTTGTAACGGATAGATGGGCAGGAACTTCTTTATCACGGAGATTAGATCCTGTGCGCTGTAATCACCTGTACGAGAATTATTTTTAAAATCTTCCTTTTTAGTTCCAGAACTCATTTGTGGTCGGATTTTGCATCTTTTTTGACTCTAATGAAATTACATTCTTTACGGTATCTAAATTATTGTTACTTTGTGAAACTGTTTGTTTATCAAACGCTGCTGTATGAAGTCGTACATTTTTGGATTAATATCTTGTCTGACTACGTCTTCATCGACACCGAAATAATTTCTTAAAATTTTATCATTTTTCTCGGTCTTGCACTCAACTTTTGCGGGTGATTGTAGGACGTCATCTTTAGTATTTGTAATGGTGGTCTTATTTTCTTTTAGTGCCTCTAATTTGTTTGGGTTTACTTGGTCCAAAAACAAATTCAATAAACCGCTTGCATTTGTCGCAGTCACTTCTCCATCATTACATCCGGAATTCGTGCTTTTGTCAGCTGTTCTTAATATATTAATTGAACCTAAAAATAAATAAAACTAATAAAAATCACGTAACAACAATACTGGTTATCACTGTATAGTGACCAACAGTATCATCTTGACGAGGTCTAATTCGAAGGTAAATTAACATAATTTATTTAATCCAAAAAATAAATATATAAGTGTACTACATAATTTATATTCAGTTATTCCCCATGTTATTCGCTCTTCCAGCGACATGTTTTCTATACCATGAATGTGTACATGTACTTTAACTGCTCATGAAACAGTGGCAAAACCAAACAACACCTTGAATTACAAAGCAATGCTTGGTATTCCACTGCGTTCTCGTTAAGTCTCAATATGTAAAGTAGTAACTCTGGCTAATTGTAGCCAAGGATATTGATCCTTCAACCGATTTCTCTTTTTTACAATTTTTTCATTGCGTAGCAAAATATTATCGATATAATCTATCGACATATAAGTATTACATCACTAGAAAACTGCCGTGCTAACTTGTCGTCTACAATATCTCCAGGCAAGTGAAGTGTCGAATGCCCGCCTACGAGGTGAACGGACCTGGTTAAGGTGGCAGGAAGTCGCTTCCAACTGGTCCATGGTGAGATACTTGGGGGTTGCTGATGCCTACATTTATAGTTCAGTTATTATGAAATCGTACGTGATTGGTAACGTGACGGTAAGTATTTTATTTGATGTAATATATACAGAAGATACATTTTATATGATAGGTACGTTCTTATTAGAGAGCGTTTATACCTTGCGCGCTTTTTGGCTAAAAAAAACAGGACTTTTCAAATGAGTTAATAGCCACCAATAAACAATTTCAGGAAAAATAATTAGTACTAATTTTAGAAAAAGTTGTCATCTAGGGATTTTGGTGGAAAACATTATAGATTGATGGATTAATTTGTGAGTACTATAAGGATTACTGGAACACTAGTTCGTTATTTAGGCTTTAAAGTGGCAATTTAGAAGCTTAAGATATCCGAAATCACTAAATAAAGATGAAAATAAAAATATTATCCAACTAATAAGACCCTTATGGAGGGATTTTGCTGAGAAAAATAATCTTTTTATGTTTAGTTCCTGAAAATAAAAAGTTTAAACAATGCGAAATTATTCAGAACTCTCGTCAAGAACATATTTTTTTTCACCAACTTATCGGACTATTTTTTATAGTAATTTTGTATAATATAAAGAGACATCTTATCATAAATTGCCATTTTTAGATTTCAATAAAATTAGTTTCCATGTTTTCTACATATATTTTAAAAACCACTATAAAACACGCTGTCCGCCGTGCATCAAAATTCAAATCGGACCGCCGCAAGGCCTTCTAGAGGGAGGACGTATCGCTCGTCGCTCCGGCCTGGCTGCAGTCGATTTTTGTCGTGCGTCGTAAAAATAGCCACGCGCGGACTGCGATTGCCACATCTTAGTACTTTGGTAGTAAAACATATTTTTTTTCTTTTTATTACCTACAATGATTTTGTAGTGAGTATAAATTATGTTTCAGATAATATAATGGGATGTAATTCCGAGGCTAAATTATGTTATGTATTGTATATAAAATTAAATATATTTCGTAATTGTAAGGGGTTGTAAGGCCCCTAACTCTTTTCATGTGTTCGAACACGAAATGATTAATAAACGTCCGTAGTGTCTACTGATTGAACCACTGATTTGAATGCAACTAAACAATGTAATAATAACGAAAATAGGATTAGTATCTAAATTTGTATTGTTCATTGCTTGCACAGTAATATTTGTCTACTTATAATGCAATAAAATATTTTTATGATATAATATTACCAATATATAAATGATAGATACATTTCAATTCATATTAGAATTTTGAAGCGCACGGATCAAAGTTGGTTGAGCTGACTGTATAGTGAGCCGACGCGGCAGCTCTACGCACACAGCTTTGGTCGCTTATGTGTGCGTGAAATTAACGAAGAAATACCTATAGTTACTTTGCGCACAAGGTGTAAACGCTCTTATACGCTTTTATTAGCTTCAGACGTATGTATGTTAGTAGTAACGGAATCTTTGAACATGGCAAATTTCGAGTTAAAACGTCGTATTAACTCGAAATTTGGCATAGGTACTTATATGGACGATGACAATTCAATATTTTAAACATTTTGACCCGTTATCCTAACCTTGGATAATCAGGATTTGCGAATTTTGTTTTCCTGATTATTGTTAACGTGAGAATCCCAGAGGAGTTGTTGAATGACATCCGAATTGCCAATGCTAACTGCTTTCTTCAATAATTATACCCATATCCCAGGTCCTATATCTTGGATGGACAGTAATCACGGAAAAAGGATGACCTTTTTAAATCATCTTTTAAAAAATAATAAATAAAAAAAAACCAAAAAATACGCTTTTATAGAAAATTCGACTAAAAAATGAAAAATAAATAATAGTTTAAAAAACTAAAAAAATACGCTTTTAATAGAAAATCCAACCAAAAATAGTAAATCAATTTTAATAAATAATGTGTAAGAAAAAATGATTTTATTGTAAAAAAGCGTGGGGTGCATGGTATCAATAGTTCTAAATACTTTATGAACATATAAGAGTATTTTGATAATATCCTGAAAAGCAAGAAACAATTGAAAGATCTTGTCTAAAAGTAAACTACCTAATAAAATTTGCGAAACCGTAACAAAAGTAGTCCTCGAAACTGTATATTATATTATATTATATTATATTAGGTATTACAAGTATACTATTACTAGTATTACTGCTATATTAGGTATTATTACTCTAAATTCAATTATCCTGTAGAGTGTTCATTAAAAAATCTGGTTTTAGTTATTGCTCAAGAGACACCAGGTTACATAAACGGCGAATCCAGGGGGGGGGGGGGGCATGGGGGGTCATGACCTCCCCCACCCCCAGGAGGGGGTTCCTGGTTCCAGATTGAAAGAGGTCTAATTAATTCTCTGGTTTGATAAAATTCATAAGAACAATTTTTTTTTTATATGTTGATAAATAAAGTAAAAAGTGCGTGTGTTAAGAGCGTATACACCTTGCGCGCAAAGTCAACTATAGGTATTTCTCCGTTAATTTCACGCACACATAAGCGACCAAAGCTGTGTGCGTAGCAGCTGCCGCGTCGGCTCGCTATACAATCGGCTCAAACAACTTTGATCCGTGCGCTTCAAATATTCAATTGAAATGTAACTGTAATATAATATCATAAAAATATTTTATTTGCATTATAAGTAGACAAATATTACTGTGCAAGCAAAGAATAATACAAATTTTGGATACTAATCATATTTTCGTTATTATTACATTGTTAAGTTGCATTCAAATCAGTGTTCAATCCAGTATACACTACGGACGTTTTATTAATCATTTCGTGTTCGAACACATAAATAGTGTTAGGGGCCTTACAACCCCTTACAATTACGAAATATATTTAATTTTATATTACAATACATAACATAATTTAGCCTCGGAATTACATCCCATTATATTACCTGAACATAATTTATACTCACTACAAAATCATTGTAGGTAATAAAAATAATTAAATATTTTACTACCAAAGAACTAAGATGTGGTAATCGCATTCCGCGCGTGGCTATTTTTACTACGCGCGGCATAATCGACTGCAGCCAGGCCGGAGCGACGAGCGATACGTCCTCCCTCTAGAAGGCCTTGCGGCGCGGCGGTCTGATTTGATCCACGCCGGACAGCGTGTTTTATAGTGGTTTTTAAAATATTTGTAGAAAACATGAAAACTAATTTTGTTGAAATATAAAAATGGTAATTTATTGATCAGATGTTCTTCTAATTGTAATATGCAATTGCTATAAAAAAATTATGTACGATAAGTTGGTGAAAAAAAATATGTTCTTGACGAGAGCTTCTGAATAATTTCGCATTGTTAAAATTTTTATTTTTCAGGAACTAAACACAAAAAGATTATTTTTCTCAGCAAAATCCCTCCATAAGGGTCTTATTAGTCTGATAATATTTTATTTTCATCTTATATTTAGTGGTTTCGGATATCTTAAGCTTCTAAATTGCCATTTAAAGCCTAAATAACGAAACTTGTGTTCAGTAATCCGTATAATACTTACAAATTATTCATCAATGTATAATGTTTTCCACCAAAATCCCTAGATGACAACTTTTTCTAAAATTAGTAATAATTATTTTTCCTTTAAATTTTTTATTGGTGGTTATTAACTCATTTGAAAGTCCTGTTTTTAAGCCAAAAAGCGCGTGCAGGGTATAAACGCTCTTAAAAACATTATTACGAATTCGAGTATTCAAATCGTACCCAGTGTTCTGAGAAGAACTATATGACCCCCCTTGGAAGCTGGATCCGCCCTTGGTTACACCCATTAGAATTAGAATAATAGGCTGTTGATATTACTCACTCTTTCCGAATTTCTTAGTTAAATATCGACCGTCGCTTCGAACAATACGTGGTACCAAAGCAATAGCACAAGCCTTTTTTATCTTTGAGAATGTCGTCTTGAACATCTTGGTTTAACTACATTTATAATTTATCTTTAAAAATGATAATCAGCGAAAATTAAACAGCATTTTCTTAAAATAATTCTATCAATGGTACGAAAAAATCTGACATTATCCCATGGACTTTTTAATGAAGTGATTCTTCTTTGATTGTAGGCCAGTGTTTTTATCATTTATTATGTACTATTTGAAACTAATTGGTTAATGTATCCAATTAGGAACTATATTGCAATTACTGTTTTGCCATTATAAAATATGACTAGGTAATTACAATAATTACTCCATGGCTTCCCAAGAAGACAGGCTAAAGCCTAGTTTGGGAGCCCCTGGCAATGTTATTAGTTTAGAAATTATGTATGTATTAACTAGTTTTTAAGAAATTGTAACGCAATTTGGTTAATGAATATATGTTTATTATTTATTATTCTTATTTATTTAAATTGAATTTTACATAGTTTTGTTGTACCTTTCACAAAAATGAGAATTTAAACTTGTGTTTTGACCACAGTAAAGGTTTTCTAGCTTAGCAACAAACACAGAAGAGTGTGTTATTTTGATGGGATGATAATTAACACAATGACATAACATGCCTATATTCACAAATTAAATGGGATTATCACTTTAAAAAGTTAAACAACTTTATTGAACGCAACAGTTTTCCCAGATTTCATTTTGCCGATTGCGTCTTATTTTATAATAAGCATTATCTTTCTACTCTGGAGCGGACTAAGATGCAAGATGTAACAACGTCTAAAAATTGTATACAGAAATTGGAAATGTTATTTAGACGTATATTAAATATGATTTCAAAATTAGCTTCATAAAATTGATGACTATGATAGTTTTTTTTATTTTCTTATATGAACAAAGCAATAGACACGTTTGGTGTTGTTACTAAACGTCATTTCAAATGTGAGAAAATAACAAAGATGGCTGAAGAACAGGTGAGTACCAAAATATTGCGATTTTTGTGTGATTTTAAATGAATTCAACACAGAAGCTACGCCGAAAATGATTTTAAAGCCCTAATGACTTATAGTGTGATGCAATATTTGCTTTTCGCAGCCTAGTTAAAGTAACTAGAAGTTGATGATTTTTGTGTTGCTATCGCGTAGTGATAGTTTTTACTATAATTTTCTACAAATATTGTCACATTTTACTTCAAATGACCTACATTATGAGTATTTCACCATTCTGCAACAAAATGTTTAACACATACGCCGGTTTCTTGGTTATATTGTGTTGTGAAGATGTCAAAATGTACCCTTGAGCCTTAGACAAGAAATCTATTACTGATTGTATTGTTTTTTTTTTTTTTATAATGGCTTGTTAATCTCATTTGTATCATACAAACTCTTCAGTAACACCTTTAAACCCGTCCTCATCAACTTAAACCATTGAAAGAAATATAATTATGTAGAAATTGTAGAATTTCATGAGAGGCCCAAATCGAAAACGATTTCACGTCATAAATTACAACAATGCAAAATATATTTCATAAGTCTACAGCAACCAATTTTACTAAACTCGGTTAAGTAGTAACTTACGTGAACACTGCTTAGCATCTAATATTTATAATATTTGTTTATATTATCTCACAAAACAACTCAAATCAATTACCAACTCAAATCTCCAGTGATTTGCAAGATTAATTAAAAAGCGCAGTGTGGCAAAGAAATATGGTTAATTTAACTAGTAAACATTCCATAAAAAACGAATGAGTTCAAAATCATACAAAAATTCTTTGAACCACTAAGTTCAAGTGCCTCTCTTTCAGTTGTCACAGAATGGCATGACTATGCACTGTGATGCCACAATTTACGTAAAGATTACTTCATAGGTATATAATTTCAGTTGAGTTTAAACAATGGTGCTGAGATAGCCAATTAAAATAGAAGATAAGGTTTTGTCTTAAAAGGTTGTGGGTTCAGTTCCTCCACAATTAAATAGTTGTTCGGTTTAAAGTTTATTGGTGGAAGCCCCCCCCACCCCATATGTGAGAGGCCATCTGGGTAGATTCTACCGCAATGTCTATTTTTCCCATCAAACAGTAGTGTAAATGCATTGCTGTGCTCCAGTTTCAACAACATTGTAGCTAGAATAACTACTGGACATAATGAGATTTAACATCTTATGTCTCAGGATAGTGAGTGTATAGGAATGCCAAACATTGCTTTGTAATTTATGGTGTGGTTTTGCTACTCTCCATGAGCAGTTGTATTGTTTACCAACAGGCAAATGGCATGCTGATCTAGCTATTACTTGTAATAAAAAAATGTTTATCATTCAGCATTCTGTTGTTGTACTGTAAGTTTCTGTTGATGTTCATCAATATATATTCAATGGCTCCTACTTAAACTATAGAAACTTTCAAGTAAAGTATTTAAATTTTCAATAGTTCATGTAGGGACCGTTGTTATTTGTATTGTAAATACTAGTATGAAATATTACTGTATATGTGTATGTATATGTTAATAAAATCAGTGCTGTATTCATAAATAAATTAATTTAATTTAATAATAGTATTAGAAGCAATAAATTATGTTTTTTGAGACAATATTGCTGAATGTGGTTTTATCGTCCAATTTTCCCATATTTTTATGCAAATAATTCACTTTGTAGTAAATATGTTGATGCGCAGTGTTTATGGATGCCAAACCAATGCAAAGTGAGTATGATAGGTAAACTCCAGCACTTCAGATATGTGACTTTCAGTAGTACCAAAACAGGTACCAAGACCTAATTTATAATATAATGGACTAAAAAGAAACAACAATGCAGCAACAGGAGGTAGAAAAAATTATAAATGCATAGTATCAAAGCAATCCGAGTCCCAAGTCTCATAGTACCACAGCTTTATTGGTGAAGATTCAAAAAAGTATGAAAATTTATGCCATGGTAATGTGACTCTACATCTGTGGAGATACAACAGTAAATTTATGAATACATTATTTATTAAAGTGAATAGTATTACACCGGCTGACAAAAGACATTTGAAGTTTGATGAATTCGCAGAAATCTGATAATAATTACACATAACAAAGGCATCTCAAACTGTGTTTCCTAACCTTTTATGGGACTTTTCAACAATTATTTTGGGTAACCACTGACCACATAGTTGGTTGACTGGTTTGATTGTGTATTAATATAGTATTGAAATGCCAGTAACCATAGGGGTGTTCTCTCTACCCCTAAAAATTCATGAAATTATTTTAAGTTTGGCCTTAGGATAGCTCCGCAGACCACTTGAAATGCTTTCACGGACCCCCAGTGATGTCCTTGGTGTTTCTCGGACCACCAATTAAGAACCACTGAGCTAAGACCTAAAGACATGGCAAAGAATGACATCTATGACACATAAAATATGGAATTTCAGTTATAAAAGATGATTGTGGAATTCTTCATTGTATTGTGAAATATAAGAAAGTTTTCTTTATACAAATAGTATTACTCTATTAGGTTAATAGTGTACATTATTTGTATTGTGCTAGAAATATTTACAAAAGTTTGAAATCTTTACTTGTGGATATTAAGCTTCAGTCCAATTGGATAATGCAATTTACACATATATCGAAAAATAGATAAACAAACTACATGTTCTTTTCACTTTATATTATGTTGTAAGAAGCCATTCTTTGGATTCTGCTGATAAGTTTGACATCTCATGGAATGGTCTGAAGAATTTTGTCACCCCCAAAAAGTGTATGCAGAGTGCTTGGTGATCCACTAGCTGTCACGTTGTGTAGCTGCAGAGATAACGCAATTAGGTACTACATCCTGAAGCTATTACCCGGAGGGCGGATGATTACTCACGCCAGACTCAACAGCGAGCCCTTTGTCATGAGTGTGCGTTTACAGAGCTTCCAATGTAGCTCCTATATTAATGCATTACTTGATGCGCCGCAATAAAATACAAAATAAAGAAAAATATATTTTAATTATGACTTTTGAACCAACTTAGGTAATTGAATATCATGGTACCTAAATATTTAAGCGATCCACAATAATTTGTTTCCGGGCTAGGTGTTTGTGAGACCAAAAAGTCTGTAGTCGTTTCTGATACTCACAACAAGAAACTTGTATCTTAGTGTAGAGTAAGCCTATGTATGGGACTGTTGGGTGTATTTATTTATATTTATATCAATACATATACATACGTCTACACTTAAAACACCAACAAATAATATGTTCTGTTACAATGTAGTCACAGAGTGTAATGATGGGAACTTGTTGTTTGCAGGAATTGATTCAGATAGAGCTGCTATGCAAACAGCTATACGAGTCGCAGGACCCCGTGCTGCGCGACCAGGTGGAGAAGGCGGTCGTCTCTTTCCAGGTTAATATTAGTCCCTTCTAATTTAATATTATTATCACTATTTACATTAACTAACCTACTAGCATTTTTTAGACTGCTATGACACTTAATGGTAAGGATAGTTGCTGATATTTTCAAAATCTAATAGGCACTGCTTCATCCCAAAACGCGAGATATTTGCGTAGGCCACTACAGCAGGCTAAACACTCGTGCCACTACCCTCCTGTCACCAGCATTTTAGGCCTCTGGATATCTAACTCACAAAGGGCAACACAGTTCTCGATGAGGCAGTGGGTACCACTCCCGTCGAACTGACTCCTAAATATTAACATCCTAGCTGCAGCGCGGTCCTAGCTTTTTGGAATAATAGGTTTCATTAGGGTATGTGTACAAGAGAATGGCGGTGACGTGTGGTTGTGTCGTGCGTGCAGGAGTCGCCGGACACGCTGAGCAAGTGCCAGGCGCTGCTGGAGCGCGCCGACTCCAGCTACTCGCAGCTGCTCGCCGCCACCACGCTCGCCAAGCTAGTCAGCAAGTATGACATCATACGTATCACATAACATGTGCAATATGCATTACTATCACATACATCATACAAACATTTTACACTATAATTCATATTAAATTAAGTATAGTTTTATAACTACATTTAAAGTAAGTTTTGTAAAGTTAATAATTGATTAACTTGAGAAACAGAAATTCAAAATCTTTTAATAATGTTGCCAAATAAAATAATTGGTGTGTTTTCGAAATAAAAAGAGATAAATATGTCGTATTGTGTGTCACACAGGTCCACAGCGAGTTTATCTACACAGCAGCGGCTCGATATACGGAACTACATACTCAACTATCTGGCCACCAGGCCCAAATTAGCCAACTTTGTTGTACAGGTGAGCTGTGTGATAATTAAATTATTTGAAACAAAGTAATTTGTTAGGTGTTTATCTTTTGTTGCAGCTCGTAAAAAATATTTGCATTATGCAATTAGCCGTTTGGAAATACGCCTGACTTATGGCGCCATTAAAATGTAATGATCTATTTTGCAGGCGCTGGTCACCTTATTCGCCAGGATCACAAAACTCAGCTGGTTCGACACCATCAAAGATGAATACGAGTTTCAAAATGTTATAAATGATATATCAAATTTTCTAAGGGTAAGTAAAAAGATAATAATCTGTTAATAGCAATTGCGATGAGACCAGCATTTCAAATAATGATATACATAAGTTGTATGATTGGACGTCCCAATATTTTAAAGATTATGTTTTCTCTTAACTGGTTGTTGGAAAGATATCGCTTAAATGCTAACGCTATATGATAGCCAAATGTGTCACCAATATTATGTTTTTGATGTTTACCTTTTTGTATATTATTTCTTGTGAGGTATATAAAAAGTTATAATTATAATTATGTTGTCTTTTAAGAATCAAGAGCTATGTACGGTGGGCGTGCAGCTGCTGTCGCAGCTGGTTGTGGAGATGAACCAAGTGTCCGAGGCCGACGCCAACCGCTCGCTCGCCAAACACAGGAAAATTGCTTCCTCGTTCAGGTATCCACACCAGTTTTACATCACCTAGCCTATTGAAAGATATGTGTTATGAACCAGTAATCTTGCTACTGTATTTTTAAAATTTCAATTAATGAGAATCGTAATAAAAATTTATTTCTTTTAAATTATAATAATATTTTTTTATTATTAACAAATACCGGGTATCTCAAGACTGCTACCGAAAACGAAGCCGGTGGTAGTTTTAGTGGCTACAAACACAATGCAATTAAAAATTTCGCATAGAAACGCGACAATTATTTTTTATGATTTTTTAAATTTCGTCATTTTTGGGTGGTAGATCCATAGTTTTTGCTAAAATAATAATTTAAACTCTTTTATACCTTAGAGTATTTATAAATAAAAGGGTATACACTATTATTTTAGGAAAAAATGTATTTACCACCCAAATATGGCCATAGGAAAAAAATAACAAAAAAAAGAAATTGTCGCTTTTTTTTGCAACTTTTTCTGTTGCATTGTGTCTGAAGTCGCTTAGACTACCACCCGGCTTCGTTTTCGGTAGCAGTCTTGATATACCCTGTATAATGTAATATAAACTTAATCAGTAGGCTAAATTTTAGTAATAATTGGCAAAGATACATAGTCAAATGAAGGGTTGATGATTGACAGGAGGTTAACAAACTAAAATTGTAAAAAACGATTGTCAAATGTTTTAAAGTGTTGTTACAACTTTTGGTCTTATTTTTTTCGTCTAGTCCCTTTTCGCAACGCGCGATAAGGAACTTCGTTCCAATAACTTCCAGCATACTAGCATTCGTTCAAAGCATTCGGTGTTGTGTTGTAGAGACACGCAGCTGTTCGAGATGTTTCGGTTGTCGTGCTCGCTGCTGGGCGCGCTGCGCGAGAAGGCGGCGGGCGTGGGCGAGGCGGGCGCGGCGGACGAGCGGCAGCAGGCGCTGGTGGCCGCGCTGCTCAAGCTGGCGCACAACTGCCTCACCTTCGACTTCATCGGCACCTCCAGCGACGAGTCCTCCGACGACCTCTGCACTGTGCAGGTGCGTGCGTGCGTGTGTGTGGGCGTGTGCGTGTGTGTGCGTGCGTGTGCGTGGGTGCGTGTGTGTGTGCGTGCGTACGTGTGTACAGTGCTACAATGCGTCTGGTTGGTTCCAGATCCCGACGTCGTGGCGGCCGACGTTCCTGGAGCCGGCGACTTTGGATTTGTTCTTCGAGCTGTACCACGTGCTGGGCGGCTCGCTGGCGAGCCTGGCGCTGGCGTGCTTCGTGCAGCTGGCCTCGGTGCGCCGCTCGCTCTTCAGCAACAACGAACGTTCTAAGTTCCTCAACAGGCTCGCCGCCGGCGTGCTGCGCATACTCGAGACTATGCAGGTTACAACAATATATTCACTCATTAACTCATTGATTAATTGTTTTAAAATATGGCCATTGTTATTGAGTGATATGTGAATTTATTTTCTTAAATACCTAACTAATTATTTGATACCCTAAGAAAACAGCATATGATATTCGAATGAATATTGTGTTGTGTCCAGGGCCTGACGGACCCGGCCAACTACCACGAGTTCTGCCGACTGCTGGCGCGACTCAAGTCCAACTACCAGCTGGGCGAGCTGGTGATGGTGGACAACTACCCGCGCCTCATCGCGCTGATCGCCAAGTTCACCGTGCAGAGTCTGCAGGTAACATCATGAGTCTATGAGGTTTTGTAATGAAGTATTTACTGGGTATTTATTAGGTCTCTTATATGTGAGAGGCCACCTGGGTAGGTACCACAGCAATTGTTATTTCTCGTGCCAAACATCAGTGTAAATGTATTGTTATGTTCAAGTTTGAGGGACATTGTAGTCAGAATAAATATTAGACCATAATGAGATTTAACATCTTATATCTCAGGATGGTGAGCGCAGTGGAATGCCAAAAAATGTTTTATAATTCATGGTATTTTTTGGCTTTGTTACTGTACATGAGCGGTCGTATCACTTACAACCAATCGAAGGCCATCGTCTCGTAGCATGTTGCATTGTATTTAACTTATTGTACAGTATTTAATATTTAGTGACAAGAGCTTGTTGTAAGGGGTGTGTATTGGTTTCAGATCTGGCAGTTCTCCCCGAACTCTGTGCACTACCTGTTGTCGCTGTGGCAGCGCATGGTGGCGTCGGTGCCGTACGTGAAGGCCACGGAGCCGCACCTGCTGGAGACGTACGCGCCGGGCGTCGCCGCCGCATACATCTTCTCCAGGCTCGACTCTGTCTCCTGTGTCGTCAGGTGCTGCACCCATTACACTTGCAAACAACATGTTTTTTTTTTAATTTTAATATTCTGCCAATTTATCAATTATTTAAGTGTAACTATCTCTTATAGGCTAGTTCCGCATACACAAAATAGAATAAAATAAGTAACACACACTTATGTTAATTATATTAATAAATTATGGGGCGTAAGTCCAGTTTATTCTCTTGTAGTGCAACCTGTTTTAATATGAAAGCATATAAGTTTATGTAACTGAGGTGTCGACGAGTTTGCATCTTTGCATATCGCATCTTTAGAATTATAGAGACCTAGCTAAAAAACAACTTATTTTTTGGGAAATGTTCATTAAATATTTGTAATATTTATACATCTTTCTCCCTTTCATGCGTCAATAGTTCCTTCTTTAGTAACGGGTCGATAGATCATGTTGAGCCAAAATTTTATTAAAAGCTAATATATACAACGTGTGACAGGATTAATTCACAACCTCAGACACCCCAACTTTAAAATATTATTGCAATCATAGTTAATGCTTCGAAATCGTACTACCATAATTATTAAATCTTTTATTTATGAAATTAGTTATACCAAATGTAGGCACTTAACATGGTTACCTTACGAGTTACAAATAAGAGTGCACTACTACACACGCTCGCGGACACGCACACATGTACACAAGACCCATTCACACGAGTACCTAACGTCGAACGCTGCGCCGCGCCGGCAGAAACAGCTGACAATAAACGAAATACAAATTACGTATGTAACTGATTACTTGGTGGCTTGGTAAACAAATTATTATTAATTTAATATGTAAGCATAACATTTGTGTTTTGACTATAAAATCTAAATATTTTACTTACAAGATATAATTCGTACGAACCCAACATAAGACAATATTTCGCATGAATCGGCTATAAAATATTATTAATTTCACTTCCGCTAAACTTAGTTCCTACAGGCCGGCAGGATACGGGCGTCATTTATTTTGCATTACTAATGAATAAGATAATAAGATAACGCAATATCTAGCAACGAAGACTAGATTGGGAATCACAACACAAAAAAAATACAACAAAATTAACTTACGTGTTACATGGCACTCATGCGGCGATTTCTTTTTAAAATATCTTCGAAATGTCCACCACCTTGATACACTTTGATGCACATTTGCGTAATTGTTCACGTAATTTATGTAAAACTTCAGTGTCACTTTTCACTTTTAGGAAGGCTGCCACTATTCTACTTTTTAGTTCCTCCACATTAGTACTTTCACTGAAGTATACCGATAGAGATTTATTACGTCCCCACAAAAAAAGTCAAGAGGCGTCAAGTCAGTTGACCTAGGAGGCCATTGCACAGGTTCGCCGCGACCTATCCAGCGCTCTCCGAACTCAGCATCGAGATACTGTCGGACACTACACTGGTGCCGTGCCTGTTGTTAAATGTCCTGCATGCCAATGATACATTATCACCACAGAGTGCGGAACTTCTCACCATTTCAGTGTATTCAATATTCGAATACCGAAAAGACATCGCGCGGGAAAGTTGTCGAAATATCTACATAACACTTAAACACACGTAGACACAGATAACTGCGGTGCAAGACTAGATTTTTTTCACATTGTCGGTGCCCATTTAGGGATTGCAATAACGGGATATCCGACACACCGGGATTCCGCATACATTGTAGCAAAATTATAAACCGAATTTAATCACCATTTAAACGTTCCGCGAAATTATTTTTCATAGAAATACCTACTTGTTGTTTCTTTTCATAGTGATTTTGTTACAATTTAATTTGTTTCATTTAAGTGCATGTATTGCGCGGGATTTGGATCGCCCGGTCTTGCAAATCCCGGGAGTAATTTTTTTTGCGGCGCGGCGCGGCGCATCCCTATAACCTTTTGATGTACCGCCGCGCGCGCCGTCGCGTCGTTTGTCGGATGGATCAAATTGCATTAAACAATAGCTGCATCCTGCTCTATCTAGTTGTAGTTAAATGTGCGGAAAAGAGAATATGATAGTTATTTATTTTGGTAGCTTATTACGTTTATTCAGGCCTATCGTTGTGTGCGTTTGATTAATGATAGATTGCTTAAATAAACTTTATGACTATCGAAATAAAGTTCATTTTTGTTCATGATGTAGTTTATTAGAGTATTCGTTTAGTGATTCATTTAAAAATGATCTTATGTCCTGGAGTTACGTTTCAATTTCGTTTGTTCGGAGTACTAAATGAAAGAGTGTCTGTAATTTACTTGGTCTTAACTAATTATTTTGAAAAAAAAATACCTACCAAAAAAAATGTAAATATCGGTGCAGTAGCTGATTCTGAACGTACTACTTTCCGCTTTTACATTTAAATCTGTTACATGTTGTATTTATTTATTTTTGGATGACATCACTCTAATTGTAAAGTTGCGATGTGTGTTATAGTGTACTGTGATGTTTATCGCAGGGACGGCTTGGAGGACCCGCTGGACGACCTGGGCACGGTGCAGCAGCAGCTGGAGCAGCTGTCGGTGGTGGGGCGCTGCGAGTACGCCAAGACCTGCCAGCTGCTCGTCGCACACTTCGACCGCGCCGCCGCCGCATACTCCGTCGAGACGCAGCCGCAGCAGATACTAGTGCTGCAGGGTAACCATCCACCATCCACCACCCACTACACTCTATCTGCCACTACACTCTGGATACCAACAACACTACCAACCCTAACTTACTTAGTTGTAGGGGTACCCACTACCCACCACTCGCTTCACTCCACATACCAACAACACAAACTTCTGATGTGGGCCAGTGATGATTATTTACCATCAAGTAACCTGTCTCTCATCTGGTTGTTTTCCTTCTACTCCATATGATACGCTACGATTACCTTAAACAAAGCCTATATTTAACCTTAAAATAATATAAATAGTTTTTTACTTTTGATCAAATACTAGATACAAAGTCCGAAACAAAATCACGCCCCAAAAGTGACCGAGGTTGCTTATACTTATACATTCGAATTTCGAACTACGAGATGTAGCAATAAATTTTAAAATAATAAACAACTCTTCAGGTAACTATCAACCTTATTCCTTTGAATTAAGATTTATTATGTTTTGGACCATTATAATATCAAAGAAGAACACACGCTTATTTGTGCTCTTATTTCTCTGGCTATTTTTAGGCAGTTACTTTTAATCTACTGTATATTTGATTGAAAGTACGTAATTCTAAGAGTTAGTGTTTCGTTGCAGGTCAGCTGACGTGGCTGGTGTACATAATCGGCGCGGCGATCGGCGGGCGCGCGTCCGTGAACACGTGCGACGAGAACGACGCCATGGACGGCGAGCTCGTGTGCCGCGTGCTGCAGCTCATGGACCTCACCGACTCGCGCCTCGCTAGGGTCAATATCCACTCATCTGTATATATAAAAGAGGAACCTGACTGACTGACTGATTGACTGACTGACGTATCAACGCACAGCCGAAACTACTGGAGCTAGGAACGTGAAATTTTGCACAGAGGTTCCTATTATGACGTAGGGTAGCACTAAGAAGGGATTTTTGGAAATTCAACCCCTAAGGGGGTGAAAAGGGTTAAAAACTGTTGTATGGAAAATCGAAACCGTTAGAGTTACAATTGTCAAATTTTGCAGTTTCGTTAGCCAATCAAAGACAAATATAACTGCATACTTAGTTTTTCTAAAATTAACCCTAAAGGGGTTAAAATAAGGGTTGAAGTGTTGCGAGAGTAGGGTGATTTTATGACTATCTAATCAGCGCACAACCGAAACTACTGGAGCTACAAATGTGAAATTTTACACAGGAGTTTCTATTATGACGTAGGGTAGCACTAAGGAAGGATTTTTGGATATTCAAACCCTGAGGGGGTGAAAAGGGTAAAAAACAGTTGTATGGAAAATCGAAACCGTTAAAGCTACAATTCTCAAACTTTGCAATTTAGTTAGTCAATCAAAAACAAATATAACTGCGTACTTAATTTTTCTAAAATTAACCCTAAATGGGTATAAATAAGGGTTGAATTTTTGTAGAACCGAACTATCGGATCAACGCACAGCCGGAACTACTGGAGTTAAAAAGATGAAATTTTGCACAAGTGTTCTTATTATTATGTAGAGTAGCACTAAGAAATATATTTTTGGAAATTCAACCCCTAAGGGAGTGAAAAGGGTTGAAAACTGTTGTATGGAAAATTGTAATCGTTGAAACTGCAAATATTAAACTTGACACTTAGGTTACTCATCTAGGAACAAGAGAAACTGCATATTTTTTTCCTATAATTAACCCTAAATGAGTTAAAATAGGGGTTGAAGTGTTGTATGCAAAATCGAAACACTGAAGTTATTGATATCAAAATTCGTATTTCACGACTTATTTAAAACGAAAAATAATGGCGTGAACTCTATTAGAAAAATAGCACTAAGGGGGTGAAGGGATGACATTTTCATATAATGTATTGCTTTTACGTCCGTTATGATAACATAAACACGCAGACGAAGTCGCGGGCAAAAGCTAGTTCATTATATATTTATGTAATTCTTGACAGCCTCCGTGGCGCAGGTGGTTAAACGCAGGCTGTGAAACGAGAAGCCGAGGGTTCGATCCCCGCTCCGAAACAAATATTTGTGTGAACCACAGGCATTAGTTCCGGGTCTGCGTGTTTGTAAGACTGAAAAGTCAAAGTCTCTCGTAGTTGTACTGGTGGTAGGTCTCTCATATGTGAGAGGTTATCTGGATAGGTAACACCGCAATGTCTATTTCTCCCGTGAAACGGCAGTATAAACTCGCAGTGCACTATTGTGTTTCGGATTGAAGGATGTTGTAGCCAGAGTAACTGCTGGACATATTGAGACTTAACATCTTATGTCTCAGGATGGCGAGCGCAGTGGAATGTTGCTACTGTTCATGAGCGGTCGTATCGCTTGCCATCAGGCGGACAGCTCACTCGTTTCGCCATTCATAGTAAAAAATAAAAAATACAAAATGTGTGATGGCCGCAGTCGATGTGCTAACTTTATAATGTTAACATGCAGGGCGGTTGCGAGAAGCTGGAGCTGGCGATGATCTCGTTCTTCGAACAGTTCCGTAAGATCTACCTGGGCGAGCAGGTGCAGAAGAACAGCAAGGTGTACCGCCGCCTCAGCGAGGTGCTCGGACTCAACGACGAGAGCCAGCTGCTCAGCGTTCTCATGAGGAAGATGTGAGTCGCCGATGAGCTAAACCACTCTTCTCTCTCTCTTCTCTCTCTCTCTCTTTCTCTCTCTCTCTCTCTTTCTCTCTATCTATCTCACTCGCTCGCTCTAGACCTACGCCATGTATGCCAGCCCGTCGTGTTCATGGATGTATACGATTGTCTGAAATTCCCTTATCCAATTTACTTTTACTGGTGATAGGTCTCTCCTATGCAAAAGCTACCTGAGTAGATAACACCTCAATGTCTATTTTGTACATGCACTGTTGTGCTTATAGTAACCAAAGTGACTACTGTGCATATTGAGACATTAGTATTTTATGTCTCAGGATGACAACACAGTGGAATGCCAAGCATTGATTTGTAGTTCAAAGTGTTCTTTGGTTTTTCTACTGTTTATGGAGCAGCCGTGTCACTCACCATCAGGCGAAAGGCATGTTCGTCTCGCCATTAATAGCAAGAAAAATAACACTCATTCTCATTTCCAATTTTTATTCAGTTCAGTATTTCAAAAGAAAACTTACTAAGACTTGTTGCTTAGCATCTAAGTAATAATGGGCCTAAGTCCAATATTCTGGGCCCCATAAGCTAATGGACTGACGTAGAAATTTAAGAACAAAATTGTTCCAGTGATATTGATGTGCATATTAAAACTAAAATTATGGTCTCCAGTTGTGATAATTGTAAACGATTTGATGAATATTGAGTAGTGAGCGTTGACTTGTGTGTTGTTATTGCAGCATCACAAACCTGAAGTACTGGGGCGGGTCGGAACAGATCATCGTGAAGACTCTGGGGCTGCTGAGCGACCTGAGCGGCGGCTACTCGTGCGTCAGGAAACTCGTCAAACTAGAGGAGGTGCAGTTCATGCTCACGCACCACACGGTGAGAACCAGCAGCAACATCCTACTGTTGGAGATTATTAGCTCTCAAAAATACAAAGATGAATCATTGTAAAAATGGCCGTGAGAACAATCAGCAACATCCTACTGTTGGAGATAATTAGCTCTTTCAACAATACAAAGAATCCTTGTAAAAAATTGCAGATTTTATTTAGATAATTTGAAATCTTTAATTATGAGATTAGACGCATTTTGGGACGCAATATTAGGTTCTAACATGTAAGCGCTAATATACTGGGTATCTCAAGACTGCTACCGAAAACGAAGCCGGCTGGTAGTTTTAGTGACTACAAACACAATGCAACTAAAAATTTCGCAAAGAAACGCGACAATTATTTTTTCAGATTTTTTAAATATCGTCATTTTTGGGTGGTAAATCCATTCCATTTTAAACTCTTTTAAAATATTATTTTAGCAATAACTATTACGTTTTTGCAACTTTTCTATTGCATTGTGTCTGAAGTCGCTTAAACTACCACCCGGCTTTGTTTTCGGTATAACTCTTGAAATACCCTGTATATTGTATACGTGCATAATGACTGCACTGTACCTGAATGTAAGCGCAAATGCCGTCCATGAAGAGTATCGAATGACAGTTCCATGCCATCCCAGGATCATAGGAAGGAGAGAAAACACGTAGCCTAACGGTGCGGCGCAGAGGCGGCTGAGATGATATGATGATGGTAATGATATATTTTGTTGTGTTCAGGCGGAGCACTTTCCGTTCCTGGGCATCTCCGGCGTGGGCGCGGCGGAGATGCGTTGCCGCAGCATGCTGTACACGGCGCTGGGCCGCCTGCTCATGGTGGACCTCGGCGAGGACGAGGAGCGCTTCCACCAGTTCATGATGCCGCTCACCGGTACGTACACGCACGCAATACAAACGTATACGCACACACACGCTTTAACATGACATCCATGTTTAAAAAATGCTATCATTGTCCTTTAAATATACAAGATTGCTACCCAAAAGAAGCCAGGTTGCAGCTTTTAACACAAGTTTAGTGCCAGAGTAAAAATTTTTTGCTCTCAAATTTTTATTTTTTTTTAAATATATATGTCGAAAATAGGTGATTCCTCAGCATTGTTTCGGATTGCAGCACTAGCGCAATCTATTGAGAAGAGGTCGACATCTCGATTGTTTGTGAGGTCCATCGTTTACTTCATAGGTTTACTTTAAATCCTCAACTTTGTAATAAATAATTACTTAATAAATTAAACACAATTAATTTCTATAACACTTGTATTTTAAACACTTATTTCAAACACTTAATTCCAACACTGATTTTAAACACTGATTTAAACACTGATTTAAACACTTAGTAGTTTTTATAGAACTTTTCCGTACGAAGGCGAATTACTGAATGCTCAGCTCAACAAAGCCTTCTACGAGAAAATTCTGTAATCGCGCTGATTGGTCAACCAATCAAGTGCTCTGATTGGTTCAATATAAACAAAGTAAACTAAACATTTTAAAATAGCTATTCTAATGCAACATCTTATAATAAAATCTTAAATTACGCGTATGAGAGTTTACATAATTATTTATGAATATTGATAATCATTTTATAGTCAAGAAATTGTTTTACAGCGAAACGATGTCGCTCCCACATAATTGAGATGCGCGACATCTATACGGTTGTAATGTGAAACTGGAGTAAAAGGAAATAACAATCAAGTATTAAAAGTTTAGGCCTTAAATAATCAATGGAAAATGTAATATGGTTAAAATTCATGTTTATTATTTTATTACGGTGATAAATCATTTTATAATCAAAAAGAATAAAAAGGAAGTAGCTACATCATGGTTACAATGAGCGCCATCTGTAAACCTACATTTTAGAACTTGAATTACTTTAAATAAGAGTTAACATTACAAACATAGAGCTTTAGAGCTTGTAGATGATGTATAAATTTGTATAGTAAATAATTATGTTTAAAATAAGTAATAAAATCAATATTTATTATTTTTATTATATATACAATAGTTAATTATTTAGTTTAAATGCACAATATTATCATTTAAACTGTCTACCTGCCGGTGTTAGTGTTATATTTCCTTGCTTTTTCTCCTTTGTCTGTCACATCACTTCACTAGTCTGCTCTTCACTTCACTAGTCTGCTCTTCAACACTTTTACACTGCACTATTATACAATGGAGTCAGGACTTAAAGCATCCATCGAGGAGTTGAAGACCGAATTCCACCAAAGGATGGCAGCCTTTGAATCGGACCTCCACAAATCGTCAAGTAGTGCACCACCAACAGGCTCTACTGATTTGGCTGCTGAGTTCAACACCTTTAGAGCCTTCATTACTCAAGCTCTCAGTCTCATTCAGAAGCAAGTTGAAACTTTGTCCTACACTGTGGATACAATCGAAATGCAGAGGCGCTGAAAAATCATTCTGTTCCATGGTGTTGCTGAGGCGGCAAATGAAGATACTTCACAGGTTGTGGTGGATGTTGTGAAGCAACGCTTAGGTATCAGCGAGTTCTCTATTGGCGACATTCAACGAAGCCACAGAATGGGCCGACTCGCATCCTCAAAAAAGCCTCGCCCAATGCTTGTCAAGCTACAGGATGCAGCGACGCGAGATAAGCTATGGTTTGGCAAGACTAAATTAAAGGGCTCTGGCATTACCCTCTCCGAGTTCCTCACCAAGTCTAGGCACGACATATTTATGGCGGCGCGTGAAAAATTCGGTGTGGCAAATTCTTGGACCCGGGATGGTAATGTCTTTGTCATCAGTTCGGGCGTCCGGCATTGCGTGGTGTCGCTCACTCTGCTTGATCAGATTGCTGTGGACACTCCTGCAAAGCCGAGCCCAGCGAAGAAAGCCATAGCTGTGCCCAAAACACGACGGGCTGTAGCTTCTAAGAAGTGAAGAGTGTGTTTTATTCTCAGCTTCCATATCGCTTGACCAGCCCAGGTAACACCGTCGGTTTAGTTAGAACCGTTCAAGATTGTGTTGTTTTTTAATATTTTCTGTTTACACTAAAAATTAGATTGAAGTCACCCTCATAAATAATATAAATGTAGTTAGTTTGTTGTTATCAAATAAATGTCAAAACATAACCTAGTTTGACATATGTCACTTCTTGACAGCGTTTCGTTATTCCTCACCATAGACGTAGTATCAATTCCTCACATTTATTTTACATACGGGAACATAATTTTTTATGTAGCTATTTGTTTAATCCCTGGACTGGCAGTGTTTAATTTATAATATATAAAATTGCTAAATTTCATATATCTGAATTCAATGTTGTATTTTAATGTTTTCTTTTTCTTTTAGATTTATTTGTATCTCACATTGTTCTTAGTTATACTCATAAATTATTCATGTTACTTACACCAAAATAAGACTGAGTTTTGTTAACACAACCGGCAGATGGATGATCTGTATTATTTTATTATTATTATTTATATTTACTTTTGTGTAATTTTGTCAGATTTAATTTTTGCAACTTTGCAAACTTTTTATTAGCTATTATTTTATTTTTAGTTTAGGATATTACTTATACATATTATTAATCTAATATATAAAATTCTTCTGTCACGGGGTGCGTAATCGAACTCCTCCGAAACGGCTTGACCGATTCTCATGAAATTTTGTGAGCATATTGAGTAGGTCTGAGAATCGGCCAACATCTATTTTTTATCTCCCTAAATGTTAGGGGTAGTCCACCCCAAAAATTTTTTTTTATTTTTTAGACAAAATTTTTAATTTCTATTTTTTTATGATACAACATACAAAAATACATACAATCCTCAATTTTCACCCTTCTACGATCAACCCTTATTTTTTAATAGCCATTTTAGTAATTTAATCATTTTTCCTATCCGGTCGAAAACTGATCAATCGTCATTTAATTAGTTATCCCCGCCAGATGTCTACAGGTGTCACTTCTGACCCAGTAAACAGCACGGAGTAGGGATGAGAACGAAGCCGGTCTCCTGTTTCTCTCACACAATACGATTATTGTTTATGCATCAAGTGTAGTAGTAACGTTGACAATTATTATTTTGCTATCTCAGTGTAACTCTCATATTAAATTTTAATAATTTCTATTTTATATATAAGATGTATATGGATGTTTATGGAGAGAAGGGACATAAAGTAAAATAGAATCGAAGGTACGGGAGAGGGCTGGGATAGATGACAGATTTGTTAGGACGAACTGTAAATGCACGTTATAAAACGGGATGGATAATAAAGAGAAGGGACGGGACGGATTGGGAAGAGACTGAACAGGCGGATGAGACGGGATTGAGCCGGACAGTAGGGATAGCTACGTCAAGTTTAGGCATACAAGAGTTTATCCGAAAAACAACATGTATTTGGTGTGGAGTGGAATCAAAAAATATATGCACCCAGGCGAAGCTGGGTCGGGCCGCTAGTATTATTATATTTTTTTAGTTACCTGTAACAATGTCTGTGCAATATGATAGTAGTGACAGTGAGTACTACTCAGCATGCAGTGATGATAGTTTCGTCAGTGTTCCATCACTTACCGATTATCTCACATCTGGATTCTCCGACGTCCCTAGGAACTTTAATGTAGTACATCTCAATGCCCAGAGTATTCCGGCTCATTTCTCAGATATGCTGGCTAGTTTTGACTGTACTCATATCCATGCTATCTTAGTGTCTGAATCATGGTTGAAACCATGCCTTTCCTCTTCCTCTTACTCCCTTCCGGTTCCACCTCATCAGAAACGATCGTACATCACGTGGTGGGGGCGGAGTTGCTATTTATTTACGAACCCAATTCAGATATACGATAGTTAGCGTATCTCCGCAACCCCCACCATCCGATGCTGGTGAGCATCTTTTTATGGAGGTGGAATTTTTTTTTTTTTTTTTTTTTTTTATTGCATTGAATGGCGAGACGAGCAAGCCGTTCGCCTGATGGTAAGCGATACGACCGCTCATGAACAGTAGCAATATTCCACTGCGCTCGCCATCCTGAGACATAAGATGTTAAGTCTCAATATGTCCAGTAGTTGCTCTGGCTACAATGTCCTTCAATCCGAAACACACAGTGCATTTAAGCAGTGTTGTTTCACGGGAGAAATAGACATTGCTCATACAATATGCATACAATATGCATACAATTCTCCCTAAAAAAAATTCTACTCGGTGTATATTATTGTCCTTTGCTCCACATTAACTTTTTCTCTTCTATTGAAGTTATCCTTGAAAATCTTGTCCCTTTGTACAGTCAAACCATAATCATGGGTGATTTTAATACCTGTCTCCTTAAAAACGACCGTCGTTCAATTTCCCTTCTTAATACTATTAAATCCTGCAATCTGTCCATTCTTCCACTATCAGCGACCCACCACTCTCCTAACTGTTCTCCTTCTCTTTTAGACCTTATTTTTGTTTCTTCCTTAAACCATGTGGCTAAGCATGGACAGTGTCCTGCTGATGCTTTTTCTTCCCATGACCTGCTATTCCTGTCTTATCGTCTCCGTCCTCCTAAAGTCCTACCCAAAATCCTCCTGCAAAGAAATTTTCGGGGCATGAATGTTGTTGACCTTCGCAAGGATGCCGGCAGCATTGACTGGAGTTCCCTTCTCCTTGCTAGCACTGTTGACGACAAAGTTGATATTTTCAACAAGAAAATTATTGAGCTTTTTAACTTGCATGCACCAATCCAGCCTATAAAACTTAAACATTTACCGGCTCCTTGGCTAACATCTGATATTAAGGAACTGCTGTCTAAAAAAGCGTTGGCCAAGTCCCGGTACAACCGCAGACCCAATGAGTTGAATTGGCAGAAATACGTCTCTATCCGCAATCAGTGCAGTAAGGTGTGTAGGAATGCTCAACGCCGACATATTCACAACTCTGTGGAAAACGGGGATCCAGCTACGGTTTGGAAATTTCTTAAGACACTGGGAGTGGGTAAGTCACGACAAGAACCCTTTTGTAAGTCAATTAATTTAAATTCCTTAAACAATCAGTTTTGTACATCGCCTTTCTTTGATAAGGCGATGAAAGATAACACTCTTAAGTTCCTTTCGAACCTCAATACTCCCGAATGTTCTGCTTTCGTCATTAAACAATTTGCTGATTGTGATGTTAGAAAGACGATTATGCTCATTTCATCCAACGCGACGGGAAGCGACTGTGTCAGCCGCAATATGATTCTCCCAATCCTAGACGAAATCCTTCCTACCGTCTCCCATATCCTTAATTATTCCATTTCCTCTGGTAACTTTCCCGCCGCTTGGAAAAAAAGCGCATATTATTCCAACTCCTAAAAAATCTAATGCATCCAATCTCACAGATTTCCGTCCTATCTCCATTCTTCCTTTTCTATCAAAAGTCCTTGAACGCCTAATCCATACCCAGCTGCATGAATTCCTCTCGAAACACAATCTCCTTAATCCTCTCCAATCAGGATTTCGTCGTGGACATAGCACAATTACCACTCTAACTCATATTGCGGATGGCATTAGGTCGGGCATGGAGGAAGGCAAGCTGACTGTCTTAGCATTGCTGGACTTCAGTAATGCCTTCAACACCGTCGATTTCGATGTCTTACTTGGCATAATGCGTTCTCTTAACATATCTCCAACAGCAGTTGATTGGTTTCGTAGTTACCTGTATGTCGCAGCAACGCATCTGCTTTGAGGAATGTTTTTCCTCTTGGTGCTCAGTATCTGCTGGCGTACCTCAGGGCGGCGTTTTATCTCCTTTACTCTTCGCTGTCTTTATTAATTCTATTACCAATAATCTTCGCTCTTCCTACCACCTTTACGCTGACGATCTGCAAATTTATACTCGGGCATCCTTGGACATGATGGCTAACGTGATTGGAGCTATCAATTCTGACATCCAACATATATGTTCATGGAGTAAAGAGTATGGACTGAAGGTCAATCCATCTAAAACTCAAGTCATTGTTGTCGGCAGCCCCAGAATGATATCGAAGCTTGATCAGGACCAACTTCCATCTGTTTCCTGTGATGGTATCACTGTTCCATACAGTGATACAGTCAAAAATCTCGGCCTATATATGGACAAGTTTTTCACCTGGGGTCCGCAGCTTCGGGAAATTAGCCGTAAGGTTCTTTCCTTCCGCTAGGTCTTTGTGGAGGTTACACAATTTTCTCCCCATTGCCACGAAAATTTCCCTTGCACAAACCCTCCTTCTCCCTTATCCCTATCCTTGATTATGCAAATGTCTGAATCTCGATCTCACCGAGGACCAACTTAATAAACTTGAGCGTCTTCAAAATTTCTGTATTAGATTTATATTTGGTCTGCGCAAATATGATCATGTCTCCGAGTTTCGTGCTAAGCTCAAGTGGTTACCCATACGACTTCGTCGGAATGCTCATATTCTTAATCTTCTTACAATATTTTGTTGAATCCCCTTACTCCATCACATCTCAAAGAACGTTTTATATTTCTCCACGATTCTCATTCAAGGACCTTGAGGTCGTCGGAGAATTTGAAGTTGAGAATGCCTGTGCATACCACGACTTTTATGGATAAGTCGTATACAGTCCAAGCCGTTCGTCTGTGGAATGCACTACCAGTTGTCATAAGACAGGCGAAAACACTGACATCTTTCAAAAAGATGGTTAAAGATTATTACCTTTCTCTATAAGCAGCTGCATGACGAAGTTTTATTTCCTACTTTGTCTCAATAGGTAATTTATAGTATGTATATAATTATGTATGTCTATCTATAGAAGTATTCATATGTGTATGTATATATAAAATATATTATATAAATATATATCATATATTGTGTATAATATATTAATTATAAATAATTTGTTTATATATTCCTTTTTAGAGCATGTTTACCTTTAAATTCTATACTGCCCTCTCTTCTTATCCTTTTTTTTTATCCATCCAAAGGTTGTCTGTAAGAAATCGCCTAGGGCGATAAGACCGCCAACTGTACTCTTTAATTTTATTTGTTAAATATTGTAATATTTTTGTTCTTTTGTGTGCAGTAAAGAATAAATAAATAAAGAATAAATGTGTTTGTGCAAATGCAACTCAAGATTTTGCAAAAAAAGCGATGATTTTTGCTATATTTTTTTCTATCGTATTTGGGTGGTAAATCCATTTATTTTTCAAGAGTAACTGTAATTCCTTTGTTTTTAAAGACTAAGGTTCCCAAGGGGTAATATTATTATTTTGGCACAAACTGGATTTTAACTGAACTCTATGAGATTTGGAAAGATTGCGAATAAAACGCGATTCTTTGTTTTTTTTTTTAAATGCAATGTGTTTGGCGTTACTAAAACTACCACCCAGCTTCGTATTCGGTAGTAAACTTGATATATCCGGTATGTCTTGATATTTCGAAGTGTATGACGGTATTATTTTTTTCTTTTATTTGGGATAGCAAACAATCATCATCATCATCATCATATCAGCCACAGGAAGTCCACTGCTGAACATAGGCCTCCCCCAAGGATCTCCACAATGACCTGTTGGAAGCGGCCTGCATCCAGCGACTTCCTGCGACCTTAGTCAGATCGTCCGTCCACCTTGTAGCAAACAATAGTACATTACAATTTGTTACACAGATTTAAATAAATATGTTTATGGATACCTGTATTACCCACAACGCTATCCACAGATTACTGATAAATAATGTTACATTGCATAATGACGTTGATATATTTCCATTGCAGCGGCGTTCGAGAGCATCGTGGGGTTGCTGGGTCCGCCGGAGAGTCCGATGTTCGCTTCGGAGGACGCCAAGAAGACGCTCATAGGGCTGGCGAGGGACCTGCGCGGGCTCGCCTTCGCCTTCAACACCAAGACCACGTACATCATGCTGTTCGACTGGATGTGAGCTGCACTGATATTTTATCTATATAGTAATATAAAAAGTTGAAAAGTTTGTTTGTTACCTCTTATCTCAGGGACTATTGGTTCGAATTGAATAATTAATTTTGTGTTGGATAGGTAATTTATCGAGGAATGATATAGGCTATATATCATTACCTATAGGAATGAAGCAGTAGTGAAAAATGTAACAAATAGTTATTTTTTTCTTTTTTCGTGGTTCAATTGGTCGATATTCTAAATTGATATCCGGAATTGAAAATTTTGGCCGCTATTTTGAAAAGTTTATCTGCACACGGACAGAGCTGGGCCGGATTGCTAGTAATAGATAAAATAAACAAAATATGATCGCACTCACGTAGTGACACTATCTTCTTATCCTTTTGATGTAGTAGTTTCGCGCATACAAACGTCTTGATGAGCACGTCGATACCATGTCTGTAGACATTGTCCGACACCATATGACAATGTATAGACCCCTAGCCCGACACGCGCAAACGTCATTAAATCCAGTACGTAACGAACCACGAGTTGTTTCACTGGTCCTTGAGCTACTTACGCATATTTAACAACTATCGGTTCGGACCGGCTTCGCCAGGGTGTAGATACTTTTTGAGTCCAAACCACTTTAGAAAATAGGAACTATTTAGCGTCTTTTAATTTAAATATTCAAACTCAACGTCAATGTCGTACTTGACACTTCACATCCCATCCCTTTGAGTTTGAAAGAGTATCGATAAATTTCAATTCCTTGCACATCTGACATCCCACAGGATAACATTTTGTCGGGATAAAAGTAGCTTATGTGTTAATCCAAGGTGTCAGTCAGCTCTATGCCAAATATTACCATAATTTGTCCAGTGGTTTGAACGTGAAGAGGTAACAGACACACAAAATTTCGCTTTTTTTTAATTCTGGCCCGGCCATATATTGGCCACATTGCACCTGATGGTGAGCGCAAATGCCGCTCAGGCAGAGTATCCATTGGCATCAGACGGCAGTTCCACGTCAATAGATACAATTAGGCCGGCCTGCTAAGATGCCGCTTCGCTTTTCTAATATGAGTGAGATGAGTATGGTGGTTGTCGTGAGTGTTTGTGTTGGTGTCTGCAGCTACCCGGTGTACCTGAAGGTGTTGTCCCGCGGCGTGGAGGTTTGGTTCTCGGAGCCGGCGCTGAGCACGCCCGTGCTGAAGCTCACGGCCGAGCTCGCGCAGAACCGCAACCAGCGCCTGCAGTTCGACGTCAGCTCGCCCAACGGCATCCTGCTCTTCAGGGAGCTCTCCGACATCATCTGCGCATACGGTGACACGCAAACACTCATACATACATACACACCGCATACTCGAATCATCTGGAAATCATTTATTAATCACCTTTTCAATTCTGTGGTTGAACAATAAAGGAGAATGCCCATTCATAGCATCTATGGAAAATATTGATCCTGATGACGATACTGCTTAAAATTATTTATACCATTTTTTATGGTTTGTCCTTAAAATTATCATCAAACTTTACATTTTGTTCTCAGACATACAAAAAAAGATTTTTTATTGGACTTCAAGTCCATTTCTCCAAGAACTCTGGACCTGGATCTCAATTATATTTATATTTATTGAAAATATATATTTTTTCCCTACACAAAACATAGGTTTTATCAAGGGACAAGAATCTTCACACCAATCCTTAGTATTAGTTCATAGTAAAATGGGCCTTTTTCTTTATTGCAGTGAATGGCGAGACGAGCATGCCGTACCCCTGATGGTAAGCGATACGACCGCTCATGAACAGTAGCAAAACAAAACACCGAATTGAATTACAAAGCAATTATCCAGTAGTTACTCTAGCTACAATATCCTTTAATCCGAAACACAACAATGCATTTACACTACTGTTTGGCGGGAGAAATAGACATTGCGGTGATAACTACCCAGGTGACTTCTCACATTTGAGAGACCTACCACCAGTGAAGTAGTTTTAAAGTACTGCAAAAAAAAGGTGACCCAAATTGTTCTTTACCCAGATGTTTTTTCTCATTGCCTCCAATTGTATCAAACATGAAACAGAAGAGATGTTTTAAACATGAATATGTCATACCATGACATGTACTTTATTTTAGTCTAGTCCCATCAGACGTTATTTACAAATAGTAGTAGGTGTGACTCACGTCATATGTGTAAATGGTTTGCAGGCAGCAGAATACTGACGATAGACGTGGACAAAAAGCAGCTGTACCCGATGAAGCTGAAGGGCATTTCCATCTGCTTCTCCATCCTCAAGGCGGCGCTCTGCGGCAACTACGCCAACTTCGGCGTCTTCAGGTAACACGTCATATTCGCATTAATTATTTCTGGGTAGTAAGATAGGGTTATCTACATGTGGTCGATTTCAATTATTTTAGCATATACACCCTATTTACTGTATGTAAGGGTGAACTCTAAGCTTAACCACTCTCAATCATAATCACTTGTAGAGTAGGCCCATGCCCTGCAGTGAGACGTATATGGGCTGATACAGTAAAGTACCCTAATTTATTTATCTTACCTAATGTGAGAAGGTTGGGAGAAGAGACGGATTTTATTGTGACTAGTATATTTTATTTTAATTCAATATAAAATGCTTTCCAATGAGTTTCAATAGTTGCTGTAATAATCTTACACTCTTAATAATCTTGATATAATGTTACACTGTGATTTCACCAGTAACAATGTTGCAGGTTGTACGGCGACAAGGCGCTCGACAACGCGCTCAATATGTTCGTGAAGCTGCTGCTCAGCATACCGCAGAGCGACCTACTGGTCAGTTATATATACACACGCCGGCAGAATTAGAGGAACACGCGTTAAATATTGAATTTCTTAGAAAATATTATAATAACTGAATGTTTTTATTTTTCAATATTCAAAATGAGGCAAAATGTATAACAAATTACTAAAATTGAGTAAATAATACTTTAATTAATGACGCAAATGCAATTAAACGGAAATACAGTAAAATGAAATTTCTGTATTGTCAAATGTAATCGTGCATTTTAAAAACTTACAGAAATAATTTAAGAAAATTAATAATGCGTATTGCTACCACGGGCTCAGATAAGAGTCTGGATATGATCCTTCATGCTTTTAATGACGTCATCAATCATTTTTTGCGACAAATTCTCCGACTCTTGCACTAACATGAATTTTAATCCTTGGACGATCTTAGGGGCTTGGTTTCTTCCATTTATCTTTCTTCCGATAACGTCCCATTCGTTCTCTATGGGATTCATGCCTGGTGATCTTGCTGGGCAATCCATTTGCGCGATTTGGGCCTGATTTAAGTAGTCGCGAACCATTTGCGCTGTGTGGGGCCGCGCATTATCATGCATAAATAAAAAATATTCGCCTATGGATGGTGCAAAAGACAATACATGGGACTCTAAGATCTCTGCGACGTATCTTTGTGCAGCTAAAGACCCATTTTATATTATATTATAGTATTAACTCCGCGCGTGCTTCCAAACATATACCACCCCATACCAAAATTGACCCTCCGCCATAACACACCTCTTTCAGTAAAGTTTCCTCGATTAGCGTTCCCCTCGATACCTCCAGATCCTCTCCCTTCCTTCTATGCAATTCACAACAAAACTGCTTTCATCACTAAACAAAACTCGGCTCCACTCATTTGTCCAGTCGCGGTGTTGATGAGCAAAAGCTTATCTGGCTACTTTATGTACCACCTCGAGTTTTGGAGCTTTTGACGGAACGTAAGACTTCAGTCCAACTTCATTTAAACGTGTTCTCACTGTACGCTCACTGATATTAACATCACGGACTTCTTGTGACATGTTTCGGGTCTGAATAGCAGCAAATATAATTCAGCCGTATAAAATGACCATCCTGGTTACTGGTCCACCGTTTTCTGCCTTATCCTGGCATCCGCCCATAAGAGCGAACGTTTAACGTTGAGAAAGACGACAGATACCGACACACCCAATGCGCGACTTACTGAATCCTACCCTTGACCATTTTCAATCATTGTTACCGCTCTGGCAACTTCAGTGGAAAATAAGGCAGTCATTTTATATCCTACAAGACAGGTACTCTAAAAACAATAACAATAAAAATATCTTAAGTCACATAAAATGAAATTAAACAATATTTTGTGAAACCACTTGAAAGTGAAAAAATCTTAAAAGCACTTGAGAGCGTATAATTAACGATAAAACTCTAAATATCCAAAAATCTTTTTGCATCATTTAATTTTGTAAAGGTGCTGAAATATAAAAACAACCATTTAAACAAACAGCAAACAAAATTTAAGGAAAAACTAATTTTTGTGCGTGTTCCTCTAATTGTGCCGGCGTGTGTATTACATGTTGCAAGCCCTGCTCCTTCTTTATGTTTTAAAATGTGTTGTTGTGTTTTTTGTTATTCACTCAACAGTCACATGCATAGTTCTTCATGGAATTATTCGTGAAGCTGAAAGTGAAGAAGTGAAGAGAGAGAGAGAGAGAGAGAGAGAGAGAGAGAGAGAGAGAGAGGGAGAGAGAGAGAGAGAGAGAGAGAGAGAGAGAGAGAGAGAGAGAGAGAGAGAGAGAGAGAGAGAGAGAGAGAGAGAGAGAGAGAGAGAGAGAGAGAGAGAGAGAGAGAGAGAGAGAGAGAGAGAGAGAGAGAGAGAGAGACCCCAATGGCAAAAATAGCTACTACTTTTATTGGGTTGCGTTTATAAATTAACAGTCCTGACCTCACACTAAGATCGAGTCTTACGTCGCGGGTATGAGAATCTACGAGAAACTTCGGCCTCACATACACCCAGAACGAAAACAGATACTTGTGGATCACAAAAACAATTGTTTCGATGCGGGGATTGAACCCACAGCCTCTCGTTTCACAGATTGCATTAACCAACTGTGCTACGGAGGCTCTCAAATTGATAATCCAGTGACAATCTTTTTTTTTTACTCGTCAAACATATTATGTACTTTTGTGTTGCGATTTAAAGGGCCTTATAGCCATAGTCATCTTATGCCTCAGGATGGCGAGCGCAGTGGAATGTCAAGCATTGCTGTGTAATTCACACATTTTTTGGTTTTGCCACCGAGCTTGTCTCGCCATTCATAGCAATAAAAAGAATATATTGCCTAATAGAATATGATTACGTAGTATATAATGTGTGTGTTGGTGCAGGACTACCCGAAGTTGTCGCAGACGTACTACGTGTTGCTGGAGCGGCTGGCGCAGGACCACATGGCGTTCCTGGCGTCGCTGCAGCCCGACGCCACGCTCTACATCCTCGGCTCCATCTCCGAGGGACTCACCGCGCTAGGTACGCACTCGCACTCACATTGTACCTATATATGTATACCGGGTATAACATGACTGCTACCGAAAACGAAGCCGGGTGGTAGTTTTAGTGACTACAAACACAATGCAACTAAAAATTTCGCAAAGAAACGCGACAATGGGCTAATTGACTGATTTCTGGAAACCATACCACATTATGAAGTGGGGTCTATAGACCTTACAAATAAAGGTTATTTTTTATTATATTTAAAACGCTCTGTCGGACAATATGGCGTCCAGTTCGTAAACATCCGCTCCACAGATTCGTTCGCATATGTCACTCATTCTCAAATCAACCATAGATCAATCAATCAATCAATCGTCCGAATGAGTCTTTGTCAAAAAAAAAAAGAATTATTATTTTTCTTCACATTTTATTACATTGGACATGATAATATTATTACTTCACGGGTATAAATGACAAATAACGCGTTTTAAAGGTATTTTTAATATTTAATTTGTATCTCTGCCGTTATCTATCCCATTCATTTCCTGTACGTGAGTAGTTCATACTAATGAATGACGTCATAGCCAATCAAAATCGTTTACGATCACGTGGCGCGAACTCAAAATAAATTAAATTGTAATACTGGTTTTTAGCCAAAATATACAATATTTTTAATGTATGATAATGAAATCTATACTTATAATATTATAAAGCTGCAGTTTGTTTGTTTGTTTGAACGCGCTAGTCTCTGGAACTACTGGTCCGATTTGAATGATTCTTTCAGTGTTGGGTAGTCCATTTATCGAGGAAGGCTATAGGCTATATATCATCACGCTATGACCTATAGGAGGAAAGCAGTAGTGATATTTCTAGCAAATAAGAGGAAATTTTGTTCGTTTTTCGTGGTCCGATTGGTCGATATTCTAAACTTATAGTCAGAATTAAACATTTTTTTTTAATAATTTATAATTTTTTACCTTTTTTCTCAAATCTAAGTATGAGGTATTATTGTTATTACCATAACATTAACTAATATTAGAATTTTGAACCGATTGGCATCTCAAATATTGAAAAAAAATGACTGATTTTAAATGTATGAAAACGGATTTTGTTTTCGTCCTAACTTTTTTTTATATCAAGATGTAAAGCTGAAACTTTTAAAGATTATAACTTGAACCCACACCAAGCCATACAAATTTTGACCTTGACCCCGACCGGTCCCGTTTAGGAGATATGGGGTAAGCAAATATGCACATTTAGCCCGCATTTTGACACGGGCTAATGTGTTTGCCATTTACCTTTTTTCGCAAATTTAAGTATAAGGTATTATTTTTATTACCATAAAATTAACTAATGTTAGAGTTTTGAATCGATTTTTATCTAAAATATTGAAAAAAAAATGACTTAAGATTTTAAATGTATGAAAACGGATTTTGTTTTCGTCTAACTTTTTTTTATATCAAGATGTAAACCTAAAACTATCAGGAATTATAACTTAGACCCACACCAAGCGACACAAGTTTTGACCTTTACCCAGCCCCGTCCCGTTTGGGAGATATTATGGGGTAAGGAAATGTGCACATTTAGTCCGCATTTTGACACGGGCTAATGTGTTTTTTTTTACTTTTTTTTCGCAAATCTATGTAGGGTAAACCAGACTGTGATTGCCCACCGATAATGATTGCCGGCATTAAGCAAAACCTTGTCTGTTGTCGAATTTGTGTCATCCTAGTTGGATTAAAGATTATCAGATGGTGATTTAATCAATTTATGGTTAATACAAATTTTACAACTGGAAACATTAAGGAAAAAACATAGCAGTAATGACGGATTTTGTAAAGACCGGTGAAAGTGTTTCATAAACAGAAATAATTGAACAATTTTGTTAAGAATATACTTGTTTAAATGTTCATTTTATTGTGTTTGTTTCATTTTTTGAGCGGTATTACCTACCTATGATGAAATTAATAGTATTTTCTTAGTTTTAAATGGATATGTTTGTTCAAAAATAGTTTTTAACCATTTTTTTGGCTGTGGGCAATCACTGAACTGAAATCTGTGTACTTTTAGCGATTGCCATCACTAATTTTAATGATTGCCATATGTCAATGTCCATAGTTATTGCCATATGGCAATGACTGTTAATATTTTTTCGGTTAAAAAGTTTCATCACCTGTACTTATAAGTTAATTGTTTATTATTTCCTAATTTGTATGTATAAACGATATTAATTGGTAATTATCGTTGTATTAACAGAATGCCGAAGGCACCTAAAGTCCAATATATTAAAGAAAATATGCAAAGTTGTTCAAGATGTAAGCAACAACTTATCTACTAGGCAGATTGTTGAAAAATACGGCATTCCGAGGTCCAGTCTTATAAGAATTTCTATAGTATGGAAGTCCGCCAACCCGCACTAGACTAGCGTGGTGAACTATATGTATGCCGTAACCACTCTCAATAGTACTTTTGATTGTAGACGAGGCCCGTGCCCTGCAATGGGAAGTATATGGGCTGATACAGTTGTTTCAAAATTGATGATTTTGTTTCTGGTGATTCTGACTCTTCAGCATCAGCACAAAATATATTTGATGCTTTTAAGAAAGCTAAACGAAATTTATTTTGATATTTTACTATTTTATTCGATTTAGGTTTAATTGTTTTGTTTTTAATATTTATTTGGGTTTATGTTTAATTTATAATTTCAAGAGACTGGGCAATTACTATAAACTGTGGGCAATTACTGTAGTTTTAAGACTATGTTTATTTAACTGCAATATTTAATAAGTAATGTTATTTATAGCTAAAAACTGTTAACACTCTACAAAAGAGTTTATTAGGTTATAATAAAATGGTATTAAAAAGTTGGTAGCTACAATACTTTTGGTGTTTTTAATGTCAATGTGTAACAAACTCTTAAGTGGGCAATAGCTATCTGGTTTACCCCTATGAGATATGATTTTTATTACCATAAAATTAACTAATATTAGAGTTTTGAACCGATTCTTATCTCAAATATTGAAAAAAATGACTATAAAGATTTTAAATGTATGAAAACGGATTTTGTTTTCGTCCGTACTTTTTATATCAAGATGTAAAGCTGAAACTTTTAGAGATTATAACTTGAACCCACACCAAGCCATACAAATTTTGACCTTGACCCCGACCGGTCCCGTTTAGGAGATATGGGGTAAGCAAATATGCACATTTAGCCCGCATTTTGACACGGGCTAATGTGTTTGCCATTTACCTTTTTTCGCAAATTTAAGTATAAGGTATTATTTTTATTACCATAAAATTAACTAATGTTAGAGTTTTGAACCGATTTTTATCTAAAATATTGAAAAAAAAATGTATGAAAACGGATTTTGTTTTCGTCTAACTTTTTTTTATATCAAGATGTAAAGCTAAAACTATCAGGAATTATAACTTAGACCCACACCAAGCGACACAAGTTTTGACCTTTACCCAGCCCCGTCCCGTTTGGGAGATATGGGGTAAGGAAATGTGCACATTTAGCCTGCATTTGGACACGGGCTTTATGTGTTTAAGTAAATTAAATTCTTAAATTTGTCTATGTGATAGTATCATATGATATCTAAAAACATCTGCAATTGAACATAACCTTGACCTTGAACGACACTGTTTTACAGATATGAATAATTAAAAAGTGCATTTTCTGAGTATGTTGTTACATGGGCTCTCGTAACTAGCCTATACCTGAAATTTGCGATCCAAAATAACAGATTTTGTAACACGTCAGTTTCAGGCCCTAAATTATTACTTTTGACCTTAATCTTGAAGAATTCCATTCAAAAGGTACAAATCAAAAATTACAGGAATATGAAAATTATAGAATAGAATTATTGAGCGAGAAATAAATAGCTTAAACTAGTTGTCTGGTTTGAAATAATCATATTTTCTACAAAGTTTATGTCAATAGTGGATGAAAGGGTGTTTGAAAAAAAACATTACTCTATCATAGTAAGGTAAAATCCATTATTTAAGCTATTACTTTCTAGTCTGAACTAGAAGTAGACAATTCTAACAATAATTTGGCTTCCTCTGAAAGTGGCTGAATATCACGTTGACTTATTCTAGGTCTAAAACTGGACAGATATGGGTCAGATGAAATTAGTAGGTTATTGATAATGTCTTCATTTGTAGCAATTCTGCTGTTTTTGCGTGAGTGGAAAGTTCTGAAATATTTAAAATCTTTGTTTCGAGCTTCGGATGCCTCCTCAGAGAGCTTCCCTATTGGAATGAAGTTATTGAACTCAATAATATCTGCACCATGTATGAGTAATTTATGCACAGTAGATGGCATGTAATACCATGAATAGAGCTCGACGTATTTATGAGCTGTTGAAGTACAATATTGCCGGAATTTTTCGACATTAACAAATTCTCCACATGTAATTACTTGGATGATGACTTTCAACTGGCTAATTAATTGTGCATCTACACCTGTGATGCGCGCAGTAGTTTCGGGATCGGCAAAAAAAATGTCTTGCAGTATTTCCATCATTGGTGGTCCCTGAACCTTGCTTCACAACATCTATGAGAAGTCCCATTTCATCTCGAAATTGATCTTGGATTGCTTTTTTCTTATTAGCCAATTGTTGTTTTAAGTCATCATCTTTAGCTTGCCATTTCTTAAAGTCGAGGCGATAAGCTATGTGCAATATGCATTCCATGCATCTTATAAGTGTATGGAGAGAAGACAAACCAAACCTAAGCATATCTACGGGATGACTTCTTTGTGAAAGCATATTGATATTATTCATCTCTGTGGGTTTTGCTTTGCAAATGTCACATGTTGCCGTAGATGTATCGGTCAGTTTCAAGGAAATCTTTCCGTCAATCATAGTCATGTGAAATTTGTGGCTAACGCTTACATCTTCAAACAAAGTTGGCTGTAGAGTAGCAATTTCTCTCTCTACTGAAGCCATTTCGTCCTTAATATTTAAATCATTTTCTTTTGCAAACTTGAAATATATTGGCTGACAGTATAACGTTGAAGAAGCTTTCGGATTTTCCCATACCGCTTCAGCAGTGTCATCTCTTGTCAACTTCAATGGAACAAATAAACACATAAATACGTTGGAATCGTCACCGTCCATTTTTTGTTTATAGTTGCTATATCCAGAAGCACCGTCAAATCCCCATTTAGTGGTAAGAGTCAAATTGCAACTAGTAGAATCAGTTTCTACTGTTTTAAATAATCTTTTAACAGTAATATCTAAAATTGACTGCAGCTTAAGTTTTACTTCAGATTCGGTTATTGTCATGTCTTCTTTTTCAGGGTAACATTCCTGTTTCTAATTTCTCACACAATTATAGGATGGGAAAATATCACATCCTAAATCCTTTGTTTCTTTCCTCAATGTCATATATTGCCACTTAGACAACTTTAAAGAAGTTGCAATACCCAATGCTTTGTCAGCGGAGCAAGCCCGCTGCTTGGAGTTCAAACAAGATCGGAGCATCGGAGCATCTTCGGGATGTTTAATTAGATGCTTTATTAATGCAGCGAAGTCGATCAAATTTTCGTTTTCTTCTGCTTTTTTGGCCAACGCATAGGCTAGGGACTCGAAATCGTTTTCCTCAATAAGAGTTGCTGACCTTCTTTTCTTTTGCGCACTGCTTAGTTGTGAAAACATTTTTCGTAGATTAAATACAGTAGTTGATGTCGACACTGACACAGAATGGGGCACAGTAAGCTCCAATGATGAACCGGGTTCGGTTACTGTAGACGTACTAGCAGTCGTATCTTCATATTCCATCTCAATAGGTGGTATCTCTTCACTCCTGAACTGATCATTATTAATGATCAATTGAATACATTCTGGCCAATTGATTTCCGTATCTAACCAATCAGCAAACTTTTTTAAAAAACTGTCTCGTGTGCTGTGTGAGCTGACTTCCATTTACGTTTCAAGTTAGAAGTATAAGAAGTACAAAACGACTTCAGTTTTGACTTTTCTTCTTCGGTTAAACTAACAGTCACAGAATTTATCACTTTTTTAAATAGCATGTCTCCGTCAAAATTATTTTGTCTCATGAATATAAATATATCAAGATTTGACACAAATCCTTCCATATTGAACAACTCAATTGTTTGTTTCATTGTTTCAGCCCATATACGTCCCACTGCAGGGCACGGGCCTACTCTACAATCGAAAGTACGATTGAGAGTGGTTAGGCCATATAGTCCACCACGCTGGCCTAGTGCGGGTTGGCAGACTTACATACCATAGAAATTCTTATAAATCGCTATGGTATGCAGGTTTCCTCACGATGTTTTCCTTCACCGTTTAGTGCGTGGTGATTGACTGTCAATACACACATGACTCCGAAAAGTCAGAGGTGTGCCCTGGGATTTGAACCCGCGACCACCGTGAACATGTGTGGCAGCCGCGTCTAGTCCGTTTACCAACAGGCCACCACGCACGAACAACTCAATAATCGCACAAAAAGATAGTGATACGAATCAGTAAAGATAAGTGAAATAAATTTAGGATGACCACTGTATTTAAAGTATTTGGATATATTACCCTTCCCACCACATTTATTTACACAAACAATAACAACAAAATTCCTAGAATAAAAGGTGGCCGGCAAAACATGGTAAACAAAGGGCTAATTACCCCCAATTAACATTATCAAAAGTCGGCCACATCTGTAGAATAACAATGGATATCGAGTGCAGCTGTATGATATTAGAAAATTCTATTAATCAAGGTAAGTAATCCACGTCACCTGGTTGCTTATATTTTAATGTTATAATGAATTACTATGAAGTCATAAATTAGTTAGGGATTATCGTACCACATTTTTTCATAAAACTTGAAAAAATCAGCACCTGAGCTCAATATCCATTAGCAGTCAGAAAAATGTAAGAATTTAATTTATTTAAACACATTAAGCCCGTGTCCAAATGCGGGCTAAATGTGCACATTTCCTTACCCCCATATCTCCCAAACGGGACGGGTCGGGGTCAAGGTTACAACTTGTTTGACTTGGTGTGGGTCTAAGTTATAATCCCTGAAAGTTTCAGCTTTACATCTTGATCGTAAAAAAGTAAGGACGAAAACAAAATCCGTTTTCATACATTTAAAATTTTTAAAGTCATTTTTTTTCAATATTTGAGATAAGAATCGGTTCAAAACTCTAATATTTGTTAATTTTATGGTAATAAAAATAATATCTCATACATGGATTTGCGAAAAAAAAGTAAAAAAAAACACATTAGCCCGTGTCAAAATGCGGACTAAATGTGCACATTTCCTTACCCCATAATATCTCCCAAACGGGACGGGGCTGGGTAAAGGTCAAAACTTGTGTCGCTTGGTGTGGGTCTAAGTTATAATTCCTGAAAGTTTCAGCTTTACATCTTGATATAAAAAAAAGTTAGGACGAAAACAAAATCCGTTTTCATACATTTAAAATCTTCAAAGTCATTTTTTTCAATATTTGAGATGCCAACCGGTTCAAAATTCTAATATTAGTTAATGTTATGGTAATAACAATAATACCTCATACTTAGATTTGAGAAAAAAGGTAAAAAAAAATTGAAAAATCCTATGTAAAGGAGCCTCGAAATCCGTCCCACTGTGCGCCATTTTAAAACGTGTATGCACGCGGGCGGAGCCGGGCTCGACCGCTAGTTTGTTATAAAATTAAATTATCTACACGGATGGAAACAAATAAGTCAATATTTTTTATACAGTCAAATAGCCTATTATTTTCTATGATTTTTTTAAATATCGTCATTTTTGGGTGGTAAGTCCATAGTTTTTGCTAAAATAATAATTTAAACTCTTTTATACCTAAGAGTATCTATAAATAAAAGGGTATACTCTATTATTTTAGGAAAAAAATGTATTTACCACCCAAATATGGCCATAGGAAAAAAATAACAAAAAAAATTGACGCTTTTTTCGCAACTTTTTCTGTTGCATTGTGTCTGAAGTCGCTTAAACTACCACAGTCTTGATATACCCTGTATATAAGCTCATATACATCCCACTGCTATAAAGTGAAATAATTGCATTAAAATGATGATGATGATGTTGCAGACACGAGCGTGTGCACGGGTTGCTGCGCGACGCTCGACCACATCGTCACATATTTATTTAAACAATTAGTACAGAAAAGTGAGTATTCATATCAAAATATATTATCATAGCCATTTAACTTTGGTTGGATTTTTTAAATTGGAATTTTTAATTAGTATTTACTCATCATCGTCAGTAATGGGTAGTCTACTATAGACTATATAACTCGTTGACAGCGCCCTGCGTCCTGCGATTCCAAAACCTCTTACATACATGGAAGAATAATAGCAAAAAATCCATGATGATAAAATATGTACATTTTTTTTTTATTGCGACGAATAGCGAGACGAGCATGCCGTTCACCTGATGGTAAGTGATACGACCGCTCATAAACAGTAGCAAAACCAAACAATACCTTGAATTACAAAGCAATGCTTGGCATTCCACTGCGCTCACCATCCTGAGACATAAGATGTTAAGTCTCAATATGTCCAGTAGTTACTCTGGCTACAATGCCCTTCAATCCGAAACACAACAGTGCATTTACACTGCTGTTTGACGGGAGAAATAGACGCTGCGGTGGTACCCACCCTGATGGCCTCTCACATATGAGAGACCTACCACCAGTAGGTACATACGTATTTTTGCGTGTTGCAGCGACGAACAAGGTGTCGAACCCGCGACAGGCGCCGCCCGAGACCAGCAACATGTTCATCGAGGTGCTCCAGCGGCGGCCGGAGATCATGCAGCAGTTGCTAGCCACGGTAACGCACACACACAAACACACACTTATGTAATGGATATAACACATAACTCTATCAAACATATCTCACTAGTTCAGTCATTTATTTGAATACCAATAAAAAATATTAATACCAAATAATAGTCAGCGTAATAAGCATGGTAATAATTGCTTAGCAATTAGTTGAAATTTGCAATTGTTTCAAAATTCGTCACTTAACTTATTGCTAAAGGACAATACATATTATCAGATTACATTAGATTACATAGCCCGTTTCTCCCGTTGTCTCATAAGACCTTGACACTACGAGTATTTAGTCCCTGTAAATGTTTAATTGTGTATCATGTAGCGTGTGGTATCGTTTAGTGAATTATTTACTAATATCTTATGTATGTGTGATGCGCAGGTGCTGAACGTCATAATGTTCGAGGAGTGCTGCAACCAGTGGTCGATGTCGCGGCCGCTGCTGGGTCTCATCCTGCTCAACGAGGAGCAGTTCGGTCGCATCCGCGCGGCGCTGCTAGCGCGCCAGCCCGCCGACAAGCAGGCGCAGCTCGCGCACTGGTTCCAGGGACTCATGGCCGGCATCGAACCCAACCTACTCACCAAGAACAGAGACAGGTACGCGCGCACGCACGCACGCACGCACGCACGCACGTACGCAAATAGTGCACTCGTACGGTATAACAAATGGGTCATTAAAAATATTTGCCCACATACTTTTTTATTAAGAATTATTGTCATGTCTGTGTCGTACCAAGTGATTACAATTTAAAACGCATGCACTATATGGATGATTTGTTTGTGTCCGGCAGGTTCACGCAGAACTTGTCGATATTCCGGCGGGACATCAACGACCTGCTGAAGGGCGCGGCGGTGAACGCGGGCGGCTCCGTCAACGACATGATGACGTCGTAAGTCGCGGCACCACCTCCCCCGCCCGCAGTGACAGTCATAGTGATATGTGTCCGGTAGAGAATTGTTGTCCATCTAGCTGTCCACTACACACTGTAGGGCCGTGGACGATTCTAGACTAGTAGTTACTGCCTCACTTCACCACGTGGCGGAATGAGGCCGAGTTACTCGTGAGGGATGATGCAACCCGCGGGACGCAGGGATCTTTGTAAATACTGTTAGATGTTTAGCTCGCGCCGCTCGGGCCTATAATGTGACAAACGTTTGCTCCAACGTGTTGGGTCAAATAGTGGAAGGACATTTTTTGTTATGTGATCGTAGGCGATTCTAGAATATGTAAGTTAAATAATATTAATCTGTCCAAGCAGCTCTGTCTATCTCGGAACGTTTTTTAGTTTCGGGTATATTCCTATGTTGTGTGTGTCAGTGTTAGAGACGAGCGGCAGCACTCGGGGCCGCGCCTCATCTACTCTATAACATTATTGTACATATCCAGCGTGTTGAGGACCGTTATAGCTTTGCATATAAACTCTCCTAAATATTACATTTCAAATATAGCATTATTTTATAATATTATTGTTGAACTGATCTATAGATTGTATTTCAAAAGAAGTCACACACAAGTACAGTGCTTAACTTATCTAATGTGAATATAATTATTGCGGAGTACTTCTGAATAGTGTAGGCAATAGTGAGTAGTTGTACCTGGCGTGGCGGCAATAGAGTGTCTGCGTCGCGTATCGTCGCATTGATACTTCGGTACCGGAGCGACGGACTGGAGAGAGAAAAGGACGGACATACAGAGTGTTGTGTGTGCGAGAGAGACAGAATGCTGGCGCGCCCCGCATCTACTACAAATCCTGCCTAACGAGGGGGAGGCGCGGGACACACGGCCACCCCCGCGCTACCCCTCACTCCTACACTTGCATATCATCACCAAGGAAGCATCCTAATGTCAGTAAGTACTAAGTATATAATATATATCTTCAAAAAATATAGTTTCAATTACTGAACAAAAACCATGTCTCCTGAATATCCATTAGATGTTCTAGGGTCCATGTAACTAAGTAGCTACAGTAATGGCATGAATGCTAGTTTAAGTATACGCGAAATCACAACTAGTCTGTGTTAAGTTGAAGGGATACCGTGGAGGGTAACAATAATTTACTAAATATCACATATTTAGTTAGACTATTCGTAAGGGCAGACGTTCAAACTTGACATGCGATGTGATCGACACTGGTCAAAATGTTACTGTACTTGTCTCAATGACCATTGTGGCAGTGTACATATCCTTACCGGATTGGATCAACAAATAAATATGGCGATAGATGCTTCTCACTATTACTGGCTATTACTCTCTGACACGTAATATGTCTGGCAATGTGTAAGTGCATTAGTTATACAGGAATACACACTCATGTCCAAGTCAAGTGGAGTTACTCTATACTCTGACACGAAGTTCAAATGTTCGGACTATAAACTACAACATAATGTAAAAGATTTCCAATTCTAAAAATCAATACTATTATCTATTAAACTTATCATTCACTTCGGAAAGGATTCGAACATTTTGTATTTTAATAATTCGTTGTCATGTCGGAATACAGAGTAATACCCAAGGATTCGAACCCTTTAGGGCCGTGGTTCCTAATCTTTTTAGGTCCGTTACCCCTATGATCTAAGGGTGACTGATTTTACTCCTCTCTCCCCTCGATTTTACCCCTCCTCCCAAGGATGGTCTCAAATAACACGTGTTAATACCTTATACGTAGACTTTAATAAACTTAAAACAATTGCACATAACCAATAAATATTCTTTTGAAATTTCTATTAGTTTAAAAATATTATACCACCACAGTACCACGAGGTACTGCTTAGCTTTTACAAGTTGTTACCCCTGCAAAATACAGGTTTTACCCCCGCGGGGGTAATTACCACCAGGATAGGAACCACGGGTTTAGGGTGTGGCATCGCGACACAGCTGCTCTTGTCAGCAATGCTGTTTTGAAACGTACGTTATATTTCAGTATTTTAATGATAATTTTAATATTCGTCTATAAATGGATGTTAAATGATAAACATTCAGTGATGAGCACGCAATTAAATATGAACGAAATATATTACCATGCGTAGAAATTTAAGACGCTATATTGTTATTAATACCACGCGTGAAGAATCATTTGTTAAACAATCTAATTGGAATATTGTTCGGAGTAGAACTTAAACATGGCAAATGTATTTATGCGAAACAGTTTTGATGGAATGGAACTGCAGCACAAGTTATGAGGCTGCATTATCGTATGTTTAATTAATGCTAAGATTTTACATACTTTATTTGAATCTATGTTTATTAATGGTGTTTCATTTGTGTTATCTCGTGGTATTGGGCTCACTGATGAAATACTAATAAATAACTATACATTATTAAAACATTGTAATAAAAAAATCTTGTGCTGCAACATAATCACTTGTTTATTTTAGCGAGATATAGCGTCTTTCACTTCTGTAATATTTTTTGTTTTGTGTCTACAAATGTATGTTGTTTAAATATAGTTTTTTATTTTTTAAATAATGAATTTTGTTAATGTGTTAATTCCTTGTATTGTTTAATAATTTATGTATTATTATTGTTAAATATAATATGAGTACAGATTGTCGGCATCACATATGACATGGCGTTAATGCGATACAGTATGGCGGTAAATAACAACTACATAGTGAATGAAGTGAGTAGTGATGTGAGTGCCATTGACCACTGATCCAAGTATTTTCTCAATTTATTTTTATTTTTAACAGTTTACTAATAAGGAGGCGCGACAATAACTTGACGTACAAAAAGTATGGGATCATTAGTTAAATTAAATTTTTTAGATAATTTAATATTAGCTGCATTTCTTGGGCAAGTTTGTGTTTACACGCAAGTGGTTACCACAAAATAAAATACCTAATATTCATTTAGATTTGACAAATAAATATAAAATAACACTTGGATCACCTCATGAACTGGATAAATGGCGTTTAAAATATAATATGTATGGAAAAAGAAATGTGCAAGGGATGGACACAAACTACAGGCTAACAGACTCTTTGTGGCATCGCTACCTTCCTAGGGCTTTGGAGGCCCCCAGAATTTTGTCATGTCGTCCGTTAATATTTGGTATTTTTATTATAATACTTTTATTGGCCACGGTGTTGTTATTGAATACGAAGTTAGGGTTACATTATTTAAAATAGTATGTATATACCGGGTATATCAAGACTGCTAACGAAAACGAAGCCGAGTGGTAGTTTTAGTGACTGCAAACACAATGCCACTAAAAATTTCGCAAAGAAACGCGACATTAATTTTTAATGATTTTTTAAATATCGTATTTTTTGGGTTGTAAATCCATAGTTTTTGCTAAAATAATAATTTAAACTGTTTTATACCTTAGAGTATTTATAAAAAAAGGGTATACACTATTATTTTAGGAAAAAAATGTATTTACCTCCCAAAAATGGACATAAAGAAAAAAATTACAAATAAAAATTGTCGCTTTTTTTTTGGAAAATTTTCTATTGCATTGTGTCTGAAGTCACTTAAACAACCACCCGGCTTCGTTTTCGGTAGCAGTCTTGATATACCCTGTATTATATCCTACACTAAATGTCTATCCTCTTCCAAATCTAAGATGAAATTCTGGGTACTTGTAAGTATGCATGATAGTTTATTATAAGTATAGAAATTAGTAAAATTAATATGTATTGGTATATTAATCGTCTACAGTCATCCTGAGGGACTGGCTATTCGGATATATTGGGATGATGAAAGTATCACTAGTTAGTGAGTGCCTCCATTGGCTTTGCTTTCAAGCATAATATGAATGTGGGTGACGACGAGCGCTGCGGTGAGCCGCTCGCTCACACTACAGACAACACACAGCTCCGACTGTAAATATAATGCCATTTGTACAAACGTTTTTATTCGTTTTATTTTCACCCTGGAACCAACCTTAATCGATCCTATGTACTTGATAGTAATCTACATCTTACTTTTTCTGCTTCATATTGCCAATGCCAGTTTCAGTCATTAATTCAAATCTATAATTTGAGATCATCTTCGATTCAATCACTATTACATACTTTAAATTTTTACGTGTCCAATGTTATATACAATCAAAGAATTTTGTTACTGATGTCAGAGGTGCCATGAGCGATAATATGAGAGGATTTATAAGTACCTGATATTTTCGGGTCTAGTAAGAAATACTAAGCAATTGCATGCTGTACTGTTGGTGCTTCATATGATTGGTTCAAGATGAGTAAGATGAATCGGTTTTCTTTCAACATCAACTTTACAAATATAACAAGTCAGGTTGAGGACATCTTCGTTTTATTGTAAATGCATCACATGAGGTCACACACTCTTGGCGAGTTCCTGTGCTTTGAGCACGACGTCCTCGATGGTACCCACCATGTAGAACGCAGCCTCGGGAATGTTGTCCATCTCGCCCGCCAGAATCTGGCACAACAACGCCCTTATGATTAGTATCCTACATTTAGCTTATTGTCAAGGAAAATAAGAAAATAAACTAGGCATCATTATTTGATCACTTGGCATTTCAGTACTTCATTGCAATGGTAAGGTAATTGTAACATCCAGAAAAATCTTACTTTTTTGAATCCCTTGACAGTGTCTTCGAGTTTGACTAGTTTTCCAGGATGGCCGGTGAACACTTCCGCCACCTGACACACAAATTAAATATATTCTACTATCTACTGTGAGTTCAGACAAACTATTTAGATTTATAACTCCATTGGCTTGAGGTTTCAAGGGGAATTGATGAAAAATATTCAAGCTTCCATCAATAAATTTCAGTACTACATTGACTTATATTCTACCGATAGACGCGACGCGTCATAGAAACTATTTGTCCCATATTTCTCAAAGCTCAGTAGCGACATCTAGTACGTTTACTTGAATATTACAAATTATTATCAAAGATTATTAGACAGAAGAGACAGTTCAAATCAATTATAGGTTTTCCTAATATACTGCCTAAGTATGAATGCTGTCATAGCAATTATATATTTTGTAATAATTTTTATTTACGTGAATAATTCATGAAAATTATCTAAATTAAACTATAAAGCGTACAAGTTCATCACAGTTTTACAATACGATAATGAAACAACAGACAAATATTAGAAAGACCTCCCACTTTCGTAACAACGCGTAAGAATTGAAAAAAAATTTTAAGTGATATTAGTCTTTAAAAACATTCAATGGGATCCAAATTCCAACGTTGTCCATTAGGTAATTCATATAAAGAAATAGGCTCTAAAAACTGTCCACTGTTTCAGAACATACATACAACACACATATTTTGTCTTATTAATTAACAACATAAAATTAAAATGAAATACTGAAATCAATTTTTAAACTACGTTTTTCCTGCATATCTGTATTTGTAATGTATTCGAATAGTTTATGCCTATTTGGTCAGCTGATATGAATGTCCCATGAATAATCTATATCTAATATAGTTCGTCTCTCTCACTCGACGAGCAATTTTTGTGCCCGGGAATGAGACATACGATTCAGAAGCTCATCTTGTATTTCTAATGAGCTATACAAATATTTAATCCAATAATAACTAAAATATCTGTATTGTCGGCATTATAGTGCAATATTTTATCACTTAACTTGTATGCTTTAATTATATTGTAACTTTAGAAAATTTCGCTGTCGGTTTGACGGGGAAAAGTCAACATAAATTACTTATAAATATAAGCAAAGAGGCGTACTGTTGCGCGGCCGTCACGCGGCAGACTGATTCGTGTGCGGTGCATGCACCGCACTTGGGTGGGACACGTTTGTTACAAAGAACGTCTTATCTAGTGTAACATTGATATCGATGCAGTACTAGGATATATTTTGCTGATTGTTAATAACAAACTATAATTTACCACACAAACAACGTATCTATGAAGCCCAAGTAATCTTTTAGTATTTTATATTTTTTGTCAAAAGATACTTATCTAACTTTTAACTTAGAAAAGAAGAGTATCTACTTTACCATTACCTAATTACTGCTTAAGTGTGAATGTAGGAAATATTTAAAGAAGAAACTTTTTACTTGAAAGGGTTGGGAGAGGAAGCGCTGTATTTTGCGAGCTCTAGCCACGGTCATCTTGTCATCTTCAGACAGTTCATCCATGCCCAGGATGGCGATGATGTCTTGCAGTGACTTGTAGTCCTACCGAATAATGACATTTTAATGAAGGAACATTCCAGAATAATAACAATAGCGTGATAAATATAATAATAAATACATTACACATTGTTATGTCGACTTACGTCTAAGTTCTAGGTAGGTACTTAATATTTTTCGTTGAACATTTGGAGGCAAGCTAATTGCAAAACCATTGCTGTGGCGTAAGTGTGCTGTGTGATACAGTTTTAAATATAGCCGGTTCCCCTGACGGAAAGTGATAAAAGCCGTTTGTAAAAACTTGTACGGTTGGAATCCTATTCGTAAGTGTAGGTAAATATATTTATTTTTATGGCATAGTTCAGAATACGGGCAACTGTTGTAACAACAACTTGGGACGCTGCTTGACGGATTTTATGAGCCTGAATAACCTATTTCAGTTTAATAACGTTTCAAATAGTGACAATAACATTTTGGATCTTGTATTTAGCACTGCCTGTGAAATTCATGTATGTCAATCGTTGGATATAATTACTAGGGCTGATATTAAACATCCTTGTCTAACGATAAATTTGCCCTTTAAAAACTCAGGCACATCATATTTGAGTCGCAAGTACCGCACCGAACTTTTACAAGGCTGATAATGATAAAATAAAATCAGAGCTTAATGTTATTGATTGGAAGTTTTGATGAAGAGGCATCGAGGAGCGTAAGGCCGAATGAGCACCGGCACGAAAGGGTCGGTAGATGGCGAATTGATCCGCCGGATGGAAAGGCCCCCGTACCCTCCCGGGATGAGCCGCCGGGACCCCACATCCGGTCACCAATCGGCACGACGCCGACGGAGCCACCCAAGATTATGCGCGGCATGGTGAGGCAGCGTCTCGTAGTGATTAGCCACGATTGGGCCCCTGTACTGTACTCCAGGCGGCCAGCGGACAACCGTTTCTACGGGTCTCCCTGACCAGGAGGCATCACTTTTCCTTTGGCGCAGGTTGGACCCCACGTGGAACATTGCACCCATCTTTGGGTAGGGGCACCCCAGTACCAACTTTTCCCTTTCAACAGATTTCAACGTCGCGCAGGTCGATCATTGACGACTGAGTTCTTTCCGATGTTCGGAATTTTTTCTACTGCTGAGTTCTGCCAACGTACAACGCGGCAAACCTCCAAATACCACTTTACCTTTCTCTCGAAATTTCCTTCTACGCACAACAAATAATGTAAACCGTATGATCGTCTGCTACCTATGATATATAAAAAGAAACCGTAAAAGGCCATCGATCCCACAACTCCCTCGTGCAGCCTCTGGTAAGGGGCGCCGGAATCTTCGAAGTTGAGTTGGTTAGACCAGGACCTCCCGAAGTCATTAGTACGGTTAAGACATAGACAGGCATTCACAGAACCTTAAGAAATTATATTTTTTTACGATTCCCTCAGACCAGCCCCTAACAATAGATTATCAGAAAAACTCTTAATTTGACATGACATTATAATTAGAAAAAAAAGAATAGATATATTTATTTTACTTTTGATTAACTGATAATGGGAAGAATGTGCTTGCTTTTCTAGAGCAAAGCTTCCTAAAACGGGGCTCCAGTTTGGCTCACTCGACTCGATCGCCCCTGAGACAATGCTGCGACGCCCCAGGGCGTCATGACGCTTAGTTTGGGAAGCCCTGGGCTAGAGAATGCGTCTGCTGCCTTGACTAGTTTCGATCTCAGGCTTTTGAAATGGACATGAACATTCCACCGACTATACAAGACAACTCTAACATACTTCACCAGGAGATGATAGAGACCTGCACGCCATCAACTGTGATGTGGTCCCCTGCAAGTGGCTCCTAGATTCGTGCAAGCGGATAATCTCAAATTTATCCACTACGAGGCCCAGCAACCGAATATTAGAATTCATTATTTTAGAGAATGAGACATTATATTTAAATAAGACGATATTTACAGTTGCGATAAACTTTAAAATATACTATTAGTATACAAATAGCTAGATACAATGGTTGGTAGTTATTTCTGGATACAGGTAGATTTTGTGTGCTTTCTGTGGGTGTCTTTGGCACCCCTTGGTGCTTTACGCCGTCACTGGGTAGTCAGCTCACTTCTGATATAGTTTGGCTTGATACAGTATGGCTTCCTCTCTCTCTTTATTCAGCCACAGAAAGTTCACTATTAAATACTTATAGGCTTCCTCCAAAGATCTCCACATCGACCTATATGTTAGGGTATGGCTCTACCGCATTGTAAAAAGCAGGAAGCAAGTGTAGTAAGTTTTTTTTCCACTGGCCCGTCAGAATGACCACACTGCGCCTGATGTTGAGCGCAAATGCCGTCCAGGCAGAATATTAAATGGTATCAGACGACAATCCCAAGCCCGATACAATTATGGCGGCCTGCTAAAATGCCTCCCCACATCGACCTGTTGGAAGGGTACTATTGAATGGTCGCGCACCTGCAATATCTTCTGCACTCCGCGCGCGACTGCGTAGTGCTCTAGGCCGATGATGTGCGGGTCCATGACGCGCGAGGTGGAGTCGAGCGGGTCCACGGCGGGGTACACGCCCAGCTCGGCGATGGCGCGCGACAGCACCGTGGTGGCGTCCAGGTGCGCGAACGTGGTGGCCGGCGCCGGGTCCGTCAGGTCGTCCGCCGGCACGTACACCGCCTGCACCACCGCCGCCACCATCACACACACACACACATCATGCCGACTAAATGAGAATCAAATGGCAAGAAACAAAGGCCATAGAATAAGGGCACTAAATAGCTCCAGAACGATATCTGAGTGATTTTTTGACAGTATGTTGATACAATTAAGATTGTATAAATCTGCAAGTTTCAATTATCGACATATTTGGTTTCCAATAAATGGAAGTGAAACGAAGAATCTTAGAAATACATTTCTTATTTTTTTATTTAGTCAATGCATAATATACTCTGTAATACTCATTACATTTAAAGAAGAGGCACTTCATAGTAAAAAAATAGAAATCTGCTTTATCCATACAAAAATAAATGGCCACTAGTGAAACCATAGATGTAGTATAAGTGAAACTGTCAAAAGATCATCGAGATATCGTTTATTTATTCGTTTCTTCGTAGTTCGTGCTACGAAAATAATATGGCACCTTTAATATAATACCTATAATAAATTGGGTACATGTTTAAATAATTTTGTTAATGCTGAATCTATAACTGCACCTGCACGCTGGTGATGGAGCCGGTCTTGGTGGTGGTGATGCGCTCCTGCATGGTGCCCATGTCCGTGGCCAGCGTGGGCTGGTACCCCACCGCCGACGGAATACGTCCCAGCAATGCAGACACCTGGCGACCAATTAAGTCTTTAAATCAAATAATGATGTATATTAAAAAAAATACTAATGGATTTAAACGTATATCCGACGCCACCCATCTCCGTCGCCGCTTATGAAGATATGATTAGTTTAGGGATGTTGAGTCGGTGTGGGTACCTCAGAGCCGGCCTGCGTGAACCGGAAGATGTTGTCGATGAAGAGCAGCACGTCTTGGCCCTCCTGGTCGCGGAAGTGCTCGGCCACCGTGAGCCCGGTGAGCGCCACGCGAGCGCGCGCGCCCGGCGGCTCGTTCATCTGCCCGTACACCAGCGACACCTGCACGCGCACACACACACTTTTGCCACCATCATGGAAGGATTTAACAAAAGGCTTTTTGGGCTGCAACCCAGGGCCCAAGGCCAAACTTTTTTAATATGTTCATTTTAACGACATTTTAAAACAGCGCTAAATTGTTAGGAATAAACGAGTAAATTTTATTAAAATTAATAACGCGTTTTATAGTCCTATATTTTCCTTTAACGTAAACCTAAATCAAGCCCCAGGCATGAAATTTTTAAATGTTAATTTTAACGACATTATAAAACAGCGCTAAATTATTAAGAATGAATGAGTATTTAAATAAAGAACGCGTTTTGTCCTATATTTTCCTTTACAGTAAACCTAGATCACTCTGCAAAACAGTATTGTGACGCAATAACAATTAGTTGAATCATGAGTGGGCCTCTGTGTCGTATTAGACCAGTGCCCCACAATTTCACGGCCCGCCCCTGAGTAGCACGCTTGATGCCAGAGGAAAGGAAGAGAGAAAGGACTCGTAATGATTTCGACTCCATATATTTGGTTTAATTGCGCTTTGCTCGGACAGTGGATGGTGACTAGTTTCTACGGCGCGGCGTCTACAGTGGGTGGCAATGCGTGCTACTTTTGCACCGAGTGTACTGCTAAATACTTGCCTTGGAAGTCTTGTAGTCGTCGGTGATGACGCCGCCTGCTTTCATCTCGTGGTACAAGTCGTTGCCCTCACGCGTCCGCTCCCCCACACCGGCGAATACCTACACAAACCATTAGCTACAGACGCTTCCAATTTATGTTACTACCATACTAATCATCATCATCATATCAGCCACAGGAAGTCCACTGCTGAACATAGGCCTCCCCCAAGCCCCTCCCCTGGCTCGTTGAGTGACTTTGAGCCTTTTAATGAGGCCCACAGTGAGAGGCCACGTCTCGGTGCCGTATGTCATCACTGGTAACATACAACTATACTATACAACTATCGAAGACTTTCGATTTTAGGCACTGAGGTATTTTGGACGAGAAGACGACGCGAATTTTCCCGAACGCTACCCAACCGAGTTGGATTCGACGATTGACCTCTCTCTCGAAGTTGGACCTGCCTAACCGGACACCTTGTCCTAAATAGACATATTCGTTTACAACTTCGAAAGTCGAGCCCCCAACTCCAATAGTGGTGGGCACAACATGGATATTCGACATGATCTTCGTTTTATCCATGTTCATTTTAAGACCCACCTGTTGGGAGAGTCGATTAAGGTCTTCCAGCGATTCTGCCAAGACTACAATATCGTCGGCAAATCGAAGGTGAGTAATATACTCGCCGTTGATGTTGATGCCAAATCCTTTCCACGTGAAGAGCTTGAAGGCGTTTTCCAGCGCGGCAGTGAACAGTTTCGGAGATATGACATCTCCCTGTCTCACGCCTCTCTGTAGTGGAATAGCCTTCGTGCTCTGATCTTGTACTCGGACCGACATGGTGGCGTTGTTGTATATACACCTCAACACTTCGATGTAACGATAGTCTATGTGGCACCGCTGAAGAGACTGTAGCACAGCCCAGGTCTCGATCGAATCACAGGCTTTCTCATAGTCCACAAACGCTAAACAAAGCGGCAAGTTATATTCCTCGGTTTTTTGTATAACCTGCCGTAGCGTATGAATATGGTCTATGGTACTAAAGACTTTTCGGAAACCGGCTTGTTCGGGAGGCTGGAAGTCATCAAACCTGCCTTCGAGACGATTTGTGATGACCCTAGAAAACAACTTATAGACATGGCTCAGGAGCGAGATGGGCCTGTAATTCTTCAGCAAAGTGTTATCACCTTTTTTGAAGAACAGTACGACCACGCTCCCGCTCCATGCCTCTGGCGTTGAGCCCTCGAGGAGAACGGAATTGAAGAGCCTCTGAAGGACTTTCAGTATCGGCGTTCCGCCCGCTTTCAGAAGCTCTGAAGTGATTCCGTCCCTTTTTGTTTTTAAGTTGTTTGAGGGCCATCTCAATCTCACTCGGGCTGATGTCCGGGATATCGTCGCTAAAGTGTCGGATCAACTCGGCTCTCGGGTCTTCGGCCGAGCTAACAGTAGGTTCGGCAACCGAGGTGTAAAGCTGTCCGTAGAACCTCTCGATCTCTCTTAATACCTCTGCCCTCGTCGATACCACGCGGCCATCGTCCGTTTTCAGCCTAGACAACTGGCTTTGCCCAATAGACAAGTCTCTAGCAAACACTTTGAAGCCTCCGTTCCACTCAATTGTCTCCTTAATGCTCACAGTATTGTGAGCACGGACATCGTGTCGCAAGGACTTCCAGATCCGTCTATTGAACCGCCGATGTGCTTCGGCGTCAACGGAAGACTGCAGCGTCAAAGATCGACGTTCGGCCATGAGGTCAAGAGTCTGGATCGAGAGTTTTTGTGGTCTATCTCTACGGCGAGGTCTAAAATACTTAGATCCCACCGTATGGACAGCTTCTACCAAACCGCTGTTTAACTCGTCCACTGCAAGGTTTTCTTTTAGACAATCAAAGCGATTTGTCAGCTCGAGTTGAAAGCTCTCGGGGTTTTGGATATGGGCACGAGTAGGTCGGAGCGTAGACTTCATCAAGCGACGCCTTTCTAATTGGACGTTGATATTCAATGTGCCCCTAACCATTCGGCGATCACTACCGGTTTTCACCCTGTTGATCACAGAGACATCACTGAAATTCCATCTTTTCGTCGTCTAGATGAAATCTATATCATTTCTCGTAGAACCGTCAGGACTAAGCCAGGTCCATTTCCTGTGAGGCGGCTTCTGGAAAAAAGAGTTCATTGCAAAGAGTCCCTCTTTTTCCAGAAAGTCGGCCAGCCTCTGACCCCTGAGGTTCCGTTGCCCATGTCCAAATTGCCCCACTTTCAACTCTGCATCGCTTCTCTTGCCCAACTTTGCGTTGAAGTCCCCCATAAAAACATTGAAGTAGGTTTTGGAAGTATGTATGGCCCGACTTATGTATGTCCTCATAGATCTCCTCTACTTCTTCATCTGGGTGTGTCGAGGTCGGCGCGTATACCTGTATGACCTTCAACGAATATCTTTTTGATATTCTGAGTATAAGGTACACTACCCTGCTCGACACACTTTCGATGGATACGATGTTGTATAATGAGAGACCTGTGGACGAGAAATCCGACACCTCCTCGGGACTGTTGGTCGTCCCCCCGGTAAAAGAGCAGGTTACCAGACTTCAGGGTTATCGTATCCTCCCCGATTCTTCGGACTTCCGATAACCCCAGAATGTCCCAGTGTAACCTGCTCAATTCTTCTTCCAGTTCGACAATCTTCTCGTCTGTCCTCAAAGTACGTATGTTGTGTGTTACCAGGGCCAGTCGTCGTCGGGGGTGGTAGCCGGGGCCAACCCGGGGATTCTTAGCACCCCCTGCCCCACCGTAACCATAGCTGCTACCATCGCCAGGAATAGTGGGGCTGCCGGGGACTGGGGGCCTGGTCAATTTTTGTGTCGACATTAGGGGGTATATTATACTAATACTATGGTTGAATTGGTGCCTTAATTTGATGTTACTTTACAAATAAATACGATGTCCTAAGAATGTATTACTGACCGAGTAGCCTCCGTGTGCCTTGGCGACGTTGTTAATGAGCTCCATGATGAGCACTGTTTTGCCCACGCCGGCGCCGCCGAACAGCCCAATCTTGCCGCCTACACAACACCACACCGGACTCTACACACTACTGATACTGCGCACACACGTGCTTACTACTTTATCACATTTATCGTAAAACAAAAGGTGGTCAAACAACGGAGATCATTCGCGTTATAACTAGATGGAAACTTCAATAGAAGACAAGCATTGTGGAGTAATACGTATTTAACGGCTCATCCATGTCACATTTTATACTATGTACTCTAATGCTAATAATGGTTTTGATATTGATAAGAAAAAGGACAAAGAATCAATGTTTATTTCACAATCACATTTTGACATAGATTGACATTGACATTTTGATAGTTCGTTAATTTTAACATTCTGAGGCTGACTCGTAACTTTCAGTTGCGTTATTATGTGACGTATACCTTTGACGTATGGCGCGAGCAGGTCCACCACCTTGATGCCGGTGGCGAGGATCTCCTGCTCCACCGACATCTCTACGAAGGCGGGCGCTTCTGCATGGATCGGCGCGAACTTGTCCGTCTCGATGGGCCCGCGCTCGTCTGTGCAATAACAGTCACAGACAAGCTAATTTTGGAACTTCAATTATATGACAACTCACTTACGTAACTGACTTGGAAATCCAGGCTGGATTTATAAAGGCATGGTGACAACTTTATATGTAATATTAAGCACAGCTTAGCCCAAGACCATAATATCTCGTTGCAATAATTTATGTATGCAACACTACAACAGAGGCCGTACAAAAGCTGAACTAAAAACATGACACAATTGCAAATACCATCACTACAACAGATCTTCCACCAACATGTATGCTAACTATGAACTCCTATCCTGGGGAATACGAGTACCTTGACTGACGCAGTGTTTTATCAAGGTAAGGCACAAAATCTATGCAAATATTCTCGGTGTTTAGTAGCAGTGCTGACCTATGGGTTCTCCAATGACGTTGATGATGCGGCCGAGCGTGGGCTCCCCCACGGGGATGGTGATGGGCGCGCCCATGTCCACGACGGGCAGCCCGCGCACCAGCCCCTCCGTGCCGTCCATGGCGATGGTGCGGCACGTGTTCTCGCCCAGGTGCTGCGCCACCTCCAGGATCAACTTCGGCTCTACAAATTCAGTCAAAATAAAAGACTGCTGTACTTTGTTTCAACGGTATAGATTTTTCTGTAAATTATTTGCTGTATATTACAGCAAATAATTTTGCAGCCGCTTCCAACAGGTCGATATGGAGATCCTTGGCCTCCAGCCTATGTTCAGCAGTGGACTTCTTGTGGCTGAAATGATTATGAAATAATTTCAATGAATCAATACGCCACCATAATATAGCTGGTAAGACAAAATATATAAATTGTGTAGTTTTAGAGTGCGTAATAAATACCTATAATTATTTGACTAACAACTCCGGTATGAAGTCGAAAGTAAAGTCGCTACCACCACCGGCCTATATCGGCAACTTTTTGTTGACGAAATGGCAGCCCTTCGATATACTTAATGAAGAACATTTTTATGATGTTGTTGACGTAATGACGAGCGGACAACACGTGCAGGCGCTTATATTAATGACATTAATATTTGCTTATTGGCCGCTGGATTATGCCGGCGGGCTTTGTCGCTGGGCCGGCAGCTTTGCTATGTAGTAATTCTTTACGTTTTAAATAAATGGATCGACTTGGCCATCGCATAAAAACATAATGTATCGTACAATTTATACATAATGCCGCTGGCCAAGTCGATCTATTTATTTAACACGTAAATAATTTTTAATATTGATATGATAATAACTTACGTAATAACTTAAGTCCCTTAAGCAAGGACTAAATAAATTAATCGACCAATGAATTGATTTCTATTTCATTTTATCTATTTATGATTTCAGAGCTCACTTTCTTGTAATAAAAAGTACAATGGGCGGTCTTATCTCAAAGGTAATGTCTTATAAACAACAATGGGAGGAATTTACGAAAAGGATAAAAGCATGAAAACATAATGTATCGTACAATTTATACATAATACTGCTGGGCAAGTTGATCTATTTATTTGAAATGTAAAGGATTTTAAATATTGATATGATAATAACTTACGTAATAACTTTATACAAAAGGTCCCTTCAGGAAGGACTAAATAAATTAACCGACTTGGTATTACATGGATCTCACAACTTTTTGCGGTAGAAAAACTGAGCTGTGAGACTTGGGAATTTTTTACAGGGTGTTTTTTATGGGATCTCGCGTCTTTTTGTAGAATACTCCTTTTTTCCTTTTCGGTAATTTTTACTTCTAGAATATCAATAATGATTTTCTTAAAGCCTCTGTCTTGTGATTTTTTTCTTATTTTTGTAGGTATCAATTCATCAGAAATATTACGGTTATTATTATTAGTGTTCTTTCTTTCATGGTAATTGATAATTTCGAGCTATTTGGTATATTTATTTGCACGTTTTTCTTCGTCATATTTTTCTAGAGGAATGTTGTACAGTTCCATGGGCTGAAAACACCCTTTCTCTCTCCATACCCCCCTCCTGTTAAGCCTCTTATATATAGATACCTATCTACAACTATTATTCCATTATATACGGGTACATTGATTCATTAACTGCAAATGTAACTTTGTAATCCTATACATTTATATGGGATTACAAAGTTATTCACGCAGTTGGTCTATCTAGAAAACTAGACACAAATTATGAAATGTTTGAATTTTCCCTCAATTCTTAAACTACTGGTTCAAATTGAATGAAATTTTAAATATACCGTGTTTACACAATGCCTGCTTAGTAACTGAAAAATATTAAAATTCAGGCTTCTTGCTTTAACCACAACGAAGTTATAGTGGGTTGAAAATGGTCTGAATTGCTTCGAGAAAAGGATGGTACGACTGTGCCGCTTTTGAGCTCGACTTGGAAGGGGCACTGCCGTGCCTCAGATGTAAATATTAATGTCTAAAAGTGTGGTATCTCACCGCGGCCGGGCACCACGAGCGCGTTGAGGATGGGTGGCAGGTGGCTGTCAAACTGCACGTCCACCACGGCGCCGATCACTAGCAAATAGTCAAATAGTTAGCTTAATGAATCTCTTTCATTTTACTCACACTCATATTGCATGAGAACTACTGAGTTATTTAAAATTTTGCCTCATTACCAGTAAGATGTGAAGTGTGTACTTAACTATTGACTTGTACAATATTAGCTGACTGACCGGCAATAATCCTCCCCTTGGCGCCGTCGGGTGCGCCGGGCTTGGCCGTCTTGGGTGGGGGGGCTTTACTAGGCTCCTTAACCGACTTGGCAGGCTTGGTCTCCCTGACCGGCTGCCCCTTGCACGGCGTCTGCTTATTCGCATGCGCGGCTGACGTTGAAAACTGAAATAACAAACTTCTGCATAAACTTACCAATTGTATTTTTATTGGTAACATCGTTCTTAATAGGTAAAATAATATGCAAGGAAGTATTTGGTTTGACTTCATATATGGGTTAGAGGGCGCAATGACAAGTATAGCCCTATAATTATTTGAGTGTTGCGGCATTGCATCAGTATTGAGAGCACATCATATCGGTGATACTAATAATATAATAACAGTAATATATTTCTAAAAATGTACGTATACATCATTAACAATGAGGAACTGTTTAGATATTTGTTTATTGTATATCTCCGGCAAACTAGCAAACAAATCACCTGATGAGAATTGATCATTGCCGCCCATGAACATACTTACATAACGGTGGGATCATGAGTGTGTTGCCGGACTATCAAATCGGAAGGAGTGCAGGGGCCCTACTCTGAAAATCCGAAACAATCTCACTCACCGATCGAAACTTGAATTGTTCCATGAGACCGTCTCGTGTGAGCCTACCCATTCATGCTTATTATGATTATTGTTCTACATCGACAGTTATATTAAACCTGTCCCTTAAACTAGGGCTTGCCTGTATCATAAGGGATGTAAGCGAGATTTATTTAGGTAAATATTTCCAGCAGTGCTCGCTAGAGTCCCCACCTGACTCTTCTGCACGTCGATGTTAGCACAAGTAGGCACTTCCAGTATCCGCGGCTTCTTCTCTACGGCCGCCACTACATTGCACGTCGTCTTCTTCGCCGGCGTCCTTCTTAAGGGCACTATCTTAGTGAGCGACCTGGGTAACATCCTCTGTTTGGCTTTTTTCTTCGGATGTGGTTCCCTGGATGCCCAAGAAAAGAAAAGCTTTACATTTTGATCGTTAACCCTTTACTGATCATGATCTTAGAACCAGAAATTAGTGTACCTACAGTAAGTTGCACTATACATATTATATAAAATTAGTTACCTTTTAATAGGCGTGATCTTAGTTTTTAGATAGGATCCGGATGTTTCTGTATTGCATTTAAATAAAACGTTCGCTTTTAATATGTCCTCATCTGCTTGACTCAGAAAATTGCCTGTAAAAAAACCGTCAGAGCATGGTTTTTCTGATTTATAACATTTGATCCAGCTTTGTTGGCCATCGCTTCACAGCTACCTGTTTATATAATTTCTAGTACTATGAATTATGATGCCTGTTATAAGAGTACAAGAAATTAGTTTCGCTAGCTCCTTTATTTCTATTTGAAACATCGGTACCCAGTGTCTTATTGGTTCATGCTCTACGCATGAACGCATACTGGATGGCAGACTATAATAAGAACAATAAGGACTAAGCGTTTCTTTAAACTATATTCTCTATATATTTATGAGCTTTTGTGTTGATATAATAATTTACCTGTTATAGTTTATTTTGATACACCTATCTATATCTTAATTATTATCTTTGAGCCAAATGAGATAGCTTAATGCCAGTTATAAGCCTAAGAAGCTCAAACTAAATTGAGCTTAAAAGTTATAGTTTTCACGTATTCTACTACATACCATCAAGTAGTAAGTAGTTAGTAGTAAGTAAGTAGTTTTTCTATTTTTATTTACTGGAATATGACTATAACAGATTTGTAAAAATATACTAACAAGTTTTGACTCCGCGGATAAACACATTTATTTTCATAAACTTATTCATTTTTCTAACTTTATAACCTTTATTGCATCATGATAATGATAAAACTCGTGTCAAAATATTTGAGTAGGTATTTGACGTTTGACTGTAACCAAATAGGGGAATTTCTATTTTTAAAAATAAACTTTTTTATTTCTCCTTGTATTTTGACAATTACTTTTTTTTATAGGTTATCATGTAAAAGCTGTTTTTGTATATTTTTAACCTTTTTCTTTACATCTTGCATAAAGAAAGTAGCCTCTAACTCTAATTAACCAACTTGTCATTGGCGTAGCACAGAAAAGTGCTTGTAGCCACGAAACAGAAAAAAAATCTCTAATCAATGGATATTATAAGGCTTAATCCTCCGCCATAATCACGGTTGATGCGCACAAAACGAGAACACTTGATACTAAATAGGTTTTAATTACGAATAATATTAAGTTGGTAAGTTACTACTACACTCTCTCTTTCTCTCTCTTCCGCCACAGGAAGTCCACTGCTGGGCATAGGTCTACCGCATGGACCGTCGCATAATAGACCTGTTTGAATAAGCTTGCATCCAGCAACTTCTTCATTTTGGGCCACGCAAATATGACCACGGTGACGTTTTTCGTTTCGAAACCTACTCTGTAACACGAAATTCGAATCTTCTGATCGAAGAATGAATGATTCGAATATATCGGCAATCCGACATTTACATTTTTATTTACTATATTCATCCGAAACGAAGTTCGAAACTTCGGACGAACGAAGTTTGTGACGATACGAATGTACCTACTCTGTAAATATTCGTATTGCCGATATATTGGAATAATTCATTATTCGATCCGAAGATTCGAATTTCGTGTTACAGAGTCGGTTTCGAAACGAAAAACGTCACGAAGTTTCGAACTTCGTTTCGGATTTATATAGTACGGCCCCATGTGTCTGAATTTCGTACCAAACTCAAGTGACTCTCAATGCACCTAAGCCGAGAGACTCTTTTCCATTCAGTCCTTTACACTTTAATTTCCCATTTCACAACTCCCCTCTACTTCGAAGAACTTTCACATTCGTTAACAGCACACATGCACGGTCTGCCCATTGCCACTTCAACTTGCTAATCCGGTGGGCTATGTCGGTTATTTTAGTTCTCCTACGGATCTCCTCATTTCTGATTCGATCTCGTAGGGAAACCCCGAGCATAGCCCTCTCTATAGCTCGTTGAGTGACTTTGAGCTTCCTAATAAGGCCCATAGTGAGAGGCCACGTCTCGGTGCCGTAAGTCATCACTGGCAACACACAACTATCGAAGACTTTCGATTTAAGGCACTGAGGTATTTTGGACGAGAAGACGTCGCGTAGTTTCCCGAACGCTGCCCAACCGAGTTGGATTCGACGATTGACCTCTCTCTCGAAGTTGGACCTGCCTAACCGGACCACTTGTCCTAAATAGACATATTCGTCAACAACTTCAAGAGTCGAGCCCCCAACACCGATGGGGGTGGGCACAACATGGACATTCAACATGATCTTCGTTTTGTCCATGTTCATTTTAAGACCCACCTGTTGGGAGACTCGATTGAGGTCTTCGAGCATAGTGCTAAGGTCTTCCAGCGATTCTGCCAAGACTACAATATCGTCGGCAAACCGAAGGTGAGTGATATACTCGCCGTTGATGTTGATGCCGAATCCTTTCCATCGCAAGAGCTTGAAGGCGTTTTCCAGCGCGGCAGTGAACAGTTTCGGAGATATGACATCTCCCTGTCTCACGCCTCTCTGTAGTGGAATAGCCTTCGTACTCTGATCTTGTACTCGGACCGACATGGTGGCGTTGTTGTATATACACTTCAACACTTCGATGTACCGATAGTCTATATGGCACCGCTGGAGAGACTGTAGCACAGCCCAAGTATCGATCGAATCAAAGGCTTTCTCATAGTCCACAAACGCTAAACAAAGCGGCAAGTTATATTCCTCGGTTTTTTGTATAACTTGCCGAAGCGTATGGATGTGGTCTATGGTACTAAAGCCTTTTCGGAAACCGGCTTGTTCGGGAGGCTGGAAGTCATCAAACCTGCCTTCGAGACGATTTGTGATGACCCTAGAAAACAACTTATAGACATGGCTCAGGAGCGAGATGGGCCTGTAATTCTTCAGCAAAGTGTTATCACCTTTTTTGAAGAACAGTACCACCACGCTCCTGCTCCATGCCTCTGGCGTTGAGCCCTCGAGGAGAACGGAATTGAATAGCCTCTGAAGGACTTTCAGTATCGGCGTTCCGCCCGCTTTCAGAAGCTCTGAAGTTATTCCGTCCTCGCCCGGCGCCTTGTTGTTTTTATGTTGCTTCAGGGCCATCTCAATCTCACACAGGCTGATGTCCGGAATATCATCGCTAAAGTGTCGGATCAACTCGGCTCTCGAGTCTTCGGCCGAGCTAACAGCAGGTTTGGCAACCGAGGTGTAAAGCTGTCCGTAGAACCTCTCGATCTCCCTTAATACCTCTGCCCTCGTCGATACTACGCGGCCGTCTTCCGTCTTCAGCCTAGACAACTGGCTTTGCCCAATAGACAAGTCTCTTGCAAACACTTTGGAGCCTCCGTTCCGCTCGATTGTCTCCTTAATGCTCACAGTATTGTGAGCACGGACATCGTGTCGCAAGGACTTCCCGATCTGTCTATTGAGCCGCCGATATGCTTCGGCGTCAACGGAAGACTGCAGCGCTAAAGGTCGACGTTCGGCCATGAGGTCAAGAGTGTGGATCGAGATATTTTTTAATTATTGTTTTCTTTTATTGCAGTGAATGGCGATACGAGCTAGCCGTTCGCCTGATGGTAAGCGATACGACCGCTCATAAACAGTAGCAACATTCCACTGCGCTCGCCATCCTGAGACATAAGATGTTAAGTCTCAATATGTTCAGTAGTTGCTCTGGCTACAATGTCCTTCAATCCGAAACACAACAGTGCATTTAAGCAGTGTTGTTTCACGGGAGAAATAGACATTGCGGTGGTACCTACCCAGATGGCCTCTCACATATGTATGAGAGACCTACCACCAGTAATTTATCAACTCTAAATCGGTAAAATAAATACTTAAAAAATAACATTTCAAATTTGCCGCGCATTTTCTCCGAAACACGATCTATTACTTGAAAAGGAAAGTGATGACAATGGTCACGTTCTTATGAAGTTTTAGCTTGTTATTTTACGTTTGTTTATGAGTTATTTTGTGCTTTCTTTATACAATTAAATAAAATGGATTATTTTTCCGACCCAAATATCGACCAATAGAATTGCACCATTCGACGTCACGTGGTACAACCTACATGGTATTATACTGATATTTCGGTTCTGTGCCTACGGCCTGACCTCTGAGATTACCTCCCTTGTTTATGGTCGCGAAGTCGTTGTGTGTGCCCCCTACCTATCCCTTTCTCTCTTCCCTACTAGAATTGTTGCTGTCCCTTTCGTATGCCGTGCCTGCCGACAAGAGTCGGGCCGTAACGCGGCTCGCTTCAATTCTTCAGTACGCTTTTGTTTACGGAAGCGAATGGTTGTGTGTGTGTGTAATACAAAATAATAAAATTAAGAGTTAAATAGCTAAACGTTGAGTAACGTTCGTAAAATATAATATGTGAAGGTGAGTAATCTAATTAATTTATTTTTCATCTAAACAGATCTACGAGTTTGCTACGTACCTTTTAATCTCGGTTTGACGCCAGATTTAGGTAATTTACAACTATTAACCATTAACCGTCAAACAGCAGTTTAAATGCACTGTTGTGTTTCGGATTGAAGGACATTGTAGCCAGAGTAACTACTGGACATATTGAGACTTAACATCTTATGTCTCAGGATGGCGAGCGCAGTGGAATGCCAAGCATTGCTTTGTATTTCAAGGTATTGTTTGGTTTTGCTACTGTTCATGAGCGGTCGCATCGCTTACCATCAGGCGAACGGCATGCTCGTCTCGCCATTCACGGCTATAAAAAAAAAAAAAAAAGATCCTGCCCTCGGGTACACGCCCAGGCGGATACTGACTGCTATGTGCAGTCTTAAAACGCGTTCGGTGGCATGATGAATGGCCCGACCGGCTCGGAAGTTCGACCCGACCGGGTCCGAAGTTTCACCCGACCGGGTCCGGATTCTGATCCGACCGCGTCCTGATTCTGATCCAACCATACCGATACGTGACCCGACCGGGCGAAATTTCGGATCCGATCGGGCAAAATCTGCGATCCGACAGGACAACATCTTAATCCGACCGGGCAGAATCTTCGACCCGACCATATCAGCTCTTGAACCTTGAACTAACCGGCCTCGAAAATTGACCGGAATTTGTTCACTTTGGCCCGAATTAATTTAAAATGTTGGCCCTACCGATCTGAAACACCAGGTTCGGATTATCTGGAGACTTGTTTAATCTTCCACTACGCTTTCTAATTAACAGATGGCGACCTCACAGAATTACGTTACGTTGAGGGAACTGTTCAGCCGCAATGGGGAGGAAGAGGACGAGGAGCTCTTGGAGAGGGTTAAAGTCATCATTGAAAAAAGCCTGCCTATTGGCTGGGAGAATTGGAAAGTCCTAGACTGGTCCAAAGAAGAACTTTTAGGAAAAAGAGTCGACCATAAAGTCTTAAACAAAATCCGTTTCGCGATCCCATCAGTGGAGTTAGTGCAAGCTTTCCATCCGGATGCGGATACAATAGGAGAAAAAAGTTATAGGAATATGAAGATAAAACTTTTAGAGTGGGATATCTGCCGCGCTCTAATCACCAACCCAAATTATTTAGCCGCTAAGCTACGGGGTTCGTCCGCGCAAGCGGAAATTTTCCGAAGAGCAGTGGAGTCAATTAGAGCATCAGTGTGCTCAAGGGAACGAATCTCGGACACGCTGACCATAGAGTCACACCAAAACAGACTCAGAAACCGATCCAGATCTGCTTCGGGCAGTGGAATCGCAGAATTTTTAGCGCAAAAAAAGCCCAGGAAGCGATCGAGAATATTGTCGTCCTCCTCGGAAGAGTCATACCATCGTTCAACATCGCCAGAAAATGGTTTTACGAAACGCTCACGGCGATCATTATCGCCCTATCCGTCGAGGGGAGACAACACCGATGTACGACTTGACCGTATGGAGGGACTAATACAGAATCTGTATCAGATGATGTCTGCGAACAAAGAAAATATAAACGGGTCGGAACATTCTAACTGGCGCGCTCCGAGTCCAGATATGGAGTTACATTTAGAACACCCGAAGGAAATTAGCAATAGCTGGGATATTTTCTCGCCCTCCACAAAAGAGAGTGAGCCGTTAATTCCCAGACCAGACCCAACTTTAGAAAAACAAGGATTTAAATGTCAGAGGCTGGGGGAATCAGCTTGGAATAAAATACGTTACGCTGACTCCCAAAAGAAGCTTCAAGCCTCGCCAGTTTTCCAAAGCTTAAAAGTTAACGCTACGCTGTACCAGCACTCCCAACCTAGTCAGCTCAAAGAGCAACTAGCCAAGTGCGATACGGCATTCGGCACTATTACGCATGGTCTATTGATCCAACGCCATCGTCTTCAAGAGGCCCTTAAGAAAGCAGCCGAGCAACATCCCGAAGCTACGGAAACACTAAAGAAGATATTAGCTGCGGACAGTGACGTCAGATCGATATCAGACGATTTATTGCAATATACTTGTGGGAAACGCGCCGAAGTTATTGAGAATCGCAGAAAGCTATATGAACCAAGGAATAATTACCGGACTATACTAAACGAGATCCCCCCCTCGGGGACCCATCTTTGGGACGAGGAAAAATTACAGGAGGCAATTAAAACCCACGGGGTTTCAAAGATTGCCCCGCCTCCTCGTCGTACAGTCACTACTTATAATGAGAAAAATTATAAAAGGAAACAGCTCCGGGAGCTTAATTCAACTAAGAAGCCTCACCAATCCAATAAGACATTTAGAAAATCGGACCTCCCACAACGTTCCCAGAAGATTCAGGCTGCGAAGGATAAACGTCAGAGCTTCAAAGAGAGAAGCGGAGGAGACAAGCGGCGTTATCTTTGACGCCAAAGGTTTCCGAGCGGGCCGACTGATAGATCACATTTTGACTTGGAGAAGCTTAGGTGCACCAAAGTCAATCATAAGCATCATAAAAGGCTATGTTGTTCCATTTATAGGAAAACCACCCTTAGCAAGATTTACTCCAATGTTGCTGAAGAAATATCAAACACCAACTACATTACAGATGGACAAAGAAATCAAAAAAATGATTGTAGAAGGAACTCTAACGAGACTAAGCTGCAAAACAGGCTTCCTTTCGAAAATGTTCCTTGTACCAAAATCGGACGACCAGTGGAGGCCAGTTTTCAATTTAAAAAGGCTAAACGAATTTGTGAAAGTTCAAAAATTTCGCCTTATGAACCATCGCAAGTTACGATATTTCCTCCAACAAGAAGATTACATGACCAAAATAGACCTGTCCCAGGCGTACTATCATGTTCCCGTGGCAGAAAGACACAGGCGTTACCTAGCACTTCACTATCGAAACACAACCTATGCACTGACAGCACTCCCATTTGGTCTGAGATCTGCACCTCAAGTTTTTTCAAAAATAATAAATTGGGTAGTGAAAGTACTCAGAAAACGAAATATCCGACTAGTGGTGTACCTGGACGATTTCTTAATTGTCAATCAAAACCCACAACAGTTAGTAAACGAGGTATCACTGGTCTTAAATACACTGACCAACTTAGGCTTCAGGATAAACTGGGAAAAGTCAATCCTAAATCCTACCAAAGAAATAACATTCCTCGGAATAGTTTGGAACACACATTCCAATCAAAAGAGTCTGCCACAAGAAAAAATTCAATCTATAGAAACAAACATAGAAAAAATTATAAAAGCAAGAAAATGGAGTTGGAGGCAAGGAAAATCAATATTAGGAAAGATGGAATTCGCTTCTTTTGTGATTCCACTAGCTCGATTACATTGTCGGAATATTCAAAGAGCCGTAAACCGCTTACCGGAATCCATGCCCGGCTTACGCATAAGAATAAGCCCGAAAATAATCGAAGAGTTCCAATGGTGGTTAGCAAATCTAAATCAAAAATCACAAATAAGCATGAAAGAACCAGAAATCTATATAGTAACCGACGCCTCGAATACTGGCTGGGGTGCGGAGCTAGACGACGGATTAATTTCAGGACTATGGACAAATTTCCAGAAAAATTGGCACATAAACATAAAAGAAATGTTTGTGGTTTACGAAATCCTGTTAAACTATCAACACGTTATAAAGAACAAAAGCATCCTCATCCAATCCGACAACAAAACAGTGGTGGCATACCTGAAAAAGCAGGGTGGTACAAAGTCGGTGACCCTTCTGGAGCTTGCGGGAAGCATTCTGAACTTGGCAAAACGCCGAAATATAGAAATACATATAGAACATATCCCAGGTCACTACAACGTAATAGCAGATCATCTATCAAGGGGCAAGAGCTTACCAGATTGGCATCTCTCGGACTCGGTACAAAAGATTATTTTCCAAAAATGGGGCACACCTTACATAGATCTATTCGCAACCCAAGAATCAGCAGTAGTCGAAAGATATGTCACAAGGTTTCCATCCAAACAAGCAGAATTTGTGAACGCATTCACAAGGACGTGGGACTACAAATTAGCATGGATATTCCCTCCCCCACCGCTAATTCCCAGGATCCTGAAACATCTCAACCAATGTCGAGGGACGTTCATAATGATAGTCCCCAGATGGGAGAGCGTCTTCTGGCGGCCAATCCTGAAGAAAAGAGCACTAGACAGGCCGTTTTCGATAAGAAATCTACACGACAATCTCCTAGACCTTCAAACAAATCGACCTCCCCCCAAGGTACAGGACTTATTCTTGGAAGCATGGAAAGTACGGGGTGGTCCGATTTAGTGAAAAATTGGTCAACTCAGGATAAACAAATTCTTGAGACTTCGTGGCGGAAATCTTCACTCAGGACTTATTCGACAGCATGGAAGAGTTGGTGCCGATGGGCTAAGGACAGAAATGTTTCAACAAAAAAGCCAGATCCCGCAGAAGTGGCACAGTATCTTTGCCACTTGTATTATAAGAAGAAGCTGTCGTTCAGAACGATCTGTCTACACAAGTCAACAATAGCGACGTTCTCAAATCCCTTGGACGCCGATAAAATCTCTAACAATATACTAATAAAACATACCTTAAAAGGAATTTCAAACATAAATCCTCAGATCATTAGAGCAAAAATATGGGATATAGATACTTTGTTATCCTGGCTTCGACTTAATCCCCCATCCGTGGACAACCTTTTTCAAGTCTCAAGACATCTAGCAATATTGTTGCTTTTATCATCCGGAAGAAGAATTCACGACTTAACACTTCTTAGAATAGACTCGAATTCTTTAATACAATCTGAGAATGAAGTAATCTTTTGGCCGCAGTATGGATCAAAAACAGACAAGGTTGCATGCATCCAGTCAGGATGGAAAATAATTAAGAATCAACAAGAACTATGGGACGTTGTAAATTGGGTTAGAAAATATCTTGATTTGTCCCATTCAAGGCGACACGCAAATGGTCTAGAAATCCGATCTTTATTTGTCACGACACGTGGAAAAGCAGGGCCTGCTTCTCGGGCCGTGATAGCTGGTTGGGTGCGGACAGCTTTAAGGTCAGCGGGAGTCGAAGCAGGTGCAGGTAGTACACGGTCTGCAGTAGCTACCTACCGACTTAATAATTGTCTGCCTTTAGACGAAATACTGGCAAGAGGAAACTGGCAAGGCCCAAACAATTTTTTTAAGCACTACTATAAAGAGATCGATAAATCCTGTAGAAGTGAGGCTAACTTTGTTCCTAAAAATATTGTCACCGAATCTTTTGTGCCAATATAATAGTCTGATTTATTAATTATTATTTTATGTCATTGATCTCATGTTTATTACGTAAGATTTTTTTATACGTTTTAAGTTTTTTTTTTGTTTTGCTCTTTTTTGTTGTCCTAATTTTAATTGATTATAACCAAAAGACTGAGTCAAATTAAATTTGACTTTAAATTGATATGTGATGTCAATATAAGACAAATGATAATAACCAAAGCGATATTTCTTTTCTTTTTAAGTATACTTATCATGATGCCTAAGAAGCTGAAGATACTTTAATTATTGTTTGGTAGGATTCGTTAATTAAAATATTTAATAACCTTAATCCTTTTTTATTCTTATTATCATGAAACCTATCCATTTCATTTAACCTGAAGTAAACTTATCACAGTACGCTGCTGTTCCCAGAACTATTATGCCGACAGATTGAAGACATATCTCAGAGGTCAGGCCGTAGGCACAGAACCGAAATAAAACAATTTTCCCCCCAAGGGGAAGAAAATTGCTATTTCGGGTCTTGCCGTAGGCCTGACCGAGGCAATTCCTTGCCGGCTAATATATTGAGTACTGAAGAATTGAAGCGAGCCGCGTTACGGCCCGACTCTTGTCGGCAGGCACGGCATACGAAAGGGACAGCAATAATTCTAGTAGGGAAGAGAGAAAGGGATAGGTAGGGGGCACACACAACGACTTCGCGACCATAAACAAGGGAGGTAATCTCAGAGGTCAGGCCTACGGCAAGACCCGAAATAGCAATTTTCTTCCCCTTGGGGGGAAAATTGTTTTAATTTTTTGAAAATTTTCTCTGGTAGTTGCTATATATAAAAAACAATACATGATCCAGTCAAATTAACCACACGTCAAACTGACAGGTTGAATTCAATTGTGAAAATTGGAGATTTTGCATGAAAATGAGTTTGAAATTAAAATTTGGGACGGAAAAATAATCCCCCGAATACCACACGAGCTTCAAAATTATCGGGTATTTCCCGATAGGTTCGTTGCAAACAAATGAAGGAGTCAAAACTTGACGACTTTATTTGTTTGCAGGGAATTATAAGTGATTATTTTGTCACGAAATACAGTTCTGTAGCAATTCATCAAAGAAACTTAATTCAAATGCTACGTTGTTCATATCGTGACCCCTGACGTCACAGCGAGTTCGCGCCAACATGGCGTTTAAATGCTTCGAAACTGATAGCAGTTTTGATTATTTTTTTATACTTTTTTGATTGATATATTCAAAGACTTATATTTTTTTCCGATAATGTAATAACATACAGAATTGATTAAAAATGGTTGCCTGTAAAGTCGGTTTTACGGGCGAAGATTTTACGTGACAACGTCTTTTTCTCGGTAGAATATTTATTGATATGAATATAATTAAATTGCACAATAGGAACAAGGAATTGAATGAAAATAAGAATTGCACAAATTTTAACTATAGAAATATATTTTGTTTACTAAAACATTGTACATGTAATGACGAATCTAAGCACTCCATATTTTCACTACAGACACAGCTGACGATACTTTAACCACACGTGTGAACTTGTATTGTGACGCTTTCTTGTTTTTCCAACGCCAAGAACGTTCAAGAAAGACAAAGACAGAGACACAAGCATGCGCCGATTCAATGCGCCTAATTCTCTAGTGCTGCGCGCGCGGCAGACCGATCATAGTTGAGTGGGAGAGAGACGCAAGGCATTCGGCGGGCCTCTCTCTCGTTCGGTGACTCATCGTAACGTTACCGGGCGTTACACTTTTTCATAAGTGACTCCCAGCCGCAACCTAATTTAAGACGTTGTCACGTCAATAAATTTTTTGGAGGTAAAATATTTTTTTTTGGGGGGGTAATTTTTTGCGTAATTTGGGATTTCTGGCGGGGTCAATTTGTAGCCCTCACCAAGACGGTTCCGAGGATACCAAACTCGGTGGGTCTACGACCTATGTTGGCCGAGATAGGATTGGGGGGGGTGAGGTAAATTTTCGGGGTGGGGGTAGGGGAGGGGGGGGGGGAGGTTTCGTGGGGAGGCTAATAGGCACTATTTCGGAATAAGGGTGGGGGAAGGCAGGGGGGGGGCTATGGGACAATTTTGGAAAAAGTGGGTGAAACTGAAAAATAATTCTCTAGTGCTGCGCGCGCACCGTTACGTTACCGGGCGTTACACTTTTTCATAAGTGACTCCCAGCCGCAACCTAATTTAAGACGTTGTCACGTCAAAAATATAAAAAAATGACATGCATATTCCCTATTACCTAGTTACTTTTCAAGAAGTTAAAAATAGTGAAATCAATTGCAAAACCTGTTTTGTTCGTAGACAATATAAAATGTGTTAATGGAACATTATCGCAGGGTGATGGTGTATCGTAGTTTATGTAAAGCGGGGTCGAAGGGGTTAATTGTGGCACCAGACGCCATTTCCCACGGTCGACTCATTCCTATCAATATATTACTCGACTCCTCAAAGTATGCACGAGGAAAAATAGATAATGTTCGTTTTGTTAACAGATTTGTTTGTATCAATGATACTTGTTACTACTATCTCACAGGAAATCGATGAGAAGTAACCGCTTGGTTGTCGTATTTCGTTAGGTGAATGAAATTGCTGGATGCCCAATACTTCTTTCCTCTTCCCATACCTTTTCCTTCATGCTCTCCTCCCGATTTAAACACGTCATGATGCGTTATGGATGTTCCTAGACGGCAGTGATCACTTACTATTAGATGACCTATGTGCTAGTTTGCGCAATCAATGCAATAAAAAGACGGGTTGCACTCCGGGAGTGCCGGCAGAAGTGAAAACTTGATTATTAACGTTGAGCATGTTTGATATTTTGGAATGGTTAGGGAATAATTTTGCACCAATTGCTTTATCAGTATAAAAGTACCCTACTATCATTTATGTGGTAGAATACAATATTCATTTATTGCGCTATCGTACACAAACATGACAATTTATATTACATTAAAAATTTAACACTTTAAAACTATTACAATTATTTTACATTAAAAAGTTTATCTCTCCGAAAAATCAACTTTCATCCATAATTTCAACGACTTTTTCACCATCATCATTACCAGAACTATCATCGCCAATCTCTAAAACTGATACGATAGGTTTATGGTAGCTGAAGTAAGAAACGAACAGTTTTGATTCGAACCTATTTAAATGTCTAATAAAGACCGCATCAATAGTAGTTTTGTATTTCGTTGTGCTAAGATTGCGATCATTCGACATAGTTAAACCAAATTCATTATTTAAAAATTCAATTAATAGTTGATTTTTATCGTCTGCGAAGTTTATGTTGAAATCTCCACTCAAAATCATTGGCAATTCATCAAAGCTTTATAAACTGACAGCTAACTGACAGCTGTCTACTCTCCATCCGACTTACGCTTTTCGTCTTACGATCAGGTCACGTGTCCTGACGCGAGTTTAAGATTTTATACCCATTACAGAAAAAGTGCTCAACGCCGCTAAAGAAGTTTTCACTTCAAAAAACTTTACTTACTTTTTTTGTTCTACAACACGTTTCTTTATTCCGATAGTGCAGCATTTCTCGTAGAGTTAGTCCAATTTTTCACTGACGTCCTCAAAATTATTCGGAATAGGAACTTAAAATATAATTACTTAATTATTTACTGAAACTAGAACTACCTACTAGAACTACTTACTTTCGTAGTTATGATTTCTTAAACCAACAACAAATACTTACGTCTTGTGATTGAATTGAAATGGTTCATATCTCATTTTGTAGTTGTTGAGATGCTTCCGAATCATAATATGATCATGGTTTAATTAACAGCCTAATACAAAAAAAAATCGCCCAACTGTTAATTGGCTACGAGGTCTAGAAGTTCTAGATATATAATTACATGTATAAGCCTAGGACCGATAGGTACATATAACAAAGTCTGGTAATCATGAAAGAATAAGCGATATGAGTGAACAAGTAGCGTTATATACTAATACCGAAGGGCATCTACATGCCCTAATAACTACTTATTAGGTGGCAATTTGAACTAGGAAAGCTTTCAGTGGCCATGAAAAAAATGGAGTGGCTGTTAGAGGTTTATTGACATGTCCAAACATGTGCACTCTTAACTCTGATTAGGTATAGATACAATTTATTGCGGAATTTCTCTGGTGGATGGATCAATTTATCACCTGGGTCAGTATCAATAAGTTGAAGAATCGCATTTTTTTAAACTATTTTAGTGGGGAATTGAAACCAAAAGTTACTAAAATGCCAACTACTGCTATAACTTCTTCCTTAAATTATGCAATACAAACTTGCTATACTTTCCTTTCGGTATCCCACTGTACGGAAGCGGCAGAAGGCCTGAAAAGGTTTAATATTACAAGTCTTTCAGCTGGGTAATTTATAAGCATGTATAATGCAATAAATTTTAAAAACAATATTATATGAACAGTAATCAAATTTAGGTTTACACAGGCTGCCGTAATAATTACAACCATATCTACCTTACCACCTAGACAATTCGTACTTCATAATTGCCGCCTCAATTATACCGGGTATATCAAGACTGCTACCGAAAACGAAGCCGGGTGGTAGTTTTAGTGACTTCAGACACATTGCAACAGAAAATGTTGAAAAAAAAAAAGCGACGATTTTTTTTTGTTATTTTTTTCCTGTGGTCGTATTTGGATCGTAAATTCATATTTTTCCTAAAATAATAGTGTATACCCTTTTATTTATAAGGAATCTAAGGTATAAAAGAGTTTAAATTATTATTTTAGCAAAAACTATGGAATAAAAATTGTCGCATTTTTTTGTGAAAATTTTAGTTACATTGTGTTTGTACTCACTAAAACTACCATCCGGCTTCGTTTTCGGTAGCAGTCTTGAGATACCCGGTATAGGGTATATCAAGGCTGCTACCGAAAACGAAGCCGGATGGTTGTTTAACCGACTTCAGACACAATGCAATAGAAAATTTTGCAATAAAAAAGCGACAATTTTTTTTCCTATGGTCATATTTGGGTGGTAAATAATTTTTTTTCCTAAAATAATAATGTATACCCTTTTATTTATAAATACTCTAAGGTATAAAGCAGTTAAAATTATTATTTTAGGAAAAACTATGGATTTACCACCAAAAAATTACGACATTTAAAAAATCATTAAAAATTGATGTCCCGTTTCTTTGCGAAATTTTTAGTTGCATTGTGTTTGTAGTCACTAAAACTACCACCCGGCTTCGTTTTCGGTAGCAGTCTTGATATACCCGGTTTATTGAACCAATATAAAATTGAGAATCAGCAAAACAACTATTTTAATTAAAAACTTATGAGAACTCAACGTGGTGAATTCAGCTGTTGAAAATATAGGTTCTTGTGGATTTTGGTCCGGGGCTACCATAATTTAAAAACTGTACACATTATCGTGGTTTTATACAACATGTAACAGATTTAAATGTAAAAGCGGAAAGTAGTACGTTCAGAATCAGCTACTGAACCGATATCAACATTTTTTTTGGTAGGTATTTTTTTTCAAAATAATTAGTTAAGACCAAGTAAATTACAGACACTCCTTCGTTTAGTACTCCGAACAAACGAAATTGAAACGTAACTCCAGCACATAAGATCATTTTTAAATGAATCACTAAACGAATACTCTAATAAACTAAATAATGAACAAAAATGAACTTTATTTCGATAGTCATAAAGTTTATTTAAGCAATCTATCATTAATCAAACGCACACAACGATAGGCCTGAATAAACGTAATAAGCTACCAAAATAAATAACTATCATATTCTCTTTTCCGCACATTTAACTACAACTAGATAGAGCAGGATGCAGCTATTGTTTAATGCAATTTGATCCATCCGACAAACGATGGCGCGCGCGGCGGTATAGGGATGCGCCGCGAAAAAAATTACTCCCGGTATTTGCAAGACCGGGCGATCCAAATTCCAAATCCCGCGCAATACATGCACTTAAATGAAACAAATTAAATTGTAACAAAATCAATATGAAAAGAAACAACAAATAGGTATTTCTATGAAAAATAATTTCGGGGAACGTTAAAATGGTGATTAAATTCGGTTTGTAATTTTGCTACAATGTATGCGGAATCCCGGTGTGTCGGATATCCTGTTATTGCAATCCCTAAATGGGCACCGAATATGTGAAAAAAATCTAGTCGTGCACCGCAGTTATCTGTGTCTACTTGTGTTTAAGTGTTAAGTAGATATGTATTTCGATAACTTTCGCGCGCGATGTCTTTTCGGTATTCGAATATTCAAATACACTGAAATGATGAGAACTTTGGCACTGTGTGGTGATAATGTATCATTGGCATGTCTGACGGTATCTCGATGCTGAGTTCGGAGAGCGCTGGATAGGTCGCGGCGAACCTGTGCAATGGCCTCCTAGGTCACCTGACTTGACTTGACGCCTCTTGACTTTTTTTGTGGGGACGTAATAAATCTCTGGTATCCTTCAGTGAAAGTACTAATGTGGAGGATCCAGGATGAGGAGGATAATGTGGAGCAAATTCCTAAAAGTGAAGAGTGACACTGAAGTTTTACATAAATTACGTGAACAATTACGCAAATGTGCATCAAAGTGTATCAAGGTGGTGGACATGTCGAACATATTTTAAAAAGAAATCGCCTCATTAGTGCCATGTAACACGTAAGTTAATTTTGTTGTATTTTTTTGTGTTGTGATTCCCAATCTAGTATTCGTTGTTAGATATTGCGTTATATTATTATCTTATTCAATAATAATGCAAAATAAATGACGCCCGTATCCTGCCCGCCTGTAGGAACTAAGTTTAGCGGAAGTGAAATTAATAATATTTTATAGCCGATTCATCAATGCGATTCATGCAAAATATTGTCTTATGTTGGGTTCGTACGCATTATATCTAGTAAGTAAAATATTTAGATTTTATAGTTAAAACACAAATGTTATGCTTACAGATTAAATAAATAATAATTTGTTTACCAAACCACCCAGTAATCAGTTACGTACGTAATTTGTATTTCGTTTATTGTCAGCTGTTTCTGCCGGCGCGGCGCAGCGGTCGGCGACCGGCGTTAGGTACTCGTGTGAATGTGTCTTGTGTACATGTGTGCGTGTCCGGCGAGCGTGTGTAGTAGTACACTCTTATTTGTAACTCGTAAGGTGACCATGTTAAGTGCCTACATTTGGTATAACTAATTTCATAAATAAAAGATTTTGTAATTATGATAGTACGATTTCAAAGCATAAACTATGATTGCAATAATATTTTAAAGTTGGGGTGTCTGAGGTTGTGAATTAATCCTGTTACACGTTGTATAATAGCGGCCCGGCCCGGCTTCGCCTGGGTGCAAATACAGATTCCAGTCCATATTTTATTTAAAATCAATATGACAGCCGTTGTCTAAACTGCTTATCCATTTTCAATCCCATCCTGTACCTATTCTTATGTCCCATTTTATCCACCTTATATTCTATTCTATCCCATCTCTCCAGATTCAAATCATTATTTTGCTGTGGAAATATTATAACACTGTTACTACTCCGACGACATTCATTGAAATCAATTAAAAGATACCATAGATGACCCGACCACGCTTCGCTATGGCTTAGTTATTATATGATGAATTTTATATTGAATTATTTAGCATAGCAAAAAAGCCCGACTCACCTTTGCCTGGATGCAGATATTTTTTATTTTACTCCACACCAAATACATGTTATTTTTCGTATAAGCTCTTGTATACCTAAACATGAATTAGCTATCCTACTGTCCTGCTCAATTCCGTCCCATCCCGTCTGTTCAGTCACTTCCCGATACGTCCCGTCTTTTCTCTTCATTGACCATCCCGTCTTATACCGTGCATTTACATTTCGTCCTATCAAATGTGTCAGCTATCCCAGTCCTCTCCCCTACCTCCCACTCTATTATATCCCGTTTCTCCATATCCAAATAGTGTGCCTTATAAATTTTTGACATTAAACACTTTAGCGATTTTGATTATCCATGCAATATTCCATCCCTTATTTCACCCCCAGTATGCTGTTTTCCAAAAACATTACGCCATTACTTTTTGTTAGTAATAAAGAGATTAAATATAAATTTTCATAGAAATACACTCACACACACAATTAATGTAGTAACGGTCATTGAGTAACGGTAGTAACAATTATATATAACTGGTTTCTCAAGACACAGACAACGCCTAATTTGAGAATCCCTGCAATATTCTCCATAATTATATAAAATTGTTATTTTATTCAGTTCAGTTCAGCTTTTATTTTTATGTGTTATTTTATGAAAGATTTTTCATTTTCAAGTGACATTCTATCTTGAAAAGAAGTAAAACTTCTTACGTGTGAATATTATTTATTTGATTGTCCTATATTTATTTAGCTTCATAATATACTCTTTAGTTTACACAAATTAAATTTCTGAACGTATGCATAAATATTTGACAACCAATTTAAATGTCAACCACTTTTCATTACTGTCATTATTTTACATCTTTAAAATCTAAAATACGCCATTAATCGAATATTGTGGATATATGTTGTCGATTCGAAACCTTTATTTAAATACGTTATTTAATTTGAGGGAAGAGTTTACCGTATTGACGGTATGAACATTAAATGTTTGACAGTTACAAACCCATGAACATTTTGTATGGTATAACCAAAATCAACAACTCCTTATAAATAAGAAATTAATTGAAAAAACATTTTCCAGTAGACCAAACTGTAAATCTAAACCATTCTCGAATCTCCACGAACACACACAAAAAATTTCATCAAAATTGGTCCAGTCGTTTAGGAGGAGTTCAGTCACATACACACGCACACAAGAAATATATATATTAAGATATAAACTATTATTTTTTATTATAACGAAATAGCTCCATGGCAGTGTTGTGCTTTGCTGGCAGTTGGCACGCTCATAACGCGTTCCGTCGCCGTCACTGTACTGTAAGCGGTAATTATAACGACACTAGGCGCCATGTTTGTTTCATTGGGCTCTTTTTACTACAATATCACGGAAATTTCTAAAAGAAAAATTTGGTATTACTTAGTATGTAACTAATTTGAATATAGAGCCTCAGTATTTCCAACAAATCTGTGTTCATTCATACAGATTAAAGGCCTTGTTTCCTATGCGTCTGGCAAGACAGCTACAAAACATATCTACTATTCTTGAAGAAGACATTAAAATAAGGCACGTTATGATCCCACCTTGGATCCCACGGTTATTTCATTTTAATGTCACTGAATGATTTTGTTCAGTCTTCCATCCTATGCCTTCCTTTTTTGTTTAACATCTGGTTGTTTGGAGTGATTGTAAAATGTATCCTTATCTAAATTTGTGTACGTGCATTTTCAAATCAATCACCTCCATCCAACAAACGCTACTTAATCTTACACACACGTTAATTGCCAATAAAGATGATGTAGTTTAATGCAACATAACAGAGACCCACAAGTTTTACGAGTATCAAAGTTCATGTTAGATCGTATTAAATAACTATAATACCTTCATTTAATATCGGTGAGGCGGTGTCATAGATACCAACAATACTGGAATGAAGGATTAAGATTCCTTCTAAAACACTACTATGCTGTACTGTAACTTTATCAGCCTTTATACGTCCGACTGCACGGCTCAGGTTTGTTCTACAATCAAGATAATGATAATTTGAGTTACCATTGTCTTGATTGTAGAGCAAATCCAAAAAAAAAGAGAGTTGGTGGCCTATTGGTTAATGGACCAGTCGCGGCTGCTAACATGTTCATAGAAAGAAAGAAAGAAAGAAAGAAAAGTTTATTGTTGGTACAAATACAAAGAAATTAATATTAATAATAAAAATAATCCAACCCTAGAAACTAAAAGATATAAAGTATTTACAATAAAACAAAGAAGTGTTAGTTATATAAAGATAACAAAAGACAATAATATTCTCCATTACTACTTGTGCCAACAACAGGAACCCTCATTCAGCTTATTACTGCAGTACAGCATAAGCAGTACCACAGCGCTGATTTTCAATGAGGGACCTTAGTGACATCCGGGCACTACGTCGGTGTGCAGATATAGGTACTTGTACATGTATTTTAGAAAAACATTGATAATTTATACAATATAAACAGGAAACATAAAACATTTAGAAACAAAAAATAAAAATATAACGAAGATTAAATTCAGAAAGGTATTAAGTAATCGGCAAAAATTCGCCGGCGCCGACAGAGGGCGACTAAGACCGAGTATCTGCAAATACACAATAATTTAAAACCGATAAAGTAATAATTATTAAATTATTACAACAACAAAAAATCTCGACAACACCGCAATGGCCTTGGGTAGGCGGAGGCGCACGCGCACTCGGACTGGTATCCGCCATCATTCTCCTCGACACGGGCAGTCGAAACGCATATCGCTCCGGTCAGTGGAAATAAGAAAATAAACCAGTAGATAGTTAACAATTATTAATTATGTAGAAACTGCTCGCAAATATTGAGTGTGATATTATTGTAAAAGAAGAAGTGTGTTTTTTTGCCGCCACCTTCAACGAAACTGGAAAACGGCCCACTTCACTTGTTCGATCGAAAACTTGCAGGTATGATAGTAAATAATAATGGATAGTATATGTAGATAAAAAATAAATAAACAAATAATTAAACTATGTACGTAATGTTCATGGTGTTCGTGTATTCAAATCCCAAGGCATACCGCTGACTTTTCGGAGTCATGTATGTTTTGTAAACCAATCACCACGCACTGTAACGATGAAGAAAACGATTTGTAACAATTTCTATGGAATGGAAAGTCCGCCAACCCGCAAAAGGCCAGTGTGGCCTGACTATATCACCTGAAACGCTATAATGAATGCCAATTATTTTAATTTACCTCATACGAAAAAAATATATTCTTGGTCTTTCTGATGACGTAGATTAATTTTGTGTCCAGCGGAATTTTGAATATTATCGATATAGGAATTTTCCAAAACAAATTGCGGAAAAATATTTTGATTAAACAAACAAAAGTGTGTCTAATAAAACACCTTGGTAGTACGTGAAGCTAATGACAAGTCATGAAGTATTCACGATTCATGCGGTTACACTGCGTGGCATAAGGGTGGCGGGAATGGGCCGGGCGGGGCGAGCGCCACCAATGGCGCCGGCTTCTGTAACACCACCAACTTCTATTTGCGGTTGGACTTTAGCTATTGTCGTGGCTTATTAGGTAACTCATTACTTACAGGACTGGGGGCTATACAACTGGATAAGGGCCCAGGATAATTAGATGCATGGTATGGTTGAATTAGATGGATGGTAGTAAAACACAATAGGAAAGTCTTTGAATGTAGTATTTTCACAGATATATACAGAGCATATTTGTTAAATTCAATTTAAAATGTACATGTTGAATTCGAAAAGATCGCAGTCTCTAACACACATTGAAACCGTTAAACCACATATTTTTATCGTACCCAAACAGCAAACTCAGCTGCATTTAAGTTTTTGAACTGTGTCAGGTGTAGTTTTTAGTGCTAGTTCTAGTTCGAAGTTCTAATGCGAACTAAATAATTTTTGAACACTATGGACATCCGCACAAGAAAAAATCTTTAAGAAAGAAGTGCCTACTTGGTACCTACCTTTGCGAAAACTGCAACATCTAAGTGCCGTGAACTTTTATGTTCGTGTCATTAGATATTATCTCATCTTTAAATAAAATAACAAATAAAGTAGTATCTAATCTTCAATCACAGTGGCCCACATTGATTGGGGATAATCTGTAAAGTTATTCAACTGCAAACGTGAGTTTGTGACTAGGTAACTTATAATTACTGTACCAGCCAATGGGAGCTCGCGTGAATACTTACACAACTTTAGTGGCGTTTTCCGAGTGCCGTAACGTTGCCGCCTTTAGTGTTAACGCGGGCGGTTAGCTGGACTGTTTGTTATCAAACTTTTTCCTACGCTGAGGAAAAAATCGTTGAGTAAAAAAACAATTACAATTAAACACTTAAATATTTCTGAATTTTAAAAAATCGATTCTGTTTTGTTGTTATTCTATTTTTACTTAATCCGAAAAATCACATAGTTATCCATAATACTACCCATTCATATTCATGTCTTGCGTGACATTAATTAATTCACTTTGGAGTAGATATTACTTTTATATTTTGAACGCATCTCCCTAACAGTAACAGTATACGAGTACTAAACAAATTAAACTAGGTACTGATCTTAACGAAGACTATATAAATGATACCTTTCATTGAATAGTAAAAAGAGAGTTGAAAACCTGGTTAGTCTGAAATTATCTATAGCAAATATCCAAAAACTGTTTTCAGAACTCTATGCGACCATTTAATGTTGCTTCAGCAGCCCGGTGGGCAGAAGTCTTATGAATTTCATTCTTAAGCATAGCATTACCGTATTCTTCTTCCACAATGGAAAATATTTTGGTGTTGATGTCAAATAAAAATCAGTAACACCTTTCATCTGTATGAACGTCCGCCTTAATATGTCTTCTATTCAATAGATTGGGATCACTGAGTGTCTCACAGTCCGTAATATTCTGTTCTTCAGATTCTTTGAGTATGTCAAACGCACCTCCCTTAAATCATGCCTTTATGTGGAGATACTTGATTATGTTCGGCTCGTAGCTCTTTATTGTATTCCTTCACAGTAATTATTCACTTAGCTGAGCACAGAAATATCACGGACGAACATCTGTCTGCTGATAATCAAAGACCAAGAAAGAAGGGAATAAAATCATATTATATTCGTATTATGAAATACCAGTGCTTAAATATTTAAACTTCAACGCAAACCCAAAATTGAACGCGTGGTAAAAATAATTTTCACCCATGAAACACAAAACGAAATTGGTCTACTGAAGAACTTTGTAAAAATGGTTAATATCGCGTGGTTCCGTCAATTATTACGTTTGCCACCTTTAATCAAGAAGATCTTTCATTAGGCTTGTGCAACGCAATCAACAACTCGTTAGATACGTGTATTGAAATGTTCTGTTGGAATAGACACCTATTCAAGTGATGGAGCAGAACTTGTCGAGCAGTGCGCTGCCGCTGTACGAGCTGGAGTCAGCCCCCTGCAGCGCGCAGCACAGCGGAGCCCTGACGGCACTGCGGTTGTTGCGAAGCTATGACCGCTTCCTTGTACCTTCTGGTAAGTTCTGGACTTATGAGTAACTAGATTTGACTAACCAGGTTAAAAATGTCTGACCATGTTCCGTAGTTTTAAGAAATTACTTGAAATAACAAGCTGATATTGTTGTTATAAGAGCTGATATCTAAGTAGATCCTAAGTTCCTTAGCAGTTCGTTAAACTTATTAATAACTATTTTATATTCCTGATGAAAATAATAATAATTAATTTACCTTTTTGAGATACTTTCGTTGATATTAGCATTGGACAAAATTAAAGAATTGCGTGTTCGGAATTTTATTTTATGGCACTATAAAATTCAATGATTATGAAAGTATTTTTCATAAAATTTTAAATAGGGACCTTAATATGTAATGTTTCTCATTAAACTTATATTGCCCATTTAACTCATAATGCTAACACCACTAAATATCTAGGCATTCTCCTGGACGAAAATTTCTCTTTAAAAAAAAATATTTCGTATGTCTCGGGGAAACTAAGAAAATTTATTTTTTAAGAGATCTCTAGGGAAATCAGCTTCTATGCCCATTTTATTTATTTATTTGTAGAACACAGTAAAAAATAACAGTTTAGAGACAAAACAATAAAGTACAAATGGCGGTCTTATCGTTCTAAGGAAATTTTTGCCAGACAACCATGGGATGGATATATGAGTAGGAAAAAAGAAATGAAAGTTCGGAGACATACAAAATATTATAAAAACACTAGCGGCCCGACCCAGCTTCGCCTGGGTGCATATATTTTTTGATTCCACTCCACACCAAATACATGTTGTTTTTCGTATAAACTCTTGTATGCCTAAACTTGACGTAGCTATCCTACTGTCCGGCTCAATCCCGTCTCATCCGCCTGTTCAGTCTCTCCCCAATCCGTCCCGTCCCTTCTCTTTATTATCCATCCCGTTTTATAACGTGCATTTACATTGCGTCCTAACAAATCTGTCATCTATCCCAGCCCTCTCCTGTACCTTCGATTCTATTTTACTTTATGTCCCTTCTCTCCATAAACATCCATATACATCTTATATATAAAATAGGAATGATTAATAGTTAATATGAGAGTTTCACTGAGATAGCAAAATAATAATTGTCAACGTTACTACTACACTTGATGCATAAACAATAACGATGGCCGACAACTATACTCCATCGGTTTAGGTACTTAACTAAATGTAAACAAACCAGAACACGTGACGCATGGTTGTTTAACATTTTATTGCAATGTCCAATTTACGAATATTTTCTTAGTCAACCAAGTAACAAGTATTAACAACAATTAACAGCAGCTTATAACAAATAATAACTAAAACAGTAAAGAACAACGATGAACACTTCCAAACACTTCACCACTTCACGAAAACAGTAAGTACATTATCGCAATGAATAATAATTGGCTGCCACACATAACATACGATGATGCTTAGTTATCCGACTTAACGCATTATTTTTCATTTAAATAGTCGCATTACGATAAAGTTGTACTTCTCGATTTTGTAGCATAATATTTCTTGTAACTTTTATGAAAATGTTTTGGATGCCTGAGTGTTTGGGTCTTTTTTGATAGACAGACTGCATTATGTAAAATTAGATAATTTAATTTAGGTAATTTAATTATGATCTCACATAATTTAATTGTTTCCAAGTTACACATTCATCCCGCACCACTACTATCAGGCCAACCCGCACTAGGCCAGCGTGGTGGACTATATGGCCTAACCACTCTCAATCGTATTCTCGATTGTAGAGGAGGCCCGTGCCCTGCAGTGGGACGTATATGGGCTGATACAGATACACATTCATAATTATAATCGTTATAATAAAATTGGACATGTATTGTAGTTTTACATTTACATGTAGTAAACATTTTTTTTTGTCTTCAATTAATTTTGAAATGAGAAATGGCAATGTTAAATAACCTTTTTTATCTTTTGTTTACATTTAGTTACGTACCTAAACCGATGGAGTATATGTAGGGAGTGAGAGAAGTCTTAATGTGTGAGAGAAACAGGAGACCGGCTTCGTTCTCATCCCTACTCCGTGCTGTTTACTGGGTCAGAAGTGACACCTGTAGACAACTGGCGGGGATAACTAATAAAATGACGATTGATCAGTTATCGACCGGGGATGAAAAATGATTAAATTACTAAAATGGCTATTAAAATAGGGGTTGGTGATAAAAGGGTAAAAATTTAGGGTTGTATGTATTTTTTAATGCGACATAATAATAAATATAAAAAAAACTAGCTGTGCCCGCGACTTCGTCCGCGTGGAATTTAACAAAAACTTTTTTTTCTAAAATAAAATATTTTTTCTGAAATAAATGTAGACTAAATTACTCCTTATTATATCAGCTACCTGACAATAAAAGTCCCGTCAAAATCGGTCCAGCCGTTTCAGAGATTAGCCGGAACAAACAGATAGACAGACAGACAATTTTTTTTAATATCATTTTCGGCACAGGTATCGTGTATATAACGATATGTGGTTGTTTTTTTTTTTTGTTCACTTTTATAACAGACACTTCAATTTTATTTATATATATGTATAGATGTATAGGTAAGTAGTTAAAAAAACATTAAAAAAAAGAATTGGCCAAATTGGTCCAGGCGTTGTTGAGTTATGCGCTTACCAACACATTTTGCGATTCATTTTTATATAATAGAAGAAGATATAGTCCACCCCGCTGGCTTAGTGCGGGTTGGCGGATTTTATTCCACGTAGAAATTAATCCGAAAAGTCAGAGGTGTGCCCTGGGATTTGAACCCGTGACCATCGTAAACTTGTTGGCAGCCGCGTTTAGTCATGGGTCTAGTACGTTACCATATACAAATTAATAAAACCTTCATACTGCCTTACCAGGTGACGTAAGTAATAAAACAAATATTTAAAAATATAAAACTGCATGTCGTTTCATTATAATGTCTAGATACGGCATCAACGTACCAATATTTTTTTTATTCTTGAGTCTGAAAACAATACTAATGCGGAATTTAAATTTGTCCACCAGCGCATCTAAAAGAATTATAAAAAAATTATAATTAGATATATTTTGGTGTACTCCGGCAAAACGCTTCGATAGAGTATACCTTGTTTAAAACTGAACTGTTGCAATAATCTCAAAAAACAATGGGCTATTTTAGTAGATATGAACTTCGTTTTATTTTACATTTAACAAAATTACGCGCAAAACGTATCTAGATAATATTATATATACGATGTACACATTTTTTGAATTTTGTTCTATTTCGTCAGCCGTCAATGAAAGACAATGGAAAGATAGATTATTTTACGTTGGATGGTAGTTGAAGCTGGACCGTCTTTTACGTCTCCCGTCAAATAAACAAAGATCATCCTATATTGGCTGGACGCTTCACGCTTGAACGATACCCAAAAAAAAAGGTTTTTAGTATCTTCCTTAGAAATTTTCCAATTTTTCTCACTCCTAAAACCTTCCCAGGCCTTTCACGAATATTTTAAGACCAAAATAAGTCAAATCGGTCCAGTAGTTTTTGAGTTCATCGATGACATACTGACAAACATTCATTTTTATATATATATAGATTAAAAAATTTTTTTAAAAATTAAAGAAAAATGTTAAGGGTGGACAACCCTTATCACTAAGGGGTATGAAATATAGATGTTGGCCGATTCTGAGACCTACTCAATATGCTCACAAAATTTCATGAGAATCGGTCAAGCCGTTTCGGAGGAGTACGGGAACGAACATTGTGACACGAGAATTTATATACTCGTATAAGATATAACTACACGGAAAAATATCATACATAAGGTGGCGTAGTGGTTCTACGATACGCTTCCAAAGTTGAGGTCCCGGGTTTGAATCCCGGATCAGACAAAGTGATATTGGATTTTTCTATTCATTATCCCGGAGTCAGCAATTTGTGCTCCATATGGCGATAGGCTCGCCCCTATCACATCGTGGGTCGAAACAAACATGGCGAAACGTGGATGTCCTGATACCTGATACCTACCCCTTGTGAAAAAAAGGGAAAAGTTTTAAACGAAAATGTTTTTGTAAACGTGTCACAGTTGTTTATTTTATAGAGTTGTGTTTATATTGCGGGACTCCCTATTTATTAGGTAAAATTTACATTCTAAGTCAACAAATATGTCAATAAATATTTTATAACGAACAAAGTTTTATAATCGTGACCATCAAACGAATCAAAGTGGTCGGCAGTTAATGAGCCGGAGTGCGACGCGCGAGGGGAGGTGTGCACTATAATTGCACTTAATTTGGCGGCACGACATCGCCACCCGCCCTTACCACTAAACCAAACCCATAAAACTTACTTTATGCATTGCCAAAATCAAAGGTTGTTCTGAATTATGCTTATTTTACTGTCATTTACTTTCATTTTAGTCCAATTACACTAAGATAATGTAGAGATGAACAAAACTTTACCATTTTGTTTCCCTATCTAAATGTAAAATAAACCTGCTTTACTCCATTTCTGCTTCACCTAAAGGTAGACTGTTAGAGAATGCCTCTGGCATGAAGGTTTTTTTTTTTTTTTTTATTGCAGTGAATGGCGAGACTAGCAAGCCGTTCGCCTGATGGTAAGCGATACGACCGCTCATAAACAGTAGCAACATTCCACTGCGCTCGCCATCCTGAGACATAAGATGTTAAGTCTCAATATGTCCAGTAGTTACTCTGGCTACAATGTCCTTCAATCTGAAACACAACAGTGCATTTAAGCAGTGTTGTTTGACGAAGTCCACCTGTATACTGTTTAGTATATAAAGTTAATAAAATAAATAAAACTTTCGATACACGAAATACAAAGTAGGATCCGTGTCTCAAAGCGGATGCCATTAAAACTGCTTTATCAATAGTTTATTCTAAAAGCTAGTGGAACAAAGTTTGAATAATACAATTGTGTCTAATTATCACATAAGACATGAATCATTGTAATAAACTCATTTGCAAAAAAAACGGGCACCTAAGCAATGAACCATTTCAAATGTTACTATTGGTTTGTTTGATAATTATAGGTAGTTTTACTTTCACAATTTTGTAAATTAATAAGCAAATAATCGTTTTCGTCAGTATTATCATAAAATTTTTATACAATTTATGGGTTTTAATGCTAAAGTTCACTAGTAGTGTATGCTCGCTAGTAGTGCATATGCTCGTGAAGTAAAAGTTAACAAAGATTTTTGTTTGTTTTTTCTTTAATAAAGTAAAAGCAGATAAGTGTTTAGTATCGAGTGTGACCCCCTCTAGCTGAAATCACAGCTTGAATTCGTCTGGGTATGCTAGCGAGGATATCCCGGCTACTTGCTTGCGGAATATGTTCCCACTCCGCGGTAATCACATTCTTCAGCTCTCTGATGGTCTGCGGAGCCGGTTGTACTGATCTCACGCGTCGTTTCAGAACGTCCCAGTCATGCTCTATAGGATTGAGCCTGGTTCTGGAAGAAAACCATGTACCCAACCACGGGATGATCGTTTTCTTGTGAGTCGCGCATTGAAAAATCGCAAGTCTTCGTATGTGGACCTTAAGAACAACCTCGAAGAAGTAAGAAATGTGCATATAATGTACAAAAATCTGTTAAAATTGACCCGTAATGAGCAACAGTGGAGTGTCAACCCTTCGTAAGGAAGAGCCTAGGCGGGCGTGCCCGATGGTACGATTAACCAGGTGCGGCTTCACACGGGCGCAACCCGCAGGTGCCGCGCGTGTTTGTACAACACGTAACGACCGCGCCGCCGAGATCAATTGTACCCTGGGGTGTAACTACAGTAACACAGGTGCAAGGGGAACGCATGTCATGTCATCAGATTTTCAATAGCATGGTGAAAAAGCAAAAAGGCTTGATTCGGGACGATTAAGGGACTGATGTTTTTTATTACTTGTATAATACACCAATTCTGGTGTATTATCCAATTCAAAGTATTATTAAAATACCTATGCAAACTAATTACAACTAAATTGAGATCACATTACATCAAATTATCGACAGAACAGGTCAAAGAAAAAGAAGACAAAGTTGAAATGCGTTACCAATCTAACTACTACAGTCCTACATAAGCCGGTTTAGATCGAACGGAATGCAGAATAGTAAATCACAAAGAATGGAACAGCAGACCACATTTCCTAATTCGTGATCACTTCATCCAGCCGTTTACCAATGCAGGGTTTCCCAACCTGAGTCCAAGATTGGGAATTATGCCATAAATTAAGTATGTAAGAGTATCTACCTTAAATTATATCTTGAAACTTCTTTATGCACTTTCAATACAACTATCATTGGTCAACGTGAAAAGGCTTTGAACTGAGAAGTCCTAAGTTTGATTTTCAATCCGAACAGTCCTCTTAGTAGTCAGTGTGTATTTTTCATTTAATATCATATAACTCATATATCATTTTTACTTATTACATACACTATTTATTTCTTCCTATTTGCAATGTCTCTGTTATTACTGTAATTGTGGGCTAGCTTATCTTCTGTACGTCGCGTCGCCCAAGGTATCATCTGAAAACCAGCGCAGTGTGGTTGCTTCTGTTATCACACAGCACCATGCTGAGATGTTTACCTATTGTCGCGAGTGAGCTGCTCAACATACCTGTTTTTTTCATTCTTTTTTTATATTTATACTCGTTTAGTTACTTTATTGTATTGTTGCATTATTATAATTGTACTGTGTTGTATGCGGCTAATTTGCACGATAATAAAAGCATTTTTCTTTCTTTCTTCTTACATTGGCTGGAACCCGAATTAACTAGTGCTCGTTATGTTGAGAGACTCGTTTTTATATATTTTGAGACGAAAAGGGTTGGGTAGCAATAGCGGCAGTTCAACCTAGCCTTTCGCAAATACTTCAACATTATTGTCTCGGTATTCATGTGGACAATATTTGCAATACTCAGTTTAAAATCAAATAAACATGTTGAACAAATATGTATACAGCCCCTGTGCATGACAGCCCATTCCCTAATAAAAGATAGCACGTAATTAATAATCGAACGTTTGATCGAGGACACGCGCCCCCACGACCCTCTAAACGGTTCAGCAAACTCACTAATTGTTTGTGGGGATATGGAAATATTTGTTTATAATAAAAAAAAACATGCATTTATAACTTAAAATATACGAATATTTGTTTTTTCTTCATAAGCGGAGATTATAAGCGTCTAGCGTCTGGCACACTAGCGTCTTGTAAGGTAAACTAGTGTAGTCACTTTTTTATTCCGAAGACGATATGGGTAGGTCTAGATACTAGGTAGGAAGGTATTTTAGTAGTAGGTACATGTTACATAATCGCAGGGACTTTCCGTTCGCCTGATGGTAAGCGATACGACCGCTCATGAAAGCAACACCTAGGATTACAAAGCAATGTTGACATTCCACTGCGCTTGCCATCCTGAGACATAAGATGTGAAGTCTCAATATATCCAGTAGCTACTCTGGGTAAAATGTCCTTTAATCCGAAACATAACAGTGCATTTACAATACTGTTTGGCGGGAAAAATAGATATTGCGGTGGTACCTACACAGGCGACTTCTCACATGTAGGAGACCTACTGCCAGTAAAAGAGTACAGAGTGAGAGTGTTTTCGTCAGTATTATCATAAAATTTTGTTAAAATTTATGGGTTTTAATGCTAAAGTTCACTAGTAGTGTATGCTCGCTAGTAGTGCATATGCTCGTGAAGTAAAAGTTAACAAAGATTGTTGTTTGTTTTTTCTTTAATAAAGTAAAAGCAGATAAATGTTTAGTATCGAGTGTGACCCCCTCTAGCTGAAATCACAGCTTGAATTCGTCTGGGTATGCTAACGAGGATATCCCGGATACTTGCTTGCGGAATACGTTCCCACTCCGCGGTAATCACATTCTTCAGCTCTCTGATGGTCTGCGGAGCCGGTTGTACTGATCTCACGCGTCGTTTCAGAACGTCCCAGACATGCTCTATAGGATTGAGGTCGGGACTTCGAGCTGGCCAATCCAAACGACGAATGCCGACCTCTTGCACATACGCTTCCACATCGCCAGACCGGTGGGCGCGAGCGTTATCGTCCATAAAAATTGATTCTTCGCCTAAAGCGGCCAATGCGGGTTGTTCATGAGGAATCAGAACTTCCGTTATGTATCGATGTCGAGTCAGTGAGCCGTTTTCAATGAAGACTAACTCTGTACGATCCATTGAATTTATTCCTGCCCAAAACATAACAGAGCCCCCACCATAAGGTTTCTTCAAAACAAGCCTCTGCAAAGCGTTCTCCTCGTCTTCGTAGCACTCGCCGACGTCGATCTTCACCGAACAGAGATATCCTGGCTTCATCGGAGAACAATACCCTATTCCAGTCTTCTTGAGTCCATGACTCACAATTTCGAGCAAACCTAAGCCTGGCAACTCTGTGCTCACGGAGTAACTTAGGGCCGCGGGCCGGGCGATGTTTGCGTATATTGGCCGCGAGAAGCCTCCTCCTGACCGGCCATAGACTAATATGCACATTTCTTACTTCTTCGAGGTTGTTCTTAAGGTCCACATACGAAGACTTGCGATTTCTCAATGCGCGACTCACAAGAAAACGATCATCCCGTGGTTGGGTACATGGTTCTCTTCCAGAACCAGGCCTTCTCTCGACGGAACCGGTGTCTTGATACCGCTGCCAGGTCCTTTGAACCGTCGAGCGACTCACACTTAGCCTCTGAGCCACGAAGCATTGGCTGCAACCCTCTTCGAGCAGCGCAATAATTTTGGTAGCTTTTACCACTTTCTCTAACATTATTGAGACAGCTAAACAGCAATAAATGAAGCTTTGACAATTAAGAATATGAAATAAATTCATAAAAATTGACTAAAAGTTATGAAAACCGATATTATCTTTTGGAACTTCGCACCAAAAATGTAGGATAAAAACTGAAAAAGTGGTTTTCTGTAAAAACGAGCATCAAACGAAAATTGGAATTTAGAACGTACTGTTTTAAACACCACGGCTATTTTAAAACCGGCCAGTAACATGTACAAATGATTGAAATCATTTTGGTACCGTATTTTTTTAAAGAAGAATTAAAATCAGAACCGCCCGTTTTTTTTGCAAATGAGTGTATTACGAATCATTTCTGTGGAAGTCCTATCACATCTTATCGCATTCTTAAGAAATACTTTAATTTCTTTATTATTATTAGCCATTTTTAAATCAAAAATTAACTATAAAGAAAAATAATTGAAAGTCGAACAATAGAACGAAAAACCATTTAAAATAAGAGTATTCTAAGTATCGTATGAAAAAAGGTTTCATTCTGGTAATTTATGCCAAAAAAAAATTATTTTAATTCAAATCCACCACTATATTAATTTAGAAGTGGCGTTTGAAAGTAGATATACACAGTACAACGTTCAGAGAGCGACTGACACTTATTACAAATATTATTAATTATGAATCCAATATTGATTATTGCATCATCCAAAGTGGTGTGATTGCTTAGTGTGCAATAGTCTATAAAAGGTATCTAATATGTAGGCACACTATAAATAAATTTAAATCTAATATTAAACGACAGTTGTGTAATAAAGCATATTAAAAAATTTCAGAATACTTAGAAGATAGTAAGGCGTGGGAATAAAACATAATATAAGTCCTCGAACCGGGTGTGTGTACTCTGTTTAATATAATTGAAATAATTATCCCACTTGATTCACCATAGTTGTAGGCAATTTGAGTACGTCATGCTCGCTTAAAGGTCTGTGCTTGCGGCGGCGTCGTGTGCCGGGTCGGTCACTTCCCTATAACACGGTTGAGGAGACCGATGGCTGGCACATGGGTCATACTCGTGAACGGGTGCTGCTTGTGTAGACTGGTCTGCTCAATTTGCTTATAATGATAATATTAAATTACTTTCTTTTTTTTTTTAATTGCCTTTCATTGCTTTTGCTGAACAGTGTATACCGATTCCCCGGTCTGGGCGGCCACACTTAACTCAGCCGTACAATATAATTATTATCACTACATAGTATAAAACAAAGTCTTTTTCTGTCCCTATTTCCCCTTGTTTGCTTAAATCTTTAAACCTACGCAACGGATTTTGATGCGGTTTTTTTTAATAGAGAGAGTGATTCAATAGAAAGGTTTACATGTATAATAACATCCATTAAATAGTGGAGAAATATTGTTATTTTTGAGGTTTCTAATGTGATGTCGTTAATTATCAATATTTTTCCGCTTACATTGCAAACGCAGGCTGAACCCTACGAGATTTATCAAAATAATGTACTACTTGTCACAGCCACGACGTGCGAACTTCTTCTTTATTTTTATTTTTATAAATAGACCTTTGTGTATCTGTTTTTGTACGTCGTTTTTAATGCTTGTGGCAAAAAAAAAACTATTTTTCTTTCTTTCTTCTTTCTTTTACATATTTGTACACATTGAAAAGGTCTACAGAAAACTCCGCGATGGTATATGTCTATCTCTTATGGATATCCCACAATAACATTGTTTTGTCATTTACTTTTTACGACAAATAATGGCTAATTTTCGAAGCGATTTTAACCAATACAGCATTAATCCTTATCCAATTAAATAGCTTAAATACATTGTTGATTTAATATACAGGGTATATCAAGACTGCTACCGAAAACGAAGCCGGGTGGTAGTTTAAGCGACTTCAGACACAATGCAACAGAAAAAGTTGCAAAAAAAAGCGACAATTTTTTTTTTGTTATTTTTTTTCTACGGCCATATTTGGGTGGTAAATACATTTTTTCCTAAAATAATAGTATATACCCTTTTATTTATAAATACTCTAAGGTATAAAAGAGTTTAAATTATTATTTAAGCAAAAACTATGGATTTACCACCCAAAAATAACGATATTTAAAAAATCATAAAAAAAAATGTCGCGTTTCTAGGCGAAATTTTTAATTGCATTGTGTTTGTAGCCACTAAAACTACCACCCGGCTTCGTTTTCGGTAGCAGTCTTGAGATACCCGGTAGATCTATGTGGTCCTTTACAGCACAAGATTTAAATGAATATTTTCGAAGATATTACAGATTTAAAATTGCGGGACGTAGCGCTTGCGGCGGTACTGGCCGGCCGGGGCGGCGCGGCGGCAGCGTGCCTATATAGGATTGTTTATATGTATAATAATAATACATTTATTTGTTATATGTATAATCTGTTGATGATATAATAATGATTGTTTATATGTATAATCTGGCAACACCAAAAGATCATCCATTTGAAAAAATATATATATTTTGTTTAATATCAAATATATACACAGTATTCACAATTTATGTCTAAATAGTAACGAAAATGATTCCTTTCTACAATCACATAATGTTTTATCGAAGAAATAGACTAAATAAGCAACAATTCATCATAATAAAAAATAATAGAGTGACAGTGTGTGACAATGTCAAAGGATTTTACAAATTATGATAAATAAAAACCAAAACGATGATCAATAATAAAGCCAGAAAGAAACGGAACGCACATTTAACATCTCCCAGCTCGTCGAGCTCCGCGTCGTGGGCGTCGGCTTTGGACGTATTCGAAGTGACGTCGGACAACGACGCGTCGAGCCAACACGGCGAGTTGCAATCGTCCCCGCCGCCACCAAGACCTGCGCGACGAAGAGGACGACCCCCTCCAGCGGTGGGCTTGGGACCTGTGGGGCCGAGTGTCCCGCCTACGGTCCCCGCTACCGGTGGGGTAGTGCGCCGCATGAGATGGACTCGAGAAATCAATGAGAATGTCATGCGGGCCTACTTTGGGGCAACAAAGGGAGGAATTAACCTCACTGCGTATCGCGCTAAAATGCTGTCTCTGTTTCAGGCTTTGGAACCAACGGTTGATGTATCGTCCCAACGACTGTCGGATCAAGTGCGATTTATTCAGCGGCGTAAGTTGTTGGATGATGACACACTTGAGCGGTTGCGCACAGACTTGTGTTTTGTCCAGGATGACCATGTGTCACCCGTCAGTGGAGATCAAGCGGCAGGCCCAACACCAACACCTGTTGCTGATTTCGAGCTGACGGACAATTTGGATGACAACGTAAGTCCCCAAGCTAAACAGCAACTGAGAGGAGCTTTGGAATGTGCGATTTTGGAGTTTTCGTCTTTATCGGCGTCTTGTAGACCGCGTCTGCCACGTTTGCCAACGCATAGAAGAAATTTGGCGCTGATGGGAGCTTTGGACTCCATGTTAACTACATACTTGGAGTCCAGTCGGGATCTTGTTGATACGCATTCGATCCTTTACTGCGCGGCCGTCGCAGCATGTCGAGTGGCTAATATAAAATTTCCAAATGAGTATAAAGCCACTCGAGGTGTTGTGATTGTGCCTGCCTGGCAGCGTAGGATCGAGGATCGTATCAACAGGGCCCGAACTCTCATCGGCAAACTAATTTCTTTTAAAGAAGGAAACAGCAGGCCGAAGATTATGCGTTTTGTGACGCAGGCTTTTTCGGGGACCAACACAAGTCCTCGAAATTATAGGCTTTGCGTCACAGAACGCATAGACTTCTTTAAACAAAAAGTCTATGCGTGGGCGAACCGCATTCGTCGCTACAGGAGACGATGGGATCGTTTCCAACAAAATCGCAAGCTCCAAACTGACCAAAAGAGTGTTTATAGATGTTGGGAGAATCCTCCACAAGGTGTGGTGGATGGGCGGCTTTCTAGTGCTCACGAAATGCGTGAGTACTGGACGAATATCTGGTCGTCGCCTGTCTCTCACACTGAAGCCTCCTGGTTTAGTGTTGTAGATCGAGCTTGCGAGGCAATACCTGCTATGGAAACCATTTTAATCAGTCCAGAAGATGTGCTAACTGCAATTAGACAGACGCAAAACTGGAAGTCGCCGGGCCCGGACGGTCTGCACAACTTCTGGTTAAAATGGTTTCCAAGTTCGCATGCTCGATTAGCAGCGCAATTCCAGAATGCGCTTGAGCGGGGATCCCTTCCAACATTTATGACAACAGGTGTCACTCACCTTCTCTTTAAGTCCGGTTGTACCACGGAACCAAAAAATTATAGACCCATCACATGCCTACCCACTATTTATAAAGTTTTGACCTCCATAATTAGATCTAAAATTACAGACCATATAAATTCTAACCAAATTCTTTTTTCCGGCCAAACAGGTTGCATGAATGGGTCCCGTGGTACTGTTACATCCCTCACATGTACTTAGAATTGCCTATAATCTTACAGTCATCATTTTAAGTATCATATATAAGTCCGAGCCCGGGCTGCTCCAGTCAGTCTCGCGCAGTCATTCCTGTGACGCTACCATTTATTAAGTTCGTGTTTTATTTCTATTTCCTTTAATATTTTCAAATTCGTGTTTTACAAAATTGTGTTAATTAATTATATTTTACTATTTCTGAGTTCATAAAATTGTGTTTCTTTTATTGTACTTTTTTTTAAAAACCCAAAGTCGGTTTTCCGCATAACATTTTTGGTGGCAGCGCAAAGGATTTTTTCCAAAGAACAAAAATCTCGGAATACGTCTCCAAGTATTTCCTGATCACGAACTCAATGTGTCCAGTGCTGTGAAGTGACGTGGAGTGAAAAAACTCGAACCCCATGCACAGTTGGATTTGCTGTGGATTTACCATACAAGCGCTACTCCAGCGATCTCTCACTGTATCCAAAGAAGCTGTTGATCCTGCCTATATCGACTCTGCCTTGTGCGTGCTGTGATCCTGCCTATATCGACTCTGCCTTGTGCGTGCTGTGACCCTGCCTATATCGACTCTGCCCTGTACGTGCCGTGATCCTGCCTATATGGACTCTGCCTTGTGCGTGCTGTGATCCTGCCTATATCGACTCTGCCTTGTGCGTGCTGTGATCCTGCCTATATCGACTCTGCCTTGTGCGTGCTGTGACCCTGCCTATATCGACCCTGCCCCGTACGTGCCGTGATCCTGCCTGCATAGACTTTGCCTCGCATCTTGTGCTGTGCGACTGGAAGTGCATCTACAATGCTGATAACTCCCGCAGTCTACACTGCAATGTTTATGTAAGTCCTTGGTCACTGCATACAACACAACACAACAGTTGCTTTTAATTAATATTAATAACAACAATTAATATCGAATTTGGTAATATTTTCCTTTAATCGTATTATATACTCTCAGCTAATCATAGTATGCCTAAAGTGCCCAAAATAGAATTAACTACTGAACACAGAGAATTTCAGGCCCACGAATCGAGTCCAACCCCAGATAAGGTTGAGCTTCCTCCGAGCCCTATAACAGACACTCATAGAAAGTCACGACATTTCACTATGAGCATTGAAATAGAACTCAACACTCTAATCAAATTTATTAAACCATATGATGGAAATAGGGAGACTCTAAGTTCATTTATCAACAATTGCAATAATGCTTACGAGATAGCGTCAGAAGTCCAAAGGCCTATCTTATTTAAATACATATTAAGCCAATTACAAGGCAAAGCAGACGTAGCATGCTCATTCAAAGAATTTTCATCTTGGGACCAACTCAAAGAATTCTTAAAATCCCAATTCGGCGATAAAAAACATTATTCGTCGTTACTATCCGACCTTCAGGAATGCAAGCAAAGTAACACAGATACTGTCAGTCAGTTTGCACTAAAAGTAGAGTCATGCCTATCTAAATTACTCACGGAAATTAATATTTCAATACCCACTAAAAAGAAGGGTGAATTAGCGGGCCGCGTCGCCGCTATGCAAGATCTGGCGACACACACTTTTATAGTCGGCCTTAACCCTAGATTGTCAACTATAGTCAGATGCCGTGACCCCGAAACCTTGAATGATGCTATTAACTTTGCATTATCAGAAGAAAAAATTCTACAAACTAGTGTTAGACGCTACACCCCCATCCAGACACCTAATATACCAATTCGGCATGAACGTTCAAATACAATACGCCAACAATCAATCAATTTTAAATACGATCAGAGACCGCGGATCACTAATAACAATTCCCAGAACACAATAACATGCAGATACTGCAAAAACGTCGGCCACAGTATCGAGAACTGCCGTAAGAGACAATACAATAATCAGCGGTTCTCAAACTTTAATTCGAGTCAACCAGGTCCCTCGTTCAGACCGCGTGCTATTAATTTTGTACAAACTTCGGATAACATACCTGTCTGTCACGATGCTCCGCGTGAACCCTCTGACGATTTTGACGGTACAAAAAACTAAAACACGCCTCGTTCAAATATAGAACGAGGCGCCAACCCGTTAAAATCGACAACAAATCTTCCATATCCACTGTATCCCCTGTATCCGCTGCATCCACTGTATCCGCTGCATCCCCTGTATCCGCTGTATCCACTGTATCAGCTGCATCCACTGTATACGCTGTATCCACTGCATCCACTGTATCCGCTGTATCCACTGTATCCGCTGCATCCCCTGTATCCGCTGTATCCACTGCATCCACTGTATCCGCTGTATCCACTGTATCCGCTGCATCCCCTGTATCCGCTGTATCCACTGTATCCGCTGCATCCACTGTATCCGCTGTATCCACTGTATCCCCTGTATCCGCTGCATCCATTGTATCCCCTGTATCCGCTGTATCCACTGTATCCGCTGCATCCCCTGTATCCGCTGCATCCACTGTATCCGCTGTATCCACTGTATCCACTGTATCCGCTGTTTCCCCTGTATCCACTGTATCCCCTGTATCCACTGTATCCACTGTATCCACTGCATCCACTGCATCCACTGTATCCACTGCATCCGCTGTATCCCCTACATCCCATATACCAATTGTGTCCACAGTTTCCAATATATCCACTGAATCCAACAAGGCTTTTATACCCAGAGATCCTCAGAAGATTTACGAAGTTTCCTGCAATCACAACAAACTCATGTTGCCTCACATTCTTGTCCAAACCTCCGTTTCTGATATACCTTTATCCTTACTAGTAGACTCTGGAGCATCCGTCAGTCTACTCAAATTAGATAGCATTCACAACAAAGTCACTCTCACAAAAGAATCAATTATAATAAAAGGCATCGATCCCGGGGAGGAAACAACGGAAACCTCCGGCCATTTTTTGTTAAAATTTACTCCTCTACATTCCTCACAGAAACCAATGCAACACAGATTTCACGTAATAAATAACATTAGTCTGCCCTATGACGGTATAATTGGCAATGATTTCCTCAAATCCTTTGGTTGCTCTGTTGACTATAGCACCGATTCACTGTACTTTAAAAATCAAAAAATTAAATTACACTTCTGCGAGCCTACCTATATAATACCACCCCGAACCGAGACCGTCATTGAATGCTCTGTATCCAACCCTAACGTGAAGACGGGCCTTATCCTAGATCAGAGCCCTTCCGAAAGCCTATTGATAGCAAACTGCCTTGTTGAAGTAAAACGAAATAATAGAATCAACTTGACTGTAGCTAATGTTTCCGAGTCCCCGATCTCTCTCACTTCAAACCTTAACCTTACCCTAACTCCAATCGACGCATCTTACCTTACCACCCCAGACGTATTCAATTCCCATTCCAAAAGTGATACTATACAAAGGACAAAAGATGTCCTTGATCAAGTCCGTATATCACATTTAAATGCCGAGGAGACCCAATCCCTGCTCCAAATTTGCTCAGACTATTCTGATATATTCCACCTACAGGGTGAAAGACTCTCGTGCACAGAGGCCATTAAACATGAGATTAAGACTACTTGCGACAATCCAATTCATACCAAGTCTTACCGATTCCCTGAAATACATAAGGCTGAAGTCAAAAGACAAATCGGAGAAATGCTAGACCAAGGCATAATTGAACCTTCTACATCCCCTTGGTCATCCCCGATCTGGATCGTCCCCAAAAAACGCGATGCCTCTGGGCAACAAAAATGGAGGATAGTCGTAGATTACAGAAAACTCAATGACATCACGGTGGGTGATACTTACCCTATACCGCAAATCTCGGAAATCCTCGATCAGTTAGGCAACAGTAAATATTTTTCTACACTCGATCTCGCTTCTGGTTTCCACCAAATTCAAATTAATAAGGAGGATGCTACTAAAACTGCGTTTTCTATCCCCGAAGGACACTTTCAGTTCACACGAATGCCATTTGGTCTAAAAAACGCGCCTTCCACATTTCAAAGACTGATGAATACGGCACTATCCGGACTACAAGGTGTCCGCTGTTTTGTTTACCTAGACGACATAGTTATATATTCCCATGATTTACAATCCCATATTGCCAACCTTACCTCAGTATTTCAACGTCTTCGAAAGTTTAATCTTAAACTGCAGCCTGACAAATGTGAGTTCCTGCGACATGAAGTTGCATACCTCGGACATATAATCTCCGAAGATGGAGTCAAACCTAATCCCGACAAAATAAAAGCTGTAACCCATTTTCCGGTCCCCGAATCGCCAAAAGACATAAAATCCTTTCTTGGCCTTGTGTCTTATTATAGACGATTTATCCCAGATTTCTCAAAAATTGCTAAACCTCTTACGTCACTGCTAAAGAAAGATACAGCCTTTGAATGGCAGAATCAACAACAGCTGGCTTTCGAATGCCTAAAGCAAAAACTAACCACTGCGCCCGTATTATGTTATCCCGACTTCACCAAACCATTTATACTCACCACGGACGGATCAAATCACGCTATTGGCGCTGTGCTATCTCAGGGTCCCATCGGACGAGATAGACCCATCGCTTTTGCTTCCCGGACTCTCAACAAGAGTGAATGTAATTACTCAACGACGGAAAAAGAGTTACTCGCTATTATATTTGGCTGTAAAACATTCCGTCCATACTTATATGGCCGTAAATTCCAAATCATAACTGACCACCGACCACTGAAGTGGCTCTTTAATCATAAAGACCCGTCCAGCAAAATGCAGAGGTGGCGTCTAAAACTCGAAGAATACGATTATGAGATTATATATAGAAAAGGGAAACTTAATTCTGCCGCCGATGCTCTTTCCAGATTCCCAGTCAACCCAATTTATAACGAGAACACACTAAATCCTACCAATTCTACCAATCCTACCAACCCTACTAACCCTACTAATCCTACTAACCTTACTAATCCTACTAATCCTATTAATCCTACTAATCCTACAAATCCTACCAATCCTACTTATCCTACTAATCCTACTAGTTCTACTAATCCTATTAACCCTACCAATCCTACTATTCCAACTAACACCCCTTTCACCGATGCAAATCTTGACCAAGACCTAATGGATCTACTAGTATCTCCTCCATCATTTAGCCTAGATGAGGTTGATACTAACTTAAATTCTAATGAGATTAATCTTGACATCGGTGCTGAAAATCCTAGTATTGAAGAACTTACAGATATTCCTGACGCAGATCTTGTACAAATTCCAACTCCAGAGTTCCGACAAATCCCCCTTGAGGACATAAATCCCTCTATTTCCCAATTTGAAAACTCAGACGTGCCAAACATCCAGCCTATACCTAACAGGGAACTGTCCGCTTCGAAGTCTCAAACGCTATCATACAACGATGAAGATTATTCTAATTTCCTAAAAGAATTCGCAGTCAAAAAGGGCAACTATGATACTAAGCTTATTGAACATAATGAAAATCTTGTTAAATCAAAATGCAAAATTATTCTAGTTCCTTCATCAATCGATTTGGACGAATCTAATCCGTATGTACAGGAACTTCTAGGAAATTTTCAAAACCCGGAAATCTTAATAAATTCTGAACGGACTCTGTATTCCTTTTCTAAATTTTCTCATGATAATAAGGATTACTACTTTTTATTCTTTAAGGTTCATTATTTCGATGAAAGTTCTTATAAAGAAATCTACGACACCTTAAAAACCGTAAGAACCGAACTATCCTCTGACCCAACTGTAAGAGAAATCGCAATTTCTGACTTTAGAAATCCCTTCGAGAAACAATCATATGTTAAAATATTTAATATACTTACTTATCTTTTCCATAATACTAACATAATCATTAACATTTATCGCAACAATATTATTTATCCTACTCCAACGGAAATAAAGAAAATACTCAAAGAAAATCACGATATTCCTATCACCGGTCATATAGGCTCAAATAGAATGCTTAAAAGGATCCAAGAGAAATATTACTGGAAAGGAATGCGTTCGGAAATCGAAGATTACGTTAAACATTGTTCCTCTTGCCAACTGAATAAAGCCCTTAGACAAACAAATCGTGCACCAATGCAAATTACTACAACATCTACAAGTCCCTTTCAGCGTGTAGCGCTTGACGTGGTTGGCCCTCTTCCTGAATCCGGCAGTGCCAAACTCAAATACATTCTTACCATGCAAGATGATCTTACTAAATTCTCAGTCGCGTACCCTATGCGCAATATTACGGCAGAAGAAAGCACAGACTGTCTCGTTCATTTTATTAGTCTCTTTGGCATCCCGAAGTCAATACTAACAGATCAAGGGTCAAACTTTACCTCAGACCTTTTCAAACAGACTTGTAGCTTCCTCAAAATTAAACAGCTCTGGTCTACACCATACCATCCACAAACTCAGGGCGCACTCGAAAGGAGCCATTCCACTCTCAAAGAATACTTAAAATCATTTGTTGATCCCAATCACACCAATTGGCCTAGATATGTATACACCGCCATAATGACATATAACACCAATGTCCATTCTACAACTAACTTTACTCCATACGAACTCCTTTTCGGTCATAAACCTTTTATCCCTGACTCCGTTTTTAATTCAGCACCTGATACCACATATCCGGAGTATTTAAAAATGCTCCAACACCGCTTACAACATTCACGGAATAGGGCTATTCAAAATATCACCGCATCTAAAGAAAGATCAAAAAATTACTATGATCAACGAACTAGACCCATTTCGTACAAAACGGGCGATTACGTCTTTTTGAAGAATCATGTACGTCAAGGAAAGTCGCTATCATCCCTTTGGAAAGGTCCATATCGCATTGTCCGTATACATGGTAACAACACATTGTCACTCTTGATCAATCGACGACATGTTAAGCATCATTATGATGAAATAAAACCAGCCCATATGGTCTCTGTTCTCATGCCACGACAAACCTGAAAAAAAAATAATCTTAGTCTAAGTTTAGAAATCCTATTTCATTAAGAATATAATATTACGAATACTTACCTTCTCTATACTTACCTTCTCTATACTTACCTTCTCTATACTTACCTTCTCTACACTTACCTTCTCTATACTTACCTTAGTTAATATTTTATTTCAGCGTCACTGTACAAGCGCACCAGTATATACATCCTATCACCACAAGATCAGGTATTTTCTTTGACTATGAAGGAAAGATGAAAATTCAGAGTGGTCACTTAGATTTATTAATCCCGCAAGATATTTCTCATTTTCCAGCTCATATAGAGAATGTCGACTCTGTAATTCAAAAGGTTAAACAATTTTGCTCACTTGATTATATTGCAAACCACGACTACTGTCTCAGTACTGTAGAACCTCTATCAATTCGATATCGTGATATCCTAGATTCGTATAAATCCATTGAACACCTTATTTCTAATAAACAACGTAGGTCAGCCTGGATTGGGGCTGGAGGTTCTATTTTAAAAACTATTTTTGGCACTTTAGACGAAGATGACGCAATAAGATACAGTAATGCTATTTCTATGTTGCAAGACGATCAGAAGAAAATAGCCTCATTAGTTAAAGAAAATATATTAATAACTACTTCATCACTTTCTACCTATAACAAATCAATACAACAACTAAAAACTAACGAAGCTATTCTGACTGATGCGATTGACAAGTTTTCGGTATTAATGGTAAACATTTCGTTAGAAAATTCACATAATCAAATTCATTCAAATTTAAATTTAATTCTCAACAGTTTGGAAACCACTGTCTTAACACTCTCATTTCAATTAGAAGATTTAAGCAACGCTATCATATTCTGTAACAAAAACATGTTAAGCCCAGCTGTCTTATCGCCGACGCAACTGTACCGAGAACTTGTTGATCATTATAGAAATATACCGAATAATTTAGATCTACCGCTAAGCTTAGATTTAAGTGAAATTCATAATTTGTTATCTTTGATCAATTTAAAATGTTTTCATACGTTAAATAAGATCGTTTTTATTGTACAGATTCCGCTAGTATTCCCTAAGGAATACAATTTATATCACAGCTTGCCTCTACTAGTCCCACATAATAAAACAGAAATATTTGGGCTACTCATTCCTAGCACAAAATATATTGCAGTGACCAACGACAAAACTCAGTACTGTACGATAAACTCATTAGATGAATGCCGAGTTTACAATGAAATTCACTACGTATGTAATATTATTAATATATACTCTATTAGCGCTAATCCAAGTTGCGAAACCGAAATCATTACTAAAACTCTTAATTATTTGCCTCCCCAATGTCATCCCAAATTCATTTCTGGCTCTGTAGACATTTGGCACCCTTTAAAATTTAATAAATGGTTATATGTTCAATCGCAACAAAGTAATTTGATAATAGATTGCATTAACAAAGAGCCATATGAAGTATCTATAACAGGCGCTGGCATACTCGTAATGCCCAATTTGTGTACCGGATATTGCAAAAGCGCAGTCCTCGTTCCAAAAGGCTCTGTATATAATGTAAGCTTACCTTTAAAACAATCCAACTATAGTTTAATCAATGACTCATTTTATACCTTAGATGATATTACTAAAATGTCGCGTAGTGTGTCCCCAACTCATCTCAGAAACGTTGATTTAGATAACTTTAATTCTAATCCCGAAATTCAAGCTCATTTACTAGCACTAGATAACATAATAGAAAAACCACATATAATAGAGTACGGGGCACACTATCCAATAATCACTATATGTATAGTAGTTCTAATAAGTTGCTATATCTTGTACAAATTAATTATATATTGCAGGAAAAATGGTAGCATCCCCAGAGTAACTTTCCTTACCAAATCCCGACCAAATCCCCCCGACCCTGAAGTAGGAATTCCATTAGAAGACATAGAAGACCCATCTCCTACCATACCTCCTCCTAGACTGAGGATGTCCTAGAGTAAAGACGAAAACCATTGTGAACTTCGGAGTTGCAACCCCGAAGTTCACTCTTCTCCCAGGGGCTGTTACATCCCTCACATGTACTTAGAATTGCCTATAATCTTACAGTCATCATTTTAAGTATCATATATAAGTCCGAGCCCGGGCTGCTCCAGTCAGTCTCGCGCAGTCATTCCTGTGACGCTACCATTTATTAAGTTCGTGTTTTATTTCTATTTCCTTTAATATTTTCAAATTCGTGTTTTACAAAATTGTGTTAATTAATTATATTTTACTATTTCTGAGTTCATAAAATTGTGTTTCTTTTATTGTACTTTTTTTAAAAACCCAAAGTCGGTTTTCCGCATAACAGTACTAAGGAGCTCCTTCTCATTAACATGACCATTTGCCAACAGGCTCGTCACAACCGAAGGAATTTATCGGCTGCCTGGATAGATTATAAAAAGGCCTATGATTCGGTACCCCATACATGGCTCATGAGGGTGTTAAATTTGTATAAAATTAATACAAATTTATGCAACTTCCTTGGGTTTTGTATGGGGCAGTGGACCACTGTCCTGAGATATCCAGGTGGTACGGTTCCTCCTGATTGTGACGAGCCGATTAGAATCAAGCGGGGTATATTCCAGGGCGACAGTCTGAGTCCACTGTGGTTTTGCATGGCCCTGAATCCCCTCAGCACTCTGTTGTTGGATTCAGGGTTAGGCTACCGTCTACGGAGAGGCTCTGAGCCTATATCTCACTTGCTCTATATGGATGACCTCAAGTTATTTGCATCGAAACAAACCGAATTGATTGAGTTGTTAAAAATAACGGAAAGATTTAGCAATTCAATCAATATGGATTTTGGTGTAGATAAATGTGCGGTTATCCATGTGAAGCGAGGGGAGGTTGCGGTCTCTGATGACATACTAGTCTCAGAGACTGTAAGGCTCAGATCCCTCTCTGTGACGGAAACCTACAAATATTTGGGTATGCCTGAGGCTCTAGGTATCATGGGTGCAGATGTAAAACGATCGTTGAAAGAGCGTTTTTTTAGCCGCCTGACAAAAGTACTTAACAGTTTTTTGTCCGGTGGAAACAAGATTCGCGCTTTTAACGGTTGGGTTATGCCTGTACTCATATACTCTTTTGGCATACTCAAATGGACTCAGACCGAATTGGACGCCCTGGATCGTAAAGTCCGAACTCTCCTGACTGCACATCGTATGCATCATCCACGATCATCAGTGATGAGATTGTACATCCCGCGGAGATGTGGGGGCCGAGGTATTCTTAATGCTAAGGACTTGCATAATCGCGAGGTGTGCAATCTCAGGGATTATTTCCTTCACAGTGATGTGGATATGCATAGGGTTGTAGTTATGGTAGATAAAGGATTTACCCCGCTCTCTTTGGCGATTGAGAACTGGCGGAAACCTCTGGTGGTAGGCATTAAGGATCGCGAGGACATATGGAAGAGCAAAGAGCTGCACGGTCGGTTCTATCGAGCCCTTCATGGGCCTGATGTGGACCGACTAGCGTCTGTGTCTTGGCTGCGCTTCGGTAACCTCTTTGGGGAAACCGAGGGTTTTGTCTTTGCAATTATGGACGAAGTTATTAAGACGAACAACTATAGGAAATACATCCTGAAGGACGGTACGGTCGACATCTGTCGGGCATGCCACCGTCCTGGTGAGTCTATCAGGCATGTTATTTCCGGTTGTTCGTATCTTGCTAACGGCGAGTATTTGCATAGACATAACCTAGTAGCCAAGATCATACACCAGCAAATTGCCCTTCGATATGGACTTGTGACTCCTGAAGTGCCATATTACCAGTATGTGCCCCAACCAGTTCTCGAAAATGGTCATGCAACGCTGTATTGGGATCGATCTATTATCACAGACAGGACTATTCTAGCCAATAAGCCTGACATTGTGATAATAGATCGATTGGCGCGCCGGGCTATACTTGTTGACGTCACCATCCCGCATGACGATAACCTTGTCAAAGCTGAAAAAGACAAAATGTCTAAATATTTAGATTTGGCACACGAGGTTACCGACATGTGGGATGTCGACTCAACAATTATTGTCCCGATTGTCGTTTCTGCCCATGGGTTGATACCAAAGAGCCTCGACCAACATCTACAGAGGCTCTCAATCGGCTGTTGGGTCAGAAGTCAGATTCAGAAGGCAGTATTGCTTGACACGGCACGTATTGTGAGGCGGTTCCTCACTTTGGGCTCCTAACCACCGGTGGCTTGGGTTTCGAGCCTCGCCATCGTTGGATAACTTTTTATATTTTTATATGTATTTTGTTTTTTACTATATATATAAAAATGTAAAAAAAAATATTTAAAATAAAGAGAAATATACATATTATACGTACATATTATTGTACAAAAATCTATTTGTACCCGGGCGAAGCTGGGCCGGGCCGCTAGTTATGAATAATTTATGAACTGCTCTGAATTTCAACTCCTGTATGATCACTGTATTGTAAACTTATTTTGAAAAGAGTAACGCTAGAGTTTCTTGCCCGTTGTTCTCTGGCAAAAACAGCCTTGTGAACTGGGTGGTAGTGGAAAAAAAAGTGACTGAATCTAAATAGTGTATGACATTTTATGGATTCAACAAATATTTTCATTTCATTTCATATGAAGAGAGGATAAGTAACCTCCTGGTCTCAGGATACGCGATCCCGACTACTTCGCCAGCACCACAAGGAAAAACCTGGTACCTTCCGCACTTTGCCGTGTGTAACTCAGCGAAGCCAAAGATAAGGGTGGTGCATGACGCAGCGGCAAGATCACACGGAGTCAGTCTGAACGACCTGCTCCTGTTGGGTCCTGACCTCCTGCAATCCCTGTCCGGAATCATGATGAGATTCCGACAACACCCCTTTGCAGTCTCGGCGGACATAAAGGAAATGTTCATGCAGATCAAAGTCAGACACGAAGACAAAGACCCCCTGAGGTTCCTGTGGAGAGGACGGGAGAGAGGAGACACGAAGCATACGGAATATCAGATGACTTCGGTGATATCCGGAGCGACGTCGTCACCGTGCAAGGCACTCTACATAAAGAACAGGAACGCGGAAGAGTTCCAGGAACAATTTCCATAGGCAGTGGAGGAAATTAAGCGAAATCATTACATGGACGATTTTATCACCAGCTTCGTGAGCATAGAAAAGGCCGCAGAGGTGACAAAAATAGTGGACCATATTCACCGACAAGCAGGCTTTATCCTGAGAGGATGGGTGTTGAATGAGCCCACCGTAGTACGCCAGTTCAGCACGCGCGGGCAGGACGCCTCCGTGCGCATAGGAGGAACGGCCGAGGATAAAGCGCTGGGTCTGTTGTGGCGGTGGCAGGAGGACTGCATTGGGTTTCGCGTCAATGAAGGAAGAACCCCACCGGAGGTGTTGCACAATGAACGGCCACCGACGAAAAGGGAAGCGTTGAGTGTCATAATGTCGCTTTTCGGCCCTCTCGGCTTGGTGTCACCAATAACGACCCCGGCGAAAAGGCTGATGCAGGAAACATGGCGACACGGGATCGGATGGGATGACCACTTCCCAGAAGAACTACCACTTCACTGGGTCGAATGCCTGAGAAACCTGCGCGCCTTAAAAGATCTGTGCATACCGCGATGTTACGACATAGGACCGCCGGTGGTGAAAAGAGAGCTACACACGTTCGTGTACGCCAGTGAAGAAGCATACTCGGCAGCGGTGTACATACGCATGCGGCGCGTGGTCAACAACCAATCCTCGGTGCTGACTTTTTAAATCATCATAAACTTTTGGTGGACGTGAATGGTCGAAGACTCATTGATTCAGTGACGAGTCTAAATGTTATTGGCTCTATTGTAAATTATAATCAAGACTCAATCAAAACAATTCAAATTACTAATCCGTACTATGATTTGCTATCAGCTTATCCCGACATTACAAAACCCGTATGCTATAAGGACATTCCCAAACATAACGTGATGCACCACATCGAGACTACAGGACCACCCGTATTCGCTCGTGCCGTTGCCGACCGTTGCCTCCAGACAAATACCTGAGAGTGAAGGAAGAATTTGAATACATGCAACAAATAGGCATATGCAGACCATCGAAGAGTTGCTGGTCCAGCCCACTCCATGTTGTCGCTAAAAATAATGGCGAAATAAGACCTTGTGGTGATTATCGTAGCTTGAACGCCATAACAAAACCCGATCGATATCCAATCCCACGGATCCATGATTTTACATACCTGCTTGCTGGAAAGAAGATTTTTTCTCGTATTGATTTTACACCGCGCATATCACTTCATACGGACTGCACCAGAAGACATAGAAAAAACTGCAATAATAACTCCTTTTGGCTTATTTGAATTCCCTCGGATGACCTTTGGTTTAAGGAATGCAGCACAGACCTTCCAGCGGTTCATGAATCATGTAGTTTTCGAAGGACTCAACTTCATCTTTAATTTTGTGGATGATAGCATCATTTTTTCCAATTCGGAATCTGAACATCGAGAGCACCTAGAAATTGTTTTCAAACGATTGAACCAGCATGGGGTAACTATCAACCTAGCTAAGTGCGAATTTGGAAAGTCCGAAATTGACTTCTTGGGATATCATGTTTCTAAGGACGGCATACAACCTATGCTTGAACGAGTAAAAGTCATTTTAGAATATCCTAAACCGGACACAGTTGCACAATTGCGTCGCTTCTTGGGGATGATTAACTTTTATAGGAGCCATTTGCCAAACGCTGCTACATATCAATCAATTTTGAATGTCTATTTGCATAACACCAAACGCAACGATAAAACTAAGATCCTTTGGAATGTGGAATCGGAAAACGCATTCCAGCAATGTAAGAAGAAATTACAAGAGGCCGTCATGCTGTCATACCCAGTCACAGGAGCGCCTTTAGCTATAATGACTGGCGCATCTACAACATGCGCAGGAGCAGTGCTTCAACAAAAAATCGACAATATATGGAAGCCACTATCCTTCTTCTCCTGCAAATTCAGCGAAGCTCAGCAACGTTACAGTGCGTATGATAGAGAACTTCTATCCATATATACAGGGGCGTGCACTCCTTGTAGGCAGAAATGCAGTGCTTTACTTACCATTCACAGATATTTTATTATAACGTTCGTACGTTTATCTAAAACGTACGAACGTTATAACTTTAATTTATAGGAAATAAATGTATAAACAAAATATAATAACTTAAAAACGCCTAATATTTTATAAATAGCACCTATTTGCAATCACGCAAACATTATGGTTGCCACGCGAAAAGCAAGAGGCCCTGCAAAGCAAATTAATGTACCTAATCAACCAAGTCATGCCGCCGCGCCCCGCATGACATTTGTTTGCATGTGTGTAGTAATTTTGGTGTCCGTGCACAGTCGCAAACGCACACACCCATGAATATTGAAAGCCGCGACTCCTGCGGCAGGCCTCGGGAGTTCGGCAGTTGTCGGGAGTAATCGTAAATGTTCGTTGCCTATAATCCGAGTAAAATTAATAGGCTGGAATATAATAAATCACCAGCACATTATGCTTTTTTGGTTAGTAAGGTTTTATTTGTTTAAGTAGAAAGGTTTTGTGTTTCGCGGGGGCCATTTAGCTTTTTTATGAGTTTTTGCATTGTTTACTATTTTATACTAGTGTGTTTGTAAAAAAAAATAGATTTCTTAACGGATTTTTCATTTTAACATTTGAAAGTGTGTACATTTAACAGTTTATTACTAAGTTTCGATATTAATTGTAGCTTTTACTAGTGTGTTTGTTTATTTTTTTAAATGTTATTTGATTGCGAGGTTTGTGTTAAAAATGTATGTTTATCAAATGAATGAATGAGGTGGCCGAAATCTTGCGTTTATTTACATCGGGATAGGTATAGTAATCTCAACTAACCGGAACCTTGAATATGTGAAAATTGAAAGCTGACTAGGTGAGTTTTTTTTACTTATTAGAATTTCTTCCGCCGCGACGATCGATCGCTGTTTTGTCTGCGTTGCCGTAGAAAATGGACATGAATAGTAGTACATTTAAGACTTGTTATGTTGGCATGGTTTCCGACTTAGAGATCCGTCGCGTGGCTGTGGCTATGCTAAAAAACTATAAAAGAAAAAGTTTTTGTGACCGAGTACTCCGCCGCATACCCAGTGTCATAATCCTGTGCACGCCGCTGCATATATGTATATGGCAGTCAAACATTTTCGGCACATGATAGAAGGTCAACAAGTGACTGTATTCACGGATCACAAACCACTCGTGTATGCTTTACACAAAAAGGCTACGAGCGGTGGTGACACACCGAGAAGACTTCGACACTTGGACTTCATTTGTCAATTTTGTACATCGATAAAGCACATCCAAGGCTCACAAAATGTTGTTGCAGACGCTCTATCTAGACTAGAAGAGATACATATGCCATCGCCACTTGACTACAACGAAATTTCTAAAAGTCAACAAAATGACGCGGAATTGAAGGAGCTATTGAAAGCAAAAAATCTCAACTTCAAAACATTTGCGCATCCAGATTGCAGCGAACCGATTTATTGTGAGATATCAAAACAACATGCGCGTCCCTATCTACCTAAAGAATATCGTGTTACAGCCTTCGAAGCGATTCACAATATTAGTCACAGTGGTACACGAGCCACCAGAAAAATGATTTCAAATAGATATTTTTGGAAATCTATGAATACTGATATTAATAAATGGACCAAAGCCTGCATTAAATGCCAAAAATCTAAAATTCAACGCCACACGACATCACCTCTCAGCCCATTTCCAAATAGTAACCGTTTTGAACATTTACATCTAGACATTGTTGGACCGCTATCATATTGTCAAGGATATAGATACATATTGACCATGATAGACAGGACGACCGGCTGGCCCGAAGTTAAATGTTTAAAGGACATCACAGCTGAAAGTGTTTCTTGCGCTCTTTACACGCAATGAATTACAAGATACGGATGTCCCGCCAAAATAACTACGGATCAAGGCCGCCAGTTCGAGTCACACTTATTTAATAATTTGGCAAAACGTTTAGGTATATCAAGAATTCGTACTACCGCATACCATCCGCAAGCGAACGGGATGATAGAAAGGTGGCACAGGACGTTAAAATCGGCACTAATGGCTCGAGGAAATAAGGACGACTGGGTAAACGAATTACCTACTGTTCTATTAGGTCTGAGAGCTAGCTTGCGGGATGACACAGGCGTATCGGCTGCCGAATTGACTTATGGCACAACTTTGAAGCTGCCAGGGGATTTTTTTGAGCCATCAACGATAAGCATTCCTGAAAATGAAACATTCCTACAGGACCTACGGGCACGTATTCGGAATTTTGTTGCTGTCCCAAAGAGGCCACATAGACAAGGAACCATATTCGTGCATCCAGCTTTATCGTCATGCACGCACGTATTTGTTCGTTGCGACCACACCAGAAAGCCTCTGACATGCCCGTACGATGGGCCACATAAAGTTATAGAAAGAGGGGATAAATGTTTCAAAGTGATGATTTCTGATAATATTAAAACCATTTCAATAGATCGATTGAAACCCGCATTCTTGGTCCACAGAGACTCAGAAACTCAATACGTTCCGCCAAATAAGTCTAAAGAATTCACAACAAATCTCGAAGCGCATAGAGACAACATAAATGGATCTGTTAACAATAACAATCAAAATCGAACCCGATCCGGACGCCTTATTAAGCCGACAGTGCATTTTATGCCTAGTTGACAATTTTTTCCATTCCACCATCATTCACACTCCAGTGTTCTGACAAGCAACATCGATTTTTATCCATTCCACTTAATAAAGAAATGGGAAAAAGTCAAAGCCGAGAAGAAGTAATTATAGCTCAGAATGGAAAAAATAACGAAGCAAACAAAAGCCTTCTTCACGAAATGACGCACGAGAAGCTGAACATGATTGCGATTATTATCATCGCAACGCTCATAATTACCATCTCTTACATTGGTTGGATATTCTGCAAGAAGAAACACACCAAGCACCTAAGAAGAGAGCTGCAGGGATCGCGTGCTAGTCGCAGTAGACGCGTCATACTCCGTAGCCTGAAGTCGGAACTCGGATTGTGTGCGTTGTTTGTGTTATAAGTGATGTGCAGTTTCGTATATACATAGGTATAAAATTTGTATTCGAATAGCGTATTTTTTTTTTATTATCTTTATATACTAATTTTATTCTCATTTACTTTTTTAAAACTTTTGTATTTAATGTTAATCAATGTGTTGCAATTTTTACATTCAAATTTTTCAAAAAAAATTATATGGTAGGGAAGTGATGTGCCTACATATTAGATACCTTTTATAGACTATTGCACACTAAGCAATCACACCACTTTGGATGATGCAATAATCAATATTGGATTCATAATTAATAATATTTGTAATAAGTGTCAGTCGCTCTCTGAACGTTATACTGTGTATATCTACTTTCAAATATAATACATTTATTCAAGTGCTCTTCGTCATTTGTGTCTTACCTTACACACGCGCCATCATAACACACCTTGACCATAAGGCAAAATAGTTAAGGCTTTTATGTGAGTGGGAACTTTATTATAGAAATGTATACAGTAACCAGGGACCGAAAACGGTTCCGGAAATACCGGTATTTTTTGGTATCAACCGAAAAAAATAATACAGGTATTTTTAAAGGTAACCCCTATAAGCCGATTTTATTAGATTCCTAGAATTTAACCGGTATCATACCGGTAACCGAAATAAGGATTACCTCTATGTTTCAAGCGTCGTCGGCAAAAGTCAAAGCGTCGATGCGCCGTGTGTCGACCAAACACGACCTCAAGGCCGTCGCCCCGGTTGGTGCATATTGTAACTTGCACTAATTCGACGCAAACGCGTTCTTTGCGATGTTTGAATTTTGAGACTCTTAATTGATATTTCATTCAGTACGCACGTCGCACGAGAGTGTTGAATCATTTGTTTGGTTTGGAATCGGATTACCTATATACTTTGAAAAAAATAAGATAAGCCACGTCCCGAGCAAATGACCTTGAGCATTTATGTCTTTCTAATGCCTACTATACACGACGTCGTATTCGGTTGCGTCCGCCGACGGATAAAGGGGGAATTTGTGCGTCTGTTATAGGTATTTAACGTTCACACATGCGTCCACCTCGAATCCGATTGTTGTCGGTTTTTGTGGCACGGATCAAAGGGTTTTGTTGCGACTTCTGTCCACAAGTCTTCGCTTTTTTTACCATCGCACCACACTTTACCGCAGTAGAGTTCATTCGAGGGGGTTAACGTCACTCGCGTCCGTAGGCTTTGACCCTAGATTCCCTACACTTGACCCCTGGGTAGTGCCAAATGAGTGATACAGTTCGTGGTGGTAGGACTTGAGTGTCCGCCCGGGTAGCGACCACCGTCCACAAAGGCGTAAAGGCCGTCATAGTGATCTCCATAAGGGGATCGCGTTCCGGGATCAGCTCATGGTTTTTCGTTTTTTTTTTTCGAGGGGCTTGAGTCCAGGCATGAGGTTGTACCGTGTGGGTATTTTCGGTCGTTTGTCGAAAGGAGGAATGTTGATCCGCCGGCCAGGGAGACCCGTAGAAACGGTTGACCGCTGGCCGCCCGCGGTATAGTACAGGGGCTAACCACCTCAAGAGGCTGCCTCACCAGGCCGCGCATAATCTTGGGTGGGTCCATCATGCCGGTTGGTGACCGGAAGTGGGGTCTCGGCGGCCCATCCCGGGAGGGTACGGGGGACCTTCCGTCCGGCGGATCAATTCACTTCCTGCCGACCCTTTCGTGCCGGTGCCCATTCGGCCTTCTTAGTGCCCGAACTTAAGCCCTTCGTTGCCTCTGCACCAATCCCATCCTTTCAACCATGACAGTGCAATTAAACAGAGCAGGTCCTACAGCGGTGCATAACCCCACCACTGCGTTCACTATGGAGTTAACTAATATCCGCGGACCCCATACGAACCTCAATGCCGTCCATCACCATCTCGAGACGGCCCAGCCTGCTTTGTTCTTCCTAACGGAGACGCAGATTCGTTTTCCGGCCGATGATTCTTACCTGTTGTATCCCGGTTATTCGCTTGAAGTAAACTTCAAGCCTAAAGCCGGGGTATGCTTGTGTGTTCGGTCGGACATCTGCTGTCGCCATTTGCACTGCATGGAGGACCCCTCGTTCTCCGCTCTGTGTGTGCACGTGGATCTAGGTTCCCTGAGCCGCATCTACGTGTGGCTTTACAGCTCTCACCACGGGAACGATGAGGCGACTCGACTGTTCAGGTATCTTAGCCAGGCAGCTAATGACTACACTTGACCCCTGGGGAATGCGAAATATTCTCGCATACCATCCCAATCTGCCACGAGTAATGCCAGACCCTCCGCTTAACCTGCACGGAACGTGGTGGTGGTGCGAACGGTAATGACGACCCAACCAGGCAGTTATCAAAAGTGCCCAGAGGCGCACTAACGGTCACACGATACCCGGCGGGGTGACCTGCCAGCAGAAGTTCCAGCAGAGAAGGCGCATGACTCGCCACATCCGGGATCCTGGTGAGCGGATTCAGCAGTTGTGTCACGTCATGAGTCAGAGCGAATGCATGGGCAGCTCTGTCAGCATGATCAGTCTTGGAGAATCCCAGCCACAGTTCATGATGAGCATTGAAATCCCCCAAGACCACCATTTCGGCTAACGGGAACTGCGCCTGCGCGTCATTAGCTGCCTGGCTAAGATACCTGAACAGTCGAGTCGCCTCATCGTTCCCGTGGTGAGAGCTGTAAAGCCACACGTAGATGCGGCTCAGGGAACCTAGATCCACGTGCACCCACAGAGCGGAGAACGAGGGGTCCTCCATGCAGTGCAAATGGCGACAGCAGATGTCCGACCGAACACACAAGCATACCCCGGCTTTAGGCTTGAAGTTTACTTCAAGCGAATAACCGGGATACAACAGGTAAGAATCATAGGCCGGACAACGAATCTGCGTCTCCGTTAGGAAGAACAAAGCAGGCTGGGCCGTCTCGAGATGGTGATGGACGGCATTGAGGTTCGTATGGGGTCCGCGGATATTAGTTAACTCCATAGTGAACGCAGTGGTGGGGTTATGCACCGCTGTAGGACCTGCTCTGTTTAATTGCACTGTCATGGTTGAAAGGATGGGATTGGTGCAGAGGCAACGAAGGGCTTAAGTTCGGGCACTAAGAAGGCCGAATGGGCACCGGCACGAAAGGGTCAGCAGGAAGCGAATTGATCCGCCGGACGGAAGGGCCCCCGTACCCTCCCGGGATGGGCCGCCGAGACCCCACTTCCGGTCACCAACCGGCATGATGGACCCACCCAAGATTATGCGCCGCATGGTGAGGCAGCCTCTTGAGGTGGTTAGCCCCTGTACTATACCGCGGGCGGCCAGCGGTCAACCGTTTCTACGGGTCTCCCTGGCCGGCGGATCAACATTCCTCCTTTCGACAAACGACCGAAAATACCCACACGGTACAACCTCATGCCTGGACTCAAGCCCCTCGAAAAAAACGGAAAACCATGAGCTGATCCCGGAACGCGATCCCCTTATGGAGATCACTATGACGGCCTTTACGCCTTTGTGGACGGTGGTCGCTACCCGGGCGGACACTTAAGTCCTACCACCACGAACTGTATCACTCATTTGGCACTACCCAAGGGTCAAGTGTAGGGAATCTAGGGTCAAAACCTACGGACGCGAGTGACGTTAACCCCCTCGAATGAACTCTACTGCGGTAAAGTGTGGTGCGATGGTAAAAAAAGCGAAGACTTGTGACAGAAGTCGGACGTTCGCAACAAAACCCTTTGATCCGTGCCACAAAAACCGACAACAATCGGATTCGAGGCGGACGCATCTGTGGACGTTAAATACCTATAACAGACGCACAAATCACCTCCTTTATACGTCGGCGGACGCAACTGAATACGACGTCGTGTATAGTAGGCATTAGAAAGACATAAATGCTCAAGGTCATTTGCTCGGGACGTGGCTTATCTTATTTTAATGTTTTATAATTTAAAAATATAGGGTTTTTGTACTAAATAATATTATTTATGTGAATTTAGGTATCTATCTATTTATTTATTGAATTAAATATACTGAGATATAAAAATGTCTTTACTATACAGTACATTACATCAAATCCTTGCCTTTACCATTTCCTTTTATTTTCAACACTATTACATCGCAAGTAAAATGAACCGATTCCAGGGATATTGGGTAAACAACACGCCAAGTATATGTTTCACTTGGTATGCAATATGGAAATGAGTAACTATTCTCCAATGCGCTCTCTTTTGCCGTCAAAGTCTTTTTTAGGTTATCGGTATTAAATCGGTTCCCGTATATAAGGGTAACCTTTATAATTTGCATTGGTTACCGTTATAACGGGTCCCCAAATCTTAAAGGTAACCGAAATTGGTCGATACCGGTACCGTTATTTGCAACCGGTTTCGATCCCTGACAGTAACCCTTAAAAGATTTGATAATTTTCTGGAGCCTAGTCTTATGACTGACTAGATTATTTCTATTTCTAGTATTTCTGTCATGAATATCGCTAACCTTTTGAAATTGTTCTATGTTATAGTCAAACTTCATCTTCAGGTCATCATCACGGTCGAGCTTCTTTTCTAAATTTCTCAATCTATTGTAGGCATAATCGTAATTGTCGGGAATCGTACAGTCGTCCCGTTTCCAGAGAAGTCCAGTTTCGAAACGTCCATCTAGCATCCTTCGACTTCTTTCTTGCAGGATTTGCAAAGCGCGCTCTTCGGGATCACTTTTCGGTTTTCTGGGCTCTACTCCGAGTGCCTCTAAGTCGAAGAATCTTTTCATCATTTCTTCCATGTGCTCATCCAAAGTGACTGTGTGTCCGCAGAAGGCATTGATGTTCTGGAGTGCTGACTTATACCCGTGCAGAACCCATCCCAGTTTCGTGCGAGACGCGACAGGCTGGCTTCTGCTCCCGGTCCGCATTTCAAGCGCCACCAAGAACTCCCAGTTGTCTTGCCCAATCAGTATCTTTGGATTGGCGTTCTTATATATCAGTCGCTCTTGTATATCCTGAAGGTGTGCACAGTGTTGAATATCCTTCCTGTCGACGCTTTGTCAGGTGGACATCAGGTGCGATACAGTGCGCGCGTTGCGTATCATATATTCCTCGTCACTGCAGCGTCCGCGTATTTTGACGTCGACTCTGCGGCTATCTGCGTGTTTCATCGTTCCGTTGAGACTTTGCAACCACATTGCGTCGCGCGGACCTTGCAAGCCTAGCAATTCTGCCAGCCCTTCCTCGACGAGCGTGATGGTACTGCCGTCATCCATGAGCGCGTAGGTGTGCACGCGTGCTCCGCCTTGTCTGGTGAGTGTGACAGGTGCGATCTTGAGAAATGCTTGCCGGTTTCCTCCACGATCGGTCTGTGTGACGAGCTCCGCGGACGTAACCACTTCCTCCTGCACGGACTGCCCGGGAGGTGCTGACGGCGTCCTCCCCGTGTTCTTGTGCAAGAAGCGGTGGTGAGCCATCAGGCAACCCTCCCGGCCACATTCTTGGCTCTGCAGTTCCCTCGTCGGTGCGTGCTCCTCAGGCATCGGAAGCATATTCGAAACCGCTTCGCGATCTCCCACTGGTCTCCTATGTTCTCTCCTAGGGTCTCTGTGCAAAATGGACGACGAGGAGAGGCGGTCAGTCTTTGCCGCCAGATCTAGTATTGGTCGAAGCCCGCCAGCTACGAGGGCAAGCTCACCATATAGCGCTGCGGGGCGGGGTGTAACATCGAACGCCCCATCGGTCTCAGCACCAACAGACCAGCCTGAGAAACGCCCCCTGGCGTCTCCGGAGGACCTCCCCGCACGCCGGCAACGCACTGAGGGCAGGCGTGATGCGGCCAAGATGGCAGCTGCTGCGGGTTCACTGACGTCAACGCCGGCCACCTCCAGGAATACTGCGTCATCGGGCAACGCGACGACAACAACGGTGGGGCGGATGGCTATTACTGCGGTGGCTGCCTCGGTAACCGCTACTACTCCGCCGTCAACGCGCATGGGCAAGCTAGTGGCCAGTGAAACTGAAGCGGAACTCCTTGAGGGCATCAGCGACAGTTTAAAGGCGATCATGACGGTGGTGTCGGCCCAGGGCAAGCTGAACAAGGCCGACTTAGGATCAATCCAGGCTTCGATTCACTGTGTGCAGGCGCGCTGTGGCATATTTGGAATAAGAACTGCAGAAGCTAGATGCCAAACTAGGATACTGGAGGAGACACTGTCGAAGAAGGACATGGAAATCGAGCAGCTCAAGAGTCAAGCTCCGGCTGCGGCCTCATTGGAAGGCTTCTCTCCACTGGGGAGAGGCCGTATCACGGAATTCGCATCGGCATACTCCAGGACACTGAAGGTCAGGTCAAAGGAGATCCCAATTCCAGCTCTGAGCGGCCCTACACTCGCCATTTACCCGTCAGAGAGCGGCACTTCGAGCATTAAGACAGCCGAGGACACGAAGGCAGAACTGAAGAGAAACATCAATCCCCGGGAATTGAACGTGCAGGTCGAGAAGGTCAGGAAGGTTGCGAACGCTGGACTGATGGTAGAGACTACCAACGAAGAGTCAGCAAGACGACTGCGGGAGGCGGTGCCTTCCACGCTGAAAGAATCGGAGCCGAAACAAAGATCCCCCCTAGTGGCCATATCGGGCTTGTCTGAGGACCCGGAAGTAAGTAACTTCCCCGATGTACTGCACGACCAAAACCTGTCGGAAAACAAAGAATGGCCAAAGGAAAGGGTAAAGAAGGAAGGCAAGGTGGTGTTTAAAAAGACCCGGAAAGGGGGAGGAACAACCACTGTGGTACAGTAGTGCACTGCATCCCTCAGTGGTATCTTGGTCGCAAAGGAGAAGGCCTATATTGGGTGGGACGTTTGCAGGATATTCGACTACGTCAATGTCACCTGCTGTAACAAGTGTCAAAACTACGGGCACCCCGAGAAATATTGCAGAGCGGGTGAGGTTACATGCGGCAAATGTGGCGAGGTCGGCCACAGAGCCGCTGACTGCCGCTCAGAGATCTTGAGATGTGCCACGTGCACAAAATTTAAGAAGCCTGGAGCGGGGACCCATGCCACTGCTTCTAGGGACTGCCCCGCTAGAGCTCATGCAGAGGGCAGATCGGTAGCGGCCACCAAGTACATTCAATAGCAAGGCCCTCAAAATTGGACAAGTCAACCTTGGTGGAGGGCGATTGGCCACGGACGAACTTCCCGCGGTGGCGGGCGACCTGGGCCTCGATATTGTTCTTGTGCAAGAACAATACCCGAGGCCTGGGCTCGTTCTTCAGCGCGGGGACTCCGCCCAGGGGGGGGTATACTTACGTCGCCGGGACAACATCGTGGTCGCAGAGCTGCACCACTGGTGTACAGACTATTGTTGGGTAGGGCATATTGCAGAGCCAGATCTGTACATAATCTCGGCATACTTTAAATACTCCGATGACGCTGAGCCCCATATCGCCCATCTACAAACGGTAGTAAACCACTTAATGGGTAAACGTCTAATTATCGGGGTGGACTCAAATGCCCACTCCACCATGTGGCACTGTGCCCCGCACCAGACCAGGGGCAGGAGCCAACTGGCTGACCGTCGAAAAGGCCTTGTAGAAGAATTTATCTTGAGTTATGATCTCAAGATTGCCAACAGGGAGGGCCAACCAGCAACATTCTCGACAACGAACGGGGAATCCAACGTCGACTTGTCGCTGTATAGAGGGTGCAAAGTTTCGGAATGGTGCGTACATGATGGGGCCAGCGTCAGCGATCACCGCGTGATCACCTTTGTGGTGGGAAATTCCGGCGGCCAACGATCAACGGGAACCACGACCTGTGCTGAGCCGACGAGGGAGCACCCGTGCTTCCGGGATCGGGGAGTGGACTGGACGCTCTTCAAGTCGATGATCATAGGTAAGATAGGACGATTGAATTTTAGGGACCCTGCCTCCAAGGTTAGCAGGGACTTCACGCAAGTGATAGTCCAATCTGCCGAAAAAGCCCTCGGTCCCAGGAGGAAGAACCGGGAGGTAGGTTATGAATGGTGGACGCCTGTGTTGGACCGCCTACGCCGCCGTTGCGGGGCCTCGCGCCGAGCGTGGCAACGCACGCGGCGACGGGGCGGGCCGGCGGAGCAATCAGCGGGTGAAACTTTTAGGAAGGATAGGGCCGCATACCGAAGGAGGAAGGAAGAAACGGAAACCGTGTTCATCCGGAGGCTTGCCGATTCCGGCAATCAGGACCCTTGAGGCCTGACCTACCGGGAGGCAAGCGGGAGGAACCGTCCTCCCGCTAACGTGATCAACGGCACGACCTACGCCGAGGGATTTGCGGTGACTGTGGATGAGGCCATCCACGGTCTTGTGCATGCCCTGTGTCCGGATCACGATCCGTCGAAGGACACGGAGTATCACACTCAGGTGCGGATCTCGGCCGCCCTGGTCCCCTCAGGTCCTAATGCCCTTCCTCCCTCGCGTGATGGTCTGGGAGTCATGATTAGGCATATGCCTAACACGGCACCTGGACTCGACGGGGTGACCGCCAGGATATTACGGAACGTCTGGGCCGCTGCACCGGTGGAATTCCACCTGGTGTACGCCAAGTATGTAGACGAGGGCGTATTCCCGGACGTCTGGAAGGACGGTCGACTCCTCGTTCTGCCAAAGGGCAATTCAAAGCCACTGATTGATCCGAAGGCGTATCGCCCGATTACGCTTCTCTCAGTCCTTGGTAAGTTACTAGAACGCGTAATTCTGCATTGTGCGCCTCAGATATCCAGTGGGATATCGGACTGGCAGCACGGCTTCTCCCCGGGAAAGTCAACGGTCACTGCCCTTGACGTTGTAATTGGCGCGGGCAGGGCGTCTACGGCGAGGTACGTTCAGGCCATATTCCTGGATATCTCGGGCGCCTTCGACAATGCCTGGTGGCCCATGGTTATGGTCAAGGCGAAGAGAGGAGGATGTCCTCCCAACATCTATCGGATGCTGGGAGACTACTTCTCTCGCCGCCGAGTTGGCCTCTTCGTGGGGGGCCGGGTGCTGTGGAAGACGTCCACTATGGGATGTCCTCAGGGATCGGTGCTGGGGCCCACGCTGTGGAACGTCTTGCTGGACGACTTGCTGCGGTCGCCTCTACCCGAGACAGTACGCATGGTTGCCTATGCGGACGACGTCACCATATTGATTGAGGCGCAGTCGAGAGCAGAGATTGAGGCCACAGCCTCGGTTGTACTTAGTACGGTCTCTGCCTGAGGTGTTCGGAACCGCTTGGGATTCTCCCCGGGTAAGTCATCTACGATGACTATCAGGGGTAGGTTCCAGCGGCCTCCGGTCATCCGGCTCGACGGCGACTCGATCCGCTCGGTTGACTCGACAACTGTCCTCGGAGTGGTACTCGACAGGGGCTTGTTGTTCACGCAGCATGCGCAGGGGATAGTAGAGCGGGCAGCCAGGTGCTTCGGGAAGATGTCGCGTGTGTCGGCGTCCTCCTGGGGCATCCGATATCAAGGTCTGCGAATCCTCTACCAGGGAACATTTGTTGCCACTCTGACGTATGCTGCGGCGTGCTGGCACGAACGGACTGAGGTGCAGTCGATCTGTACCACGCTCCTCCGGGGGCACTGCACGGCACGGCCTGCACTAGTGCTTCTGACAAAGGCCTATAGGTCTGTCAGCACTGCCGCGCTACCGGTGTTGGCGGGCGTACTTCCGGCGGACCTGGAGGTTAGCCGTGCTGGCAGGACGGAGGTAGCACGTAAGACCGCGCCCAAGGCTGAGATGAGCAGGCTAAAACGCGAACTTCTGGATTCAGTTCTGCGTACCTGGCAAGAACGGTGGGCAAAGGAGTCGAAGGGTCGCGAGCTCCATATGTTTTTCCCCGACGTGGCCTGGAGATTTGGCAAGCGCTGGATCGCCCCGGATCATGCAAGCTCTCAGATTCTCACGGGTCACGGGTGCTTTAATAAGCGCCTTAGTGACATGCGGCTCAGAGATGATAGTATGTGTGCTTGTGGTGAGAGTGAGGAGGACCGGCACCATGTTTTGTGGTGCTGTGCCCTGTATGCTGAGCCCCGCCGGCGGATGCTGGATGGTCTCGAATTGGAGATGCCTGGACCGGTTTGGTACCCCGATCTCGTGCGCACGGAGGCTAACTTTAGTAGGCTGCGGGACTTCGCGCACTCGTGGTTTCGGTCACGCAATGATGCCCAGAACGGCCAGGCACCGGACGGTGCCAACGTTGCGTGATGTGCATGCCCCAGAAAGGGGAGAACTAGCAAAATAGGGACAAGGACGAAGAGTATAAACAATTTGTAGGGAGCTAGGTTGCGCACGCGGCAGAGTGCACACTGCCTAGCAGATAGCAGGTTCCGCGTGCGTCTCCCGCGATTGGGCCTATATAATCGTAAGATTGGTTAGGCCATGGGCTGGTGGAGGGTTGGTCTTCTAAGTTGGCGTCTCTGAACTGCTTGCATTCGGGTAACTGATGCTTCTGCTTGCACAGCGGGCACTCTTCTGAGTTGTCGTCCGCGACGAAAGTGCGTTCGATGTTCTTTCTGACACGCCTTTCCACAGGGACGTCCTCGAGTGGTGCGTACGCTCCACACTTGTCGGCCTCCTCGCTGAGAAAAGTTGCCAGCCTCTTCAGGTCGGGTACGTCTTCCTTGCATGCGGTGGCGTAATCGTACCATTTGCTTCTCAGCGTGGGCGTGAACTTTTTTATAGTCTTGACTGTTTCTGGATTATACAAGTAATGGATCCTCTTCAATGCTTCAATAGCATCCACAGTATTTGCCACTTTGTTAGCAAATATACACAAATCTCTTGGGCTGTCGGTCAACTTCCCAAGTGTCTTCATCTTTTGCAGCTCGTGCATGGCTAGCGCGTCGGGACGACCGAATCTTCTCTTCAAAGCTTTCATAATAGTCTCCGACTCCGGTTGGCTAATCAGTAAACCTCTAATCGCTTCGCTCGCCGCCCCCCTGACGCTCTTCCTCAACCGTTTTCAGTTCTTGAGAATACAGTTTCAGTCTCATAGTAGGCAGCTTCGAAAGCGAGCCAGCCGCTGCTTCGCCCATCGGACATGGGCAACTCCTGCAAGTATTTCGGTGCGTCTCTCGACATCTTCACAGCTTTGGTGAGAACCGTCGCCAGTGAGGTGACGTCCACGTTCGGTGGCTGACGCGCAGGCCGGGGCTCATCTTTGCGCTGCCGGTGCTCACCTTCCCTGTCCTTGCGAGCTCCCTGTCCTTGTCCTTTCAAATCATCCTCGTCTGGTGAGTCCTGCTTCTCTGTTGGCGGTTCCTCTTGACCCTCCAACCATTCCACACGACTGGATCGGTCGTGCTCATCTCCAGACTCCACAGAGTCCTCTTCATCGTCGCTAATTACGGCGCGTTCCTTTTCTAACTTCGCTTGGGCCAACGCAATGGAGACGCGCACCTCTTCCAGCTTTAATTGTGCTATCTTTTCCTGTGCCTCGAGCTCAGCCAGCTTGTTGCGCTGCGATCGCTGTGATTTGGCGCCTTTGGATGGCTTCAGGGTGTCGCCGTCGTCCTTCTCTGCCTGCGTGGTCGCCGTGTTCGAACTCGCCGTTGTTTCCGTGTATGCAGTCTCTGAAGTAGTCGCATCCTCGGAGGTCGTCGTCGTTCTTGCAGAGGTTGCAGTTGTCTTCACGGATGGGCCAGCACTCCCTGTGGGCATGGCACCCGCGCCTCGGGCGGCCGCCGCAGTGCTTTGAGTGATTACTAGTGGTGCACTGGACGGACCACCCTCGGTACGGAGCACCCCTGCGTGGTCGCCGTGTTCGAACTCGCCGTTGTTTCCGTGTATGCAGTCTCTGAAGTAGTCGCATCCTCGGAGGTCATCGTCGTTCTTGCAGAGGTTGCAGTTGTCTTCACGGATGGGCCAGCACTCCCTGTGGGCATGGCACCCGCGCCTCGGGAGGCCGCCGCAGTGCTTTGAGTGATTACTAGTGGTGCACTGGACGGACCACCCTCGGTACGGGGCACCCTTACGGCCGGCCTCAACCTTTCGGACGCGTCAAACAAATCCCGCGCTGTGGCTTTAATATGTTCAAACAATCTTCCAGGAACCAAGTGTTCAAACTGTTAGAAACTTCCAAATAAATCTTGCACCAGGCATAAGTTCCGAGACTTCGAACGACTTCTCGACCAATCAGATTCGTCGAAATTTCTTCAATATTTCTTCAATGTTGTCTAAGTCACCGGCGATATGCGTGGGTTGAGTCTTCAATCTTGATATTTCCTCTTCAAATCCGTCTGCGAAGGACCAACGAATGTGCGTGATAGATTTCCCAGGGATTTTGGTTCAATTTTCAAAACACCAATTCTCTTCAAAGTCGTTTGACGGGCCTGCGGGCGAGCGAGCGTGGAGCAGCGGTTCGTTTCTTGTCTTCCTTTGGAGAGGTCCTCTTCTGGCGGAGCCCGGCGCGAAGCTGCCGATTCGGCCAAACCACCCCTCTTTTATACTGTTTCTTGGCTCCACGCTCACCCCCCCCCCCCCCCAGCCCCCAGCCCCTCGCCCTTCAGCACCCGTTATAATCTTTATTTCTCAAAATGTTACATATTTCCTATTACAATCGTGTTTAATGTTAACCCCTCACACCATGCACATATCCCTAAGGACTCCCGAGGCGTGAATGTAGGCTGGGTTTTGGGTTGCGGACGGTTTTGTTTTTTTTTTCAAAGACACCCCGCCCCGCTTGTACCACGTGACCGAGGCGCCCCTCACCTCCTCGGAAGCCGCACCGCGCATGCGCAGTAGGCGCATAGTGTGAGGATTGGGAAAATTAAACACCTGAGGAAAATACCGTAAAAGTCGACAACTTTGCCACACAGGTTAACATTGCCCTAAAATCGTTTTTTTAACAAATCCGTTAATATGAAAAAAATATTTAGGTCTACGGCATCATTTATTATGTGATAGGAAAGTTGATTATATTTGTGCACTGTGAATCGCAGTTATTCCTGAGTTTATTTAGTAGCTTGTGAGAGCTTGTCAAAAAAGGTATGTCTTTTGGCGGGCCAATTTGGTCTGAAAAATATTCGTGGATTGTGCGATGATGACGAGACCGCAGATAAATTATTTTAATATATGCCATAGAATATGAATTATTTAGTATTTTAATAACAGTTTAGCTTAGAGTATTTATATATAGAGGTAGCGCTGGTACTTTAAAAAACGTAGATAAAAATGGTGGTGCCGGGCCACCGGCCCTCCTATTGGCTAATATTTGAACAGGTTTATTTTAAAGATCTATCGAATTCAGAAAGGTGTCTTTTTAATCGACTTAAAAAAAGAAGGTTTTTACTTTATTTTGATTGCCAAATAGATCAAAACTTAAGTTGACATTTTGTTTGTAGCATATTTTAAATTTATTTAAATAAAAGATTTCTATAGCGTGCAATGCTTGATTTAATTACCACTTCCCATCATTTAATATTATGAAAAGTAAAAATGTGAGAAATTATATAAAGTAAAATCAATTTACTGTAATGTGACAACCCTAAGAGCTTTTAACCATTTATCAGAGTTTGTATGGAAAGACCGCTAGGTAAAATTGCCCATATTTTTTTGTTAGGAGAATCTGTTAACTTTAAGAGTTTATTTCTAAACCACTGCCAAGATTGTTTTTTATACTTATTTCATTTTTAATTGTGTAATAATATGGATCATACTTTGGCAGATATCAACATGGGCAATGTTAGCTGATCGCCACATAACTTTGCCCATCATTAAAATAATAAAAAATAAATTTAAAATATTTATTTATTTTAAATATAACATAGCTAATAGTAGCATATGGTTATGTAGTTGATGTAAATGAAAAAAAATATATAGGTGGTTGTAGAAAAAAATATGAAATATAGATTTTATCAAAAAATCGGGCAATGTTGTCGACTTTTACGGTAATTCTTTATTTTAACTAAGACTAAAACTAGCTTTGAGACGCGTCGTGCACATGTATGTTATAACTACTTGTAGGAAACTACGGTGAATTAAAAACCTTTTGATAATATTTCAATCAAAGGAGGTGCTACCAGGACACGTACATTTTGCCTGTATGTTCCGTCTCACTATGTGATAGGAGACGAGCCTTTCGCCATATCGGGCACAAAATAATGGATCCGGGCTGATAATGAATAATAAATCGAATATTACTTTGCCCGACCCGGAATTTAACCCTGAGACCTCAGCTTTGTAATCTTACCGTAGAACAACTACGCCACCAAGGCAGTTGTTAAAAAGTATTATAAACTTACTATAAAATAATAACGTTTTATTGGTAGATATGCACAGCGTGGTGGGTCCATTGCTGGCCGCGTTGCCGCCACAGCCTCACTACGTACCGCCCTACTGTCACCACCTACCCCTCAGAACAACCGCCTGTAAGTATCTACATAGTATATAACACCTCACATAATAGGTAATATCTAAATGTAATAATGATTTGATCCGAGGTATCTTTCCGGTTGTAAAAGTCTTTTTGCGAGGTTATTTACCTGTTTAGTTCATTATTTTGTCACCCGGTTTGCACGGAGGGAAGCGGAACAATAATTTATGACAATAACTTCTCCTATTCATTTAAATTTCTAATTAATTTCGTTGCGGTTTAAAGACAAGTTAGACATTCCTGGAGACTCGGCAAGCTCGGCAGGCAACATTGCGTGCCACTGTTGATGGCTTACAGGAATTACAAACTACAGTGGTGGGTGTGAGGACGGGCCAGTCTCCAATCTATATAGTATATTATATTATTCATGACGTCCATGCCAGGGAGATCAGTATCAGTCCATATACGTCCCATTGCAGGACATTGGCCTATTCTACAATTGAGAGGGGTTAGGCCATAGTCCACCAGGCTGGCCTAGTGCGGGTAGGCGGACTTATAATAGGATATACATTTTTACAAATAGCTAAAGTATACAGGTTTACCTAATGATTTTCCTTCACCGTTATAATGCGTAGTGTTTGAGTATCAATCAATACTATAAATCAGATATGTGCCTTGGTATTTGAACCGGCGGCCACTGTGAATCTGCTGGCAGCCGCGTTTGATCCGATACTAAATAGCCACCACGAAATTAGGGAAGTCAGACGAAAAATATTCGTTCTGTTACAACCCTACCATAAATGTATTGATTGAAACCTCAGCATAATATGTTACTGCATTGCGTTGACTTTTATAATATTCCACTGTAATAATGCTGAATCATTTTCCTTCAATACAATAAATGTTAATTTTATTTTATTTTTGTAAATTATTTCTTGGCAACCATCATTATCCAGTCAGGACTTTTGCGACAAAATTTTTATGAATTTAATTTCTCTAATTAAACCGTTTTATTGTGTTTTTTTTTTTCAAAAACGGACACTCAGAATCGGGTGCCTAAACAGTTCCTTTCTTTATATCCTGAAATTTAATTTGATCAATCTGACCAAAAAATATTATATTTCATAAACATAAGTAATATTCTCCGACTACGGTGATATTAGTTAAGACAGTAGGAGTAACTTTAAGTTCTTATTCAAAATATACATTTTGTAGTATTGACTCCTTCACCACCCGATACGGATATACGTCGGCGCGGGGAGAAACGTCCCATCCCGCCGGAACTGAAGGATGAGAAATACTTCGAGCGGCGGCGCAGGAACAACCAGGCGGCTAAGAAGTCCAGAGACGCCAGAAGGATAAGAGAAGACCAGGTAAAGAGAACTACTAAAGTAACTCATTCATATATTTTTTAATTCTGGCTTTGCACAGTGACTGTATTGCACCTGGTGGTAAGTACAAGTGCCGTCTAGATAAAAATATATTTTTTTACTGTGCAGGACGAAGACTAATTTTTAATAGTTAAGTTTGCTTTGTATCATGTTACTAGTAAATATAAGCTTGTTTGTGTAATGTTCTTATATAAGTTTATAATGTTCTTATGTAAAATGTTGTCGTGTTAATAAATAAAACAAACGTTCCCTTAGAAATAAGCTTACACTTATAAGTCGTTCATTGTAAATGTATATTTGTTATAATTTGACTATGTAAATTGTTATGTGCAATATTGTTACGTGTTATATACTAGAGTGTTTATCTATCAGAGATTATATAAAGTTTTGAGTAGTTAGACCGAAATTGTCAAAACCTAGTATATACCGGGTATCTCAAGACTGCTACCGAAAACGAAGCCGGGTGGTAGTTTTAGTGACTACAAACACAATGCAACTAAAAATTTCGCAAAGAAACGCGACAATTATTTTTCATGATTTTTTAAATATCGTTACTTTTGGGTGGTAAATTCATAGTTTTTGCTTAAATAATAATTTAAACACTTTTATACCTTAGGTTATTTATAAATTAAAGGGTATACACTATTATTTTAGGAAAAAATGTATTTACCACCCAAATATGGTCATAGGAAAAAACAACAAAAAAAAAAAATTGTCGCTTTTTTTTTGCAACTTTTTCTGTTGCATTGTGTCTCAAGTCGCTTAAACTACCACCCGGCTTCGTTTTCGGTAGCAGTCTTGATATACCCTGTATATTGATTTAAGCATGATGTCGGGTGCGAGGTCCGCCGAACTTAGGTGCCTCCCACAAATTCGGTGCGGAGTTACACCTCGCGGCCCCGCACTCCCCGCACGACCGAGCTACCGCCCCGCAAGTCGCTACAGCGACACCCCGCAGCGCGCGCTCCCATTGGCCGAGCGCGCCTGTGACGATCGCGGACCCGACCCTAGGGATTAGCCCAAAATTGGGAATATAGATCGGCACCCTGGGTCGGGCAAATCAGTTCGGTTCCGGCCTACAGTGAAGAAAACATCAAGAAGTCAGCAAGTCAGCAAGTAGTCAGCAAGTATTGAAGAATCAAGCAGAATCGCTGCCGGGAGACCCAGTACGCCGCTCTGCAGCTACATCAAGACGGTGCCGCAGTTACGTGTCGTAATTACGCCGCAATTACGTCACTTTGTAAAACGTACTTCTCAGTGCGAATAAACTGTTTCTACTTTCTAATCACTGGTATTATTCACCACGCACCCAGCACCCCGAACATTCTACATTGAACGAGGCTGTTCGAAGACGGTCTCGTTCATTCTGGTCCTTCAGTTCGCCGGATTTGCGTGGGAATATGCCAGTGACTAGATCGGTGGGAAGGCACACCGCCTCGGCCTCGGCCTCGGCGTCTGCCACGGTGACATCCGCCACCGCCACGACAGACGAGACGGGTGCGTCATGCACTACGACGACTGTCACCGGCACCGGCACGGATGCTACCACCACAATAAACTCGGAACAGTCAAAACAACCCGCGGCGAACGAACCTATGGTAGCGGAACCTACCATCGCCGCCGGTATTGAAAAACCGAGAAGCAAAGCGCCGTCAATATCAAGAAGCAAGAAAGCTACACTCCCCGACAACTACGACAACACCCTGCGAAGGCTCCACGGCATCGAGAAGAAAATTGATAGAGACCCGCTGCTGAAAAAGAAGTACAACGAACAAATGAACATGTTACTTCAAAAGGGTTACGCGGAACCAGCGCCTGCCAAGAAGATGCCAGGAAGGACGTGGTACTTACCGCATTTCGCCGTAGTCAACGCCCTGAAACCTGACAAGCTGAGGGTGGTCCACGACGCAGCCGCCAAGACCAGGGGCGTGTCACTGAACGACATGCTCCTGACCGGTCCCGACCTCCTGCAACCACTCCCAGGGGTGCTAATGCACTTCCGGGAACACAAAGTGGCGATCACCGCAGATATAACAGAAATGTTTATGCGTATCCAATTACGCGAAGAAGACAGGGACGCTCTGAGGTACCTATGGCGAGGGGAACGCCGGGACGACGCTCCACCTGAAGAATATCGGATGAAGTCACTTTATTCGGGGCGTCGTGCTCACCCGCCACGGCAATTTTCATCATGAACAAGAACGCAGAGTATCACGCGGAACAATACCCGGAGGCGGCAGCGGCCATAAAGAGAAAGCACTACATGGACGACTACCTCGAACTCGCCTGAACTCTTAGAAAAAATCGGCGAGCACGTTGGAAGCAACGCAACAGTGAACATTGAAGGCGGACAAACTGAAAGGGTGCTCGGCCTTGGGAGCCACAGGCGGACACCTTTCAATTCAACCTGGATGCAACCCGCATCCCACCGAGCCTTCTAGAGGGACCCCCCACAAAGCGGGGGGCACTGAAAATAGTGATGTCGATATTCGACCCACTTGGTCTCATCACTCCTATAACAATACAGGCGAAACAACTGCTACAAGAAGTGTGGCGAAAAGGAGTTGACTGGGACGATCACCTAGAGGGTGACTTAGCCGCAGAATGGGGAAAATGGATAAGCTGTCTGAAAAATATAAACAATATAATAATTCCCCATTTGTATCTCAATTACAGCGCGGCTCAACGACTAGAGCTGCACGTATTCTGCGACGCCAGCGAGAAGGCGTACGCATCCGCGCTATACTGGCGCGCAGTGGACCACAGAGGAGCTGTGTCCACCACTCTCGTCGCCGCGAAAGCCAAGGTAGCCCCTCTGAAATTGTTATCGATCCCGCGCCTGGAACTCCAAGCGGCCTTATTGGGAGCCAGGATGGCAGCCGCAGTCAGAGAGGAGCACACCAGGAGGCCCGACGCGACGACGTTCTGGACGGACAGCCGGACCGCGCTCACGTGGATCCGGACCGGGGCCAGGAGTTATAAGCCCTACGTGGCCCATCGCATAGCAGCCATAGAAGAGATCACAAAAACGTCGGAGTGGCGATGGGTACCGACACGCTGGAACGTGGCGGACGACGCCACACGAAACGTCCCTGAAGAATTGGACTCAAACCACAGATGGTTTCAGGGACCGGAATTCCTGCGACATGATCCAGACACGTGGCCGATGGAGACACCGAGCTCACCGCCACCTTCAGGTGAAGAACGCGTAAACGTCATCTGCACCAGTGACCAGTCGAGCGTGATACCTGACGTCACACGCTTCTCGTCGTGGACGAGATATCTCAGGGCGATAGCAACAGTGCTACAAGTAGTCGCTATGTTCCGGCGCAAGATTGAACAAGTCAATTACAAGCGAACAAAAAGGGGTCCACGTCGCGACCCTGATTGGCGAGCCACGAACACCACAACCAATCCGACAGTCAGGACACGCCAACCCGCAGCGACAGATAAGTATGTCACGTTAACAGCGGAGTATCAACGAAAGGCGAAAAAACTCATAACAAAGAACGCCCAAGAAGAGGCGTTCAAAGAAGAACTCAAGGCGCTGCGGGCCGGTAAGGAGGTCGGAAGACATAGCCGACTACACCAGCTCAGTTTAAAACTCGAGGACGACATCATCGTCCTGAAGAGCCGAATCAACGCCGCCACTGGAGTACCGGAAGAAATGAAAACTCCTCCAGTCATAGACGGTAACCACCGTGCCACACAATTATGGATCCTTCATGTACACAGGACTCTACATCACGCAGGAGTGGAGGCTACGGTAAACCAGGTAAAGCAGTACAAATGGGTCGTGCGACTGCGACCGACAGTGAAGATGGTGCTATCAAGATGTCAAATGTGTCGCGCAAGGGCCGCGACACCTCCGAGACCGGCAACGGGAGACCTACCGACATGCCGGTTAGCGCACCATCAACGACCGTTTACCCACACGGGTCTCGATTATTTCGGCCCGCTCACCGTGACCGTCGGAAGAAGCACACAGAAGAGGTACGTCGCGCTGTTCACATGCCTCACCGTACGCGCAGTACACCTGGAAGTGGTGTCCTCACTGAGCACCGAATCAGCAATCATGGCGTTGCGACGAATGATCGCGCGACGCGGTTGTCCGACCGAGATCTGGTTAGACAATGCGACGAATGTCCACGGGGCGGATGCGGAAATCCGCCAAACTCTTCTCTCCGGTGCGAAACTAGAGGCGTCGAAAAAAGCTATTTCGTGGAAGTTCATCCCTCCAGGAGCTCCATTCATGGGAGGCGCGTGGGAGAGGTTGGTACGGTCAGTGAAGACCGCACTGACCACGGTGCTCCATCAGAAGAGCCCCAACGAAGAAACTCTCCACACCCTACTCACCGAAGTCGAACTTACACTAAACAGTCGACCACTAACACATGTGTCGGTAGATCCTGCCGAACCTGAGTCCCTGACGCCTAGCCACTTCCTGCTGGGCGGTCAGGGACACTTTGCCACTGCGGGCCTGCCAGCGGACCACACCGCTAGCCCGTACGCCAGCCTGCGTGCGACGCAGGCACTCGCCGACGCCTTCTGGGCGCGTTGGCTGAAGGAGTATCTGCCCGAGCTCCGAAACCGGCGGGAGCCCCATGGACGGGGCGCTGAACTTCGTGTCGGCGACCTAGTACGGGTCGTCGACAACAACCTGCCACGCAACACCTGGGTGCGCGGGCGCATCTGCGCCACGTATCCGGGACCGGATGGCGTCACACGAATCGTCGACGTCGCCACGAGGGGCGGCGTGCTGCGGCGCCCATCCAAAAAGGTCATCGTGATCCAGAGCGTCGAGAACGACGAGTCGCCCTGCACTCCATGAAGATGCACCGTCGCGTCGCGTCGCTACGGTACACGGCGGGAAAATGTGCAGGACGAAGACTAATTTTTAATAGTTAAGTTTGCTTTGTATCATGTTACTAGTAAATAGTTATAAGCTTGTTTGTGTAATGTTCTTATCATCATCATCATCATATCAGCCACAGGAAGTCCACTGCTGAACATAGGCCTCCCCCAAGGATCTCCACAATGACCTGTTGGAAGCGGCCTGCATCCAGCGACTTCCTGCGACCTTAGTCAGATCGTCCGTCCACCTTGTAGGCGGGCGTCCGACATTTCGCTTGCCTGTACGTGGCCTCCACTCGAGAACCTTTCGGCCCCAACGGCCATCGGTTCTACGAGCTATGTGCCCGGCCCATTGCCACTTCAACTTGCCAATCCTATGGGCTATGTCGGTAACCTTGGTTCTCCTACGGATCTCCTCATTTCTGATTCGATCTCGTAGGGAAACTCCGAGCATAGCCCGCTCCATGGTTCGTTGAGTGACTTTGAGCTTCCTAATAAGGCCCATAGTGAGAGGCCACGTCTCGGTGCCGTATGTCATCACTGGTAACACACAACTATCGAAGACTTTCGATTTTAGGCACTGAGGTATTTTGGACGAGAAGACGTCGCGAAGTTTCCCGAACGCTGCCCAACCGAGTTGGATTCGACGATTGACCTCTCTCTCGAAGTTGGACCTGCCTAACCGGACCACTTGTCCTAAATAGACATATTCGTCTACAACTTCGAGAGTCGAGCCCCCAACTCCAATGGGGGTGGGCACAACATGGATATTCGACATGATCTTCGTTTTATCCATGTTCATTTTAAGACCCACCTGTTGGGAGACTCGATTAAGGTCTTCGAGCATAGTACTAAGGTCTTCCAGCGATTCTGCCAAGACTACAATATCGTCGGCAAATCGAAGGTGAGTAATATACTCGCCGTTGATGTTGATGCCGAATCCTTTCCACTGCAAGAGCTTGAAGGCATTTTCCAGCGCGGCAGTGAAGAGTTTCGGAGATATGACATCTCCCTGTCTCACGCCTCTCTGTAGTGGAATAGCCTTCGTGCTTTGATCTTGTACTCGGACCGACATGGTGGCGTTGTTGTATATACACCTCAGCACTTCGATGTACCGACAGTCTATGTGGCACCGCTGAAGAGACTGTAGCACTGCCCAGGTCTCGATCGAATCAAAGGCTTTCTCATAGTCCACAAACGCTAAACAAAGCGGCAAGTTATACTCCTCGGTTTTTTGTATAACCTGCCGTAGCGTATGAATATGGTCTATGGTACTAAAGCCTTTTCGGAAACCGGCTTGTTCGGGAGGCTGGAAGTCATCAAACCTGCCTTCGAGACGATTTGTGATGACCCTTGAAAACAACTTATAGACATGGCTCAGGAGCGAGATGGGCCTGTAGTTCTTCAGCAAAGTGTTATCACCTTTTTTGAAGAACAGTACCACCACGCTCCTGCTCCATGCCTCTGGCGTTGAGCCCTCGAGGAGAACGGAATTGAAGAGCTTCTGAAGGACTTTCAGTATCGGCATTCCGCCCGCTTTCAGAAGCTCTGAAGTGATTCCATCCTCACCCGGCGCCTTGTTGTTTTTAAGTTGTTTGAGAGCCCTCTCAATCTCACATAGGCTGATGTCCGGGATATCATCGCTAAAGTGTCGGATCAACTCGGCTCTCAGGTCTTCGGCCGAGCTAACAGTAGGTTTGGCAACCGAGGTGTAAAGCTGTCCGTAAAACCTCTCGATCTCCCTTAATACCTCTGCCCTCGTCGATACCACGCGGCCGTCTTCCGTCTTCAGCCTAGACAACTGGCTTTGCCCAATAGACAAGTCTCTTGCAAACACTTTGGAGCCTCCGTTCCGCTCAATTGTCTCCTTAATGCTCACAGTATTGTGAGCACGGACATCGTGTCGCAAGGACTTCCAGATCCGTCTATTGAGCCGCTGATATGTTTCGGCATCAACGGAAGACTGCAGCGTCAAAGATCGACGTTCGGCCATGAGGTCAAGAGTCTGGATCGAGAGTTTTTGTGGTCTATCTCTACGGCGAGGTCTAAAATACTTAGATCCCACCGTATGGACAGCTTCTACCAAACCGCTGTTTAGCTCGTCCACTGCAAGGTTTTCTCCTAGACAATCAAAGCGATTTGTCAGCTCGAGTTGAAAGCTCTCGGGGTTTTGGATATGGGCGCGAGTAGGTCGGAGCGTAGACTTCATCAAGCGACGCCTTTCTAATTGGACGTTGATGTTCAATGTGCCCCTAACCATTCGGTGATCACTACCGGTTTTCACCCTGTTGATCACAGAGACATCACTGAACATCCGTCTATTCGTCGTCAAGATGAAATCTATCTCATTTCTCGTAGAACCGTCAGGACTCAGCCAGGTCCATTTCCTGTGAGGCGGCTTCTGGAAAAAAGAGTTCATCGCGAAGAGTCCCTCTTTTTCCAGAAAGTCGGCCAGCCTCTGACCCCTGAGGTTCCGTTGCCCATGTCCAAATTGCCCCACTTTCAACTCTGCATCGCTTCTCTTGCCCAACTTTGCGTTGAAGTCCCCCATAACAACATTGAAGTAGGTTTTGGAAGTATGTATGGCCCGACTTATGTCCTCATACATCTCCTCTACTTCTTCATCTGGGTGTGTCGAGGTCGGCGCGTATACCTGTATGACCTTCAACGAATATCTTTTTGATATTCTGAGTATAAGTACTACCCTGCTCGACACACTTTCGATGGATACGATGTTGTTGATGAGAGACCTGTGGACGAGAAATCCGACACCTCCTCGGGACTGTTGGTCGTCCCCTCGGTGGAAGAGCAGGTTACCAGACTTCAGGGTTATCGTATCCTCCCCGATTCTTCGGACTTCCGATAACCCCAGAATATCCCAGTGTAACCCGCTCAATTCTTCTTCCAGTTCGACAATTTTCTCGTCTGTCCTCAAAGTGCGTATGTTGTGTGTTACCAGGGCCAGTCGTCGTCGGGGGTGGTAGCCGGGGCCAACCCGGGGATTCTTAGCACCCCCTGCCCCACCGTAACCATGGCTGCTACCATCGCCAGGAATAGTGGGGCTGCCGGGGACTGGGGGCCTGGTCAATTTTTGTATCGACATTAGGGGGGTTATTGCCAATACTCGCCACGCTTGGCAGGCGGGTTGGCAAGCGCAGAAGGGGACTCGCGCTGATGACGCTACTGCCCATCATCAACGGTGGAAAGGAAATAGGGTTTGTGAGTAGAGAATATAATGGGAAAGGAAAGTATGGCCTGTAGGAGTGGATACTGCAGTCATGGAACGGAATGTTTGTAGTGACTGCAGTAGCTCGGGGGCCGAGGTCGCGTACTCGTAGCACCTATTCTAGGACAGGCCATGACCACTAGATAGGAGCATCCCTGACCTGGTTGTTGTGTAATGTTCTTATATAAGTTTATAATGTTCTTATGTAAAATGTTGTCGTGTTAATAAATAAAACAAACATTCCCTTAGAAATAAGCTTACACTTATAAGTCGTTCATTGTAAATGTATATTTGTTATAATTCTCAGGACTATGTATGTGACTGTTGGGTGTTATTTATTTATTTATTTATTTAATTTGACTATGTAAATTGTTATGTGCAATATTGTTACGTGTTATATACTAGAGTGTTTATCTATCAGAGATTATATAAAGTTTTGAGTAGTTAGACCGAAATTGTCAAAACCTAGTATATATATTGATTTAAGCATGATGTCGGGTGCGAGGTCCGCCGAACTTAGGTGCCTCCCACAAATTCGGTGCGGAGTTACACCTCGCGGCCCCGCACTCCCCGCACGACCGAGTTACCGCCCCGCAAGTCGCTACAGCGACACCCCGCAGCGCGCGCTCCCATTGGCCGAGCGCGCCTGTGACGATCGCGGACCCGACCCTAGGGATTAGCCCAAAATTGGGAATATAGATCGGCACCCTGGGTCGGGCAAATCAGTTCGGTTCCGGCCTACAGTGAAGAAAACATCAAGAAGTCAGCAAGTCAGCAAGTAGTCAGCAAGTATTGAAGAATCAAGCAGAATCGCTGCCGGGAGACCCAGTACGCCGCTCTGCAGCTAAATCAAGACGGTGCCGCAGTTACGTGTCGTAATTACGCCGCAATTACGTCACTTTGTAAAACGTACTTCTCAGTGCGAATAAACTGTTTCTACTTTCTAATCACTGGTATTATTCACCACACACCCAGCACCCCGAACATTCTACATTGAACGAGGCTGTTCGAAGGCGGTCTCGTTCATTTACCGTCGCGTCGTAATGTTGAGAGTACTTGAAGGTGAAAAATACGCTTTTTAAAACAAAGCGAACACTATGCAAATAAATGAGAGGCTCCTGCGACCGCGACAATTGTAATTCGTCGCTGGCCGCTGCTTTTTTCGGCTCTCGATCTCATTTCTCTGATTTGTAGCACGAAACCGAACTTTCTTGTTATTTCCCTTTACATAGAGTATAGACCATCATAGAGTGACTGTTTAAGGGAACATTATTTATTTCAATTGTTTCGACTTTTAGCTCATGAGGATTGAAAGCTGGTGTCATTAGGCAGGTGTTTTAGCGAAGGGACGGTAGTTGGTATCTACCGGTAATCTTTTAACTTTGGTTTACTAAACGCGTCATACATTACATACGTAAAGCGAATTAAAAGACGAACTAAAAGACGAGGCTGCACAGGTGCCCTCAAGCATGGACGAGCCTCCAGTTATCTTAAAGATATTGTTAGGTTCGTTGTCAATCGTATTGCAATTGTTTAATTGTGTAAATATTTTCACTCATAGATGAATTTAAAAAAAATTATAACGTGGTGTTGGAACATGGTGTTGATTACAATACCTGCAGAAAAGAAAAGATGAGAATTAATTAGACTCCCGCCGGAGCCACCATTCCCATATAGTCGCATCAATTCTCTGGCATTAACTATATTTTCATATGGTATTTTTCGATTGTATTGTGTGTATTTGGCTGTGAACATTGATTTACATTGCGCTTTGCTATATGCGTCAGCTTTTAAAGCATAAAGTTTATTGAATTTATAGAATTACAGGGACTTAAATCGACTTAAAATTAAATAAAAATAGTGAGATCTTAAATTCTAGCTGAACCAGAAGTTCGCAAACTAGGTGCAGCCTGTGACTTGGGATACCACACAGGATATCAATTTGAGATTTAATTACTCATAAGACCCGCCCGGCGCCGCCTCGCGCGGTTAATATTCTTTTTTACGAAATTGTGTGGACATACGCTCACTACATCAACTGCATAACGATACCGGATCGCCGGCATCCACGCGTGGACCACTCAGTGACAACTCGTGGCTCGCATGCTTGTCTTGCGTTGTTGCACATTAACAATTCACAAGCCCCGAATGAATTGCGCGTTGCCACCAAGTGGACCACGCGCGGTCCACGAGTAGGCCGCGAGCGACGAGGCGGTGCCGGGTAGGTCTAATGAGCGGTAACCTTAAGTATTACAGTGTTAAATAATTACCAAAAAACATAGAGGACGAGAATTTCTCAAGTAGTGTTTAATTTCCAGATAGCATGGCGCGCGTGTCTCCTGGAGCAGGAGAACGCGTCGCTCCGCGCGCACGTCGCGGCGCTGCGGCAGGAGGCGCTGGCCCTGCGCGGCCTGCTCGCCGCCAGGGACGAGCCACCAGCACTCTCCTCCACCACCCCAGACTAGAACTACTACTAACATAACATCAAAACATCATGATGCAATGGTAATGAGGAAAAAGTGGAAGAGAAACTTTGTTGACAGTCATGACTCAGCGTGAAGGGGCAGGCTCGCCCGGGGCGCTAACACTGACTCAAAGGAAATCTACTTGGAGCGGCAGCTTTACTGTACTGTACCCTTCCCGCTCTCAACCCTATTAGACGGGCCGGAAACATATGCACGATCCCAGAGTTGTGGATGTTTATGTGCGGCATGTGATCACTCACCATCAGCTGACCTTTAGCTCGTTTACCGGACCTTTATATATGCAATAAAATAAAAAAGTGCAATTTTTATTGTGTCCTGTCCGTGTCCATGAATCGTCAGGTTGAGACGTTGAGATTAACTCTACACTTAGTGTTGCCAGGTTTATTGTTTGAAAATTCGGGACAAGAGATTAAAATAAGCGGGATGTTGAGTTCCTCGGCGGGACGCCTATATTAAAATATAGAATTTTTTTTTGTCATTACTTATTAGTACTCCTCCTCCTTCTAACGGCATAGGTATAAATATCACATCGAAAAACATCGCGTCTCTGGAGGCTCTCGAAGACAATAGCCATTTTTGGTTATTGTTAAAATAATGGAAGCGCAGATCAACCAGACCAAGTCCCATCGATGGGAATAAGTTATCATCAGAAAGGGCAAGGTCTAGTGAATATTCATCCTTCATACTTATTCACGGATTTTCCCAAATCTTTACGGTTTTACAAGAAGTATCATGTATCTCTCTAGGCTTCAATTCATACGGCCTCATGGATTTTAGCTTGCCCCAAACATTTTCAAAAATTTGTTTCAGCAAGTCGCAAAGATTTTGAATGTGCCTTTAGCGTTTGCTATGGGTGTACATCGAGTTGTTCCTTCAATTCTCAGATTAGAATTTTTTGGTTTTACCAGAGTGGTCATTATTTCTAAGAAGATCATAATCGATATTTTCCTAATGTCTAAACCAGTCTGTGCACATAGATTCTGATTTTTGACAAATAATGCTCGATAAGAATTAAGTAAAATTTAAATGCGTGTTTCTTTTAAATAACATCTTCAGATACACATCTTGTAATAAATTTCCTCACAAATAAAAAAAAACTACGCTGTCTGAAAATTGAAATTGTTACGTAGAAAAGAAAAGTTCTGTTCATTGCAGCCAGCTAATATTACCTTAGACTTAAGCTCACCAACAGTATTTCCTTGCAAATGTGTTGTTGTCCATCGAAAATAAGAACCGTAAGGAAAGGAATACGTGAAAAAACCGCGGACACTTATTTTATTTTTGAAATCAGTCTTTGGAAACAAGTTTATGTAGGTAAATACTTGTAGGAAATCGCGAAACACAGTGATAAAATGTGTAATATTTGGCTTTTAATCGTACTCTAAAGGGGTGGTCAAAAAGCGGGACATTTGGCGTCCCGCCGAAGGTTCAATCGGGACGCGTCACCGAACCCCTGAAAAGTGGGACGTCCGGCGTAAAGCGGGACACCTTGCAACACTATCTACACTATAAATGAGCTATAATAATAATTATACAACTAGGTCCCTACTTCCTACATCATTGGTAAGTTATGTATCAAGACAAAAAGCAGTTTTGCATCACCACAACATGAAAAAATATCAATTTGGTTCGGATAAGTACGTGTCTTTTGTAATCGAAGAATACCTCTTTGAAATTTGCGAAAGGTGTTCATGGTATTTGGGTACTTTACATTAAATTCCTCAAATCCCAGAGATGTATGAGTCTGGAGCTCTATGAACAAAGACGCTGCTAATAAGATTTACACAAATAGAGCTAAAGGCATTCAGGAACTGCAGTGCGATTCACGTAACTTTTTGACGCGCCGATCAAGTTGCGGTGCGGTTACAATTAAGTTTACGCTTTGGTACAAAATGGTATTCTTGTAAGTGTTTAGCTGCGCGTGAGCTGCGCGTCAACTGTACGTCAGATGTATGAAATTTGTTTAAGATTGACATATACGCGCAGCAGTAGAATACGCTAAAACGTTTGCGTGACGCGAACTTCACGCGAGCGTATTTGACAGCGGTTGTCAAAATTACGAAAATACGAAAAGGGCTGTTTTGATCGAAACTTAAGAGCGTTTATACCCTGCACGCGCTTTTTGGCTTAAAAACAGGACTTTTCAAATGAGTTAATAGCCACCAATAAACAATTTAAAGGAAAAATAATTATTACTAATTTTAGAAAAGGTTGTCATCTAGGGATTTTGGTGAAAAACATTATAGATTGATGGATAATTTGTTTGTACTATACGGATTACTGAACACAAGTTTCGTTATTTAGGCTTTAAATGGCATTTTAGAAGCTTAAGATATCCGAAACCACTAAATATAAGATGAAAATAAAAATATTATCAGACTAATAAGACCCTTATGGAGGGATTTTGCTGAGAAAAATAATCTTTTTGTGTTTAGTTCCTGAAAAATAAAAATTTAAACAATGCGAAATTATTCAGAATCTCTCGTCAAGAACATATTTTTTTTCACCAACTTATCGTACATAATTTTTTATAGCAATTGCATATTACAATAGAAGAACATCTTATCAATAAATTACTATTTTTGTATTTCAACAAAATTAGTTTTCATGTTTTCTACAAATATTTTAAAAACCACTATAAAACACGCTGTCCGACGTGGATCAAATCAGACCGCCGCAAGGCCTTCTAGAGGGAGGACGTATCGCTCGTCGCTCCGGCCTGGCTGCAGTCGATTATGCCGCGCGTAGTAAAAATAGCCACGCGCGGAATGCGATTACCACATCTTAGTACTTTGGTTGTAAAATATTTAATTATTTTTATTACCTACAATGATTTTGTAGTGAGTATAAATTATGTTTCAGGTAATATAATGGGATGTAATTCCGAGGCTAAATTATGTTATGTATTGTAATATAAAATTAAATATATTTCGTAATTGTAAGGGGTTGTAAGGCCCCTGACACTATTTATGTGTTCGAACACGAAATGATTAATAAAACGTCCGTAGTGTATACTGATTGAACACTGATTTGAATGCAACTTAACAATGTAATAATAACGAAAATATGATTAGTATACAAAATTTGTATTATTCTTTGCTTGCACAGTAATATTTGTCTACTTATAATGCAAATAAAATATTTTTATGATATTATATTACAGTTACATTTCAATTGAATATTTAAAGCGCACGGATCAAAGTTGTTTGAGCCGATTGTATAGCGAGCCGACGCGGCAGCTCTACGCACACAGCTTTGGTCGCTTATGTGTGCGTGAAATTAACGAAGAAATACCTATAGTTGACTTTGCGCGCAAGGTGTATACGCTCTTAACCGCAACTGCACTGCAGCTGAACTTATTAAAATACGTGAATCGCACTACTGTACCTTCACACGTGGGCAGCCTTTGTAATTAAAAATAAGAATAAAAATCAGAAAAAGAAATGTTATTTAGTATAGTGTCACCAGATAACGCTTCAATTTATGTAAACGTATCCGTCCAATGTTCATACAATAATTTTCTACTGCAATATGTTTAATTTGTGCAATGTATTGGTATTAATAGTTATATTAAATTATATAATATTATTGTAGGTAATAAGGGAGTTAAGTTTTATTCTTGTGTGATTAATTGTAAGTACAATTGTAGACGTGATAAATAAGTAACTGATTGTTTACTTGTGTTTTATTGATAATTAATTATTTATCCACTCCATCAAGGGTCTTATTATGTTAGCCCATGATATCTTTCTTACTTCCTTATTTATATTATAAAAGCTATTATTATAAAAGATGTATGAATGTTTGTTACTCTTTTACGCAAACAACTCTCTGCCTGTTAAGCCACAGGTGTTTGTGAGACCGAAAAGTCTCTTGTAATTCCTGATACCCACCACACAAGATTCGGTCTAAGTGTGGGGTTAGGACTATGTAGTTGCTGGGTGTATTTTTTAAATTGAGTTGGCATTAATAGGTTTAACACTCAAGGTCTTGGGCTGACAAGTGAACTGGTATTTACCTAGTAATCATAAGTGCTGAGTAACATTGTTCCTATTAATAGGTGTGGTGCTCACCATCAACTGAACAAAATCCTCGTCTCAATTTTGCATGACCTACGGCACCGTCGATGGATTTCAAGTTGCAATTGATGCCGTAGGTCCCTGACGTCAGATGACGGCCATATTAATAGTTCTTTGGGAGAAAGTATTACGCGAAATAATATGTTGTTGATGGAGTAGGTACGGACTAAAAAAATATCTGCACCCGGACGAAGCCAGGCCCGGCCGCTAGTATATTATAGAAATGAAAGGTACCTTTAAAGGTAGCCGATACCCTGGATTTACACATAGGCTTCTTTTTGGACGTGGACGTTTAAATATTATAAAACAGTTAGTACTTGAAATAATATGTTGTTGATGTGAAATAGACTCAAAAACTATCTGCACCTGACGAATATGATCTTTGACATACTATAGAAATTCTTGACTATCATAATATTATACTGATTTACTTGTTACCACTAATTCTGACTTAATAATCTGGGGTTAGCCGACAGGTTTGTATCCAGTTGGGAATAAATACGGATAACAGGCCAATTTAGTTATTATCAAAGTAATAATTCTGGATCGAATGTTATCTGGATTTTGGTTACTGTATGGTAAATACTTATTAAAATAATTGAATTGCATTGAATTTACCATCAGGCGCACCGCGTATTGTAATTACTTTGTCGTACAAGTATAAAAAAAATATTACGCAATATTAAAATCATCTTTGCAATGTTCAGAATACTCATAAGAATACTACTCCGTCATTGGTGGAATATTAGAAAATTCAGTTTTTTAGCCAATCACGGAACAATCTTAAATGAGACGCCAATGAAAACGACGTATTAAAAACGAAAACTTTCCATACCACGTTTCATTACATTTTTAGTCTGGCAAGAAAATTCGAGGTGCGCAAGAAAAAAAAAAGCAAAAATCGTTCTTTCGTGAAGTTGCGTCACCCACATGTTCTGTTTCTGGTGAAATAAATCAAGAAAATAAATTAAATAGTTGACTTAACAGCTAACAAAATGTTGACCGCGACGCGGGTTATAGGCCGAAAGGCGTTGGAGTGTTCTGGATTATCATCAGATTTGTACACACAAAGGAATTTTTCAACAATTCTCAAAAGCGTAAGTATCCATTTTATGTTTGAAACGAATGAAAATCACTTGTCACATGATGTTAATATGTCAGAAATTGAATTTTATTGCCTGTCCCGAGCTACAATGTGCATTTAATGCCTAATTGTTTGACAAAATTACCGGCCTGAGGGGCACATGGACAATTGAGATTAGACTGCGTATTTGCGGAATATTCACGTAATTCCCGTATTTTACAGACTGCAGCCCCCACAGTACCCATTTACCAGCGACATGGACTACAGTACAGAAACAAGTAAGTTACACTTTGATTTAATTCACATTTCATCATAACCTAACTTCTTGCAGTATTCACGACCTTTGCCTGAATGTTTGCTTAATGGGTTTAATCCATGTGAGATGCACGTTTCATCATCATATTATTTACTATTTTTTGGCAAGTATATGCACAGTGTTCTTAAGTATTTGATTGTTACTCAAATATCAAAAGACTTCCTAATTATATCAACAGTATTAAGTGCTGTAGATAATTCTCTAAACTTAGTCAAATTTTATAGTCAATTATAGATGGCTTGGACCATATTATATTATACTAAGTATTGTTGATGTTGGCTGACAGTGAGTACATACCGGCAGGAATATTTTCTCCCTGCCTTGATACAAAAAGAATAAGTAAGAAGTTTCTTTTCATCTAAGGGTGGAGAGGCCCAGGAAATGGCAAAGACATAGTGTGGTTGACAATGAGCGCTGTAATTGATAAATTATAAATTTGCCTACATATCTATTATGTCCAGCAGTGGACTGCAACGGGCTGATGATGATGATGAAGTATATTATGCATGTTTTCTATATTGTGCAATCTCTATTCTGGATTATTGTGCAAATGTTATATTACAATAATATGAAAAGTGACTCAAAAATAAACCAAATTACACATGCTAAATGCTATCATAGACTATGACATTTCATCATCATTTATTGAGATGTAACATTTGTTAATTTTGTAATATTTGCAAAAAAAAATTAACACATTTGGTCTGTACTCAAATAGCACATCAAGCATCACAAGCTAGGAACATTGAAACCAGTTTATAAACAAAAACATTCAGACCAATTTTATTAATGCACAGAAAAATTATTTTGTTCCATATACAGCATGTGAATGTTTCCATCCTGCATGTATTTTTGCACCTGCATATGTTTAAGTGTATTAAATATATAAAATATTTGGAACTCATGTACATTTATTTTATATATTAGTAGTATTAATTTTTAAGATACTTTGGATTGTCTTCGTTTGTTGATTTTGCTGTTTCTATGACAACCATAACATACTTTTCTTTATCTGTTGTAAATAAATTTTAACTATATTTTATGACAATCTATTCAAATACAGTCAGATAGTGTTTATCAGAGTCTAAAGGTTTAAGCTTGAAATTTTACATATCTATACAGACATAAATACATTTTATAAGGCAAAATTAATTCTAAAGGTCAAATTTTATTCTCTGTATTTCATATTATGTTTTCTTACATATACTATAGCTAAATGAAATCTAAAAAGCATGATGTTATCGGTCTATTTTCATACTATGTAAAAAAATTGACAATTAGATTACAGATGATGAAACACCATGTACAAACTACTATTAAGGCATAGAATATTTTTTCTAAAATTAGTTGTCACTCACAACATTTTTCAAAATGCTTACTTTTTATTGATGAAAGTTTTGTAAAAAAAGATACTTATCACTGTTAATACAAAGTCGATGACATTAAGTTAATTTAATATTTACTTTAGTGTGATGCTCGAGGCTATCTTTTTGATACTCCAAATTCACTGAAGGGCCGGGCCTATCGTTAGTTTCAAATCTATGTTTCTGACTTATGGTCTATAAAGTATAATTAATAAATTTGTGCATCGCCGATCAGTGGCTGTGTCAGAGCGCAGTGCACTTTTGCAGCAATGCTAGATTGACTCTCGATACCAGCTAGTCAGAGACTATAATGCTCTTGGCTTTCCTAGAAACCTTGACACATTATTTTATACCCATAGATATATCTTATGATATACTGGTTTTGCATTGGCTAGGGTCTAGCCGCTATCTATGATATTAGATAGTCTAATATCATATTAAGTGGATTAAATTTAGCGCATTTTAACATACTATTATTTATACTTTTTAACATACTATTATTTGCTAATTATATAATGACTTATTCCACTGATACTTTTTAAATGTGAGAGACCTCTGAGAATTCCATTAACAGTGTGCTACAGTATTAGCATCTGAATAATAAAGATATAGAGAATACAACATGTCGCGATGTCTACAGATCTGAGGGTGTGCGTGGCGCGGTCATCGGAATCGACCTGGGAACCACCAACTCATGCGTTGCCGTCATGGAGGGCAAAACGCCTAAGGTACACCATTTTTACATTCTCTAGCAAGTCTTCATTTAGATCCCGCAAGATAGAAGCAATCGCAATGATAAGTAATATTTTGTTTGCTCCGCAAAGTCCAAATAAGCAATGAACACGCATATCTAAATACTTAAAAATGTGTGTTTTGTGATTACGATTGATCTATTTTACCTCGACTGATAACGGAAAATGTGATTGTATTGCCTTCCAGTAAACATGACATATTTTAACTGTAATATGAAAAACAAAATGTTTCTCTTTTATGTTATACACTTATGATATTTTAACACTGCAAGTTCAAGGATTTTTCAAAATTACTAATTAGAAATAAATATTTATTGTGTCATGTAAAATTATCTTGAATAAAATAGAGATGTAAAAGTACAAATTGTTCTGTATGGGTTTATTCAGGAATACAGTAGTTAATGTTAAATGAAAATTCCCCTAACGCACACAATACAATATAAGTTCTGAGTTGTGGTTGACAGATCCTGCGAGATACTGGTCTCAAAAATTAGAAGTAATATGATGTTTTCCGGGTGCAGGTAGTAGAGAACAGCGAAGGTTCTCGCACGACTCCGTCGCACGTGGCGTTCTCGAAGGAGGGCGAGCGGCTCGTGGGCATGCCGGCCAAACGCCAGGCCGTCACCAACAGCGGCAACACCTTCTACGCCACCAAGCGACTCATCGGCCGCCGCTTCGACGACCCAGAGGTGCAGAAGGACATGAAGAATCTCTCCTACAAAGTAGTCAGGGCATCGAATGGTGACGCTTGGGTTCAAGGTGTGTATCATAGTGTGATTATTGTATTGAAGGCAGATATAGATATGAGTATGGTTTACAATCAATGGAGAGACTCAAACATTGAGATAGTAGTGCAATATTAGCAATTTACTTGGTTTGCATTGTCACATTTAAAACGTCTAGTTTCGAAGCAATATAAATTAGTATTTATTTTGAAACCATGGTTATTGTAAGTATTGTAGTGCATCGTCGATCAGTGGCCGTGCACAGGTGCGGTGCGCTTTTGCAGCGATGCTAGAGTAACTCGTAGTACCAGCTAGTTGAAGACACAAATGTCCTCTGCTTTCCTAGAAACTGCGATACAGTTATATAAATAAACCTACGCCTTTTTCCTAAAAGAGGTAGGCAGATGTGCAACCAAGAATTATAATATTGTATTACAGGCAGCGACGGCAAGGTGTACTCGCCGAGTCAGATCGGCGCGTTCGTGCTGATGAAGATGAAAGAGACGGCCGAGGCGTACCTGAACACGTCGGTGAAGAACGCCGTCATCACGGTGCCCGCGTACTTCAACGACTCGCAGCGACAGGCCACTAAGGATGCCGGTATGTTACTCAACAAATATTACTGCGCTGTTTGGTTTCACCAGACATTTTCAAAACCTGTAATTATGGTACTATTTTTGGGATGGTTTGAATATTGACATTATACGTAAAACAGGTCAGATCGCCGGTCTGAACGTGCTGCGTGTTATCAACGAGCCCACCGCGGCTGCGCTCGCCTACGGCATGGACAAAACAGACGACAAAATGTAAGTTTACAAGTATGACCTTTGTATACGCCTATACACACAGAAAATCCGTGTGTGCTGACAGCAAAATGCTAAAATACAATTATTACTTTTGATTGTACTAAAGCATATTTTTGATGATATCTTCCGCTCCTACAGTATCGCAGTATATGACTTGGGTGGCGGCACTTTCGACATATCGGTGCTGGAGATCCAGAAGGGCGTGTTCGAAGTGAAGTCCACCAACGGCGACACGCTGCTCGGCGGCGAGGACTTCGACAACGTCATCGTCAATTTCCTCGTTGACGAGTTCAAGAGAGACGTGAGTGTCATAAAACAGTTTTTTTTTAATGCATGGTCTGAACCCAAAACCACTAACTTTTAAGGGATACTATTGTTTTTTGACCGACCACCTTTGGCTATCTGAGTGTAGACGAATATCTGGCAACCAGCAGGGTCAATAGGGTCTTCGGAAATCTCAATAATCCCCTTTTTATGTATAATTAGATATTATTAGACCGCCACTTGTTACGCTATTTCAAAAAACATGTAAACTATATTCTTGTTTGTAATATGTAATAAAAATAAAGTGTTATTCATCTATCTATTTTTAATTCAATAAATACAAAGTGATAGAGCCAGCCGCATCGCCGATCAGTGTTCGCGTCAATACGCGGTTCACTTTTGCAGCGGTGCGAGAGTAACTCGCGGTACCAGCTAGTCGAAGGTGCACATACCTTCGGCTTTCCTAGAAACCGCGATACATGTTCTAAATTAGATATCAGTGTTGTCTTCAGTTTCATTGCAATATATGGTGTTAGCCGCGATATGCACCATACATATTAAAACAGTATTTTTAGATGTAATATAATTTATATAACAACTAGCGGCCCGGCTCAGCTTCTCCCGGGTACAAATAGATTTCTGTACAATAATATGTACGTATTATACATATAAACCTTCCTCTTGAATCACTGTATCTATTAAAGAAAACCGCACCAAAATCCGTTGCGTAGTTTTAAAGATTTAAGCATACAAAGGGACATAGGGACAGAGAAAGCGATTTTGTTTATACTATGTAGTGATATGATCATTTGTGACATAATGTCATTGATTACTTGTTGTTATACAGCAAGGCATCGACATCCGTAAAGACGCGATGGCTATGCAACGATTAAAGGAAGCCGCTGAGAAGGCCAAGATCGAGCTTTCTGGCTCCCTGCAGACCGACATCAACTTACCTTACCTCACCATGGACGCCTCAGGACCAAAACACATGAACCTAAAAGTAAGTGGACACCCGCCCTTCTATTAATTTTCGTATTACAGGCTTTTAACATACTTTTGTATGTTGGTGACTTTGCATGCACAGATCACTCCCAATAGATAACTAATGCAAGGCAGCGGTTTCGCCCAACATATATAAGCTATCAGATACAATGACGTTTTACAAATAGACACGTCATACACTAACATAATGGCACAAAAAAATGGCGCGATGCGTATTGTAATTTCAAATTGGTTCGAAGAAAGAGTAAAAAAGCAAGATACACAAGTTAGAAGAAGATGAATAGACATCGCTAGTTACGTAACAATAAGTGCCGCACGGTTATTGGCCTAAGCGCGTGTGACGTAGCACCAAGCATGAAATACGGGGTGACGTGGCGAGAGCTGTCAAACGTCGCCATGAGAGCGAATTTATTAATTTTATGTAATAAAAAATTACATTAGTGTGTACTTGCGCACTAAATAATATATATATTTTTTTTTCACAGTTTCAGAATCATTTGTACAATATTTTAAATCACTCTAATCTATTTTTCCGCATTTGGTTTTGAGAATACAAATAGTCAGAGAAATGTGTATCCGCGACACTGGTTGAAGCGTGACTATACTGTTTCCATTCGTTTATTTTATTTTTGACAGTTCACGCCTATAAAGTACGACATTACAGTAGAACAATATTTTGAAATAAAAGTAGATACTTTCTTGACGGGTAACGCCCACTTAGAGTTGTGCCATTCGTAACGAATGACCACAGATAACAAAAACGATTTTGAATAGAATCAATCAATCGGAATCATTTGAAATAAAATTACATTAAAATGCTAATGAAAACAGTTAAACGTAATATAGTACCCAATATTAGGATCGAATGTATTTGCTGCAAATTAATTAATATGAATAAAGGTATACGTATTGAAGTGACTTTTAATAAGAGTTTAATTTAAAATAATTACAATGATTACAACGAAAATAAATGTTTAGTACCTACTTGTAATAAACAGTTAAACCATGTTGGAATTCATAGTACTTTAAGGATTAAATAATTAAAACAACTAAAAGGTAATTTGTTAATATTTTTATTTATAAACAATCGTCTGTTTCGTCGGAATCGGCGTCGTCGTCACTCGTATCCCCAGTAACACTAATTATTAATGAGTGCATGGGTAAGTTGTCAAATGCGACATCGCGATCCCAATCAGACATTATTTCTTTCTACGTCTTATCTACGACACTCGCCCAGTTATGAGGCGTCACATTTTCACACGCATTTTTAAGCAACTCCAGCATTTTGTTTGCGGTGAAAGGAGGAGTTGTATTTATTCTCGCAGCATATCCTTTCACTTGCGCCCATATTAGCTCTATGGCATTATACTGGCAATGATATGGAGGAACTCTAAGGACGGTGTGCCCATGTTCTGCAGCCATTTCATCTATAACGTATCGTTTAGGCTGCTTCCTCATTTTTAATATTTTAAGTAACTCTACTTTTAATAGGGACTCGTCCACCTCCTCGCCATTGTTACGGAGCCAGTTTATTATTTCATTTTTTTTACTGGCTTGCGTTGGCATTTTGTTAATTTGCCGAGAGTGATAGGACGCATTATCTATAAATATTGTTGATGGCTGTTCGAGTGACAATAACATTTCCCGAAACCATTTTTCATATACTTCGGAATTCATTTCTTCGTGGTAATCCCCTGTTTTCTTTGATTTAAAAGCTAACATAGCATCTTGCACAAATCCTTTTGCGGTTCCTGCATGACAAATTATAATTCTTTCACCTTTTCCCATTGGCACTGCGGTCGAGGAGCTAGCAGTGTTGTCAGTCCAAGTTTTTGATACCGTGTGATTCGCATTGAGCCAAGTTTCATCGGTGAAAACAACATTCGACCAGTCTTCTATTTTTTTAGCTTGTCTTAAAAATTCGCATCGATACAAAGCAACATCATTGCGTTCCATCAATATTTTTCTTTTGTCACATTTTTTGTATTGGAATCCAATCCTATTCAATACCTTCGCCAAAGAAGACTTTTGACCACGGAACAAGCCACTAGTTTTCAGAGATTGTACTAGGTTATGTAAAGTAGGAATCTCTTTTCTTTGGTAATAATCGTATATATGACGACGAATAGCATCACCATCAAAACTGTCAATTGCTGTCACTTTAAAGGGCTGACGTTTTTTCTTAGGTGTAGATGGCTTGTTTTGTTCCATGCCACTACTGCCGTAGCCTTCTTTAATTATTTTTGAAACTGTTGGAGCAGTAATACCTAATGCTGCTGAAACACGGTCTCTGATTTGAGTCACTGGTATAAGAGGTCCACCATTACGGCTTTCCCTTTCAAAGTACTCATGAAGTCGCAACACAAACTCCCTTGTTTGTCCTTTAAGCACCTTTCCTTTAGGCATTTTGAAAGTGATGAAGGCAGGTACGATGTTCTCAATTCAACCAAATGTAGGAATTCACGGGTAAAACAATACGGAGGAATATAAATACTCAACTCGACGTATGAAAAATGTGAATTAAAATTCAGCGAACGGAAAACACTAGCACGGGCGCGGGCGTCTCGTTGTGAGTGACCACAAAATGGCGGCGCGCGTCACCTGTCTGCCCAGTGTTGCCGTTTCACAATTTGTTTTTAACAACATTACTATTGCCGACGGAAGTGATAAGAATATTAACTTAACATGAGTAAATGGTTTATTTTAATATAATTATTAAATCAAGTAACTTAAATATCCCTGAAGTTTTATAAAACAATGCATGGAGCAAAAAATAAAATATGTATTAAATCGATTAAAACTTGTTCAAAAATAAAATCGTTTGTTATAAAAAATTGATTCGATAACGCATCAGGCCATCACTATTTGATTCAGTACTCGATGTGTCAAAAATAAAATAAACGAATGGAAACAGTATAATTGCATGGGAGGCAAATACCTTCCAAACGTCTTGCCATTATAAAGCTCGGACAACGCATCTATGCTTTATAAACATCTTAGATCAGATAGATATAAACCGATGCCAAATGTCGCGTCATCAGTGTCGTCCAAGTAGTGGACCCGCACATGTCGTCGCACGTTAGCGAAAATTACATTTTGGAAACATAATATTACAGTTAAAAATGATTTGTTCAATAAAATGGTGTGCAAAAAACTCAAAAAAATAAAGTATCTAAAAAACGCAATAAGTTTTCATCGATAACTAATAATCTTTAGATTAATTTGGTCCCGAGCGAGCTCAATTTATACTGGTTAATGTATTAATGTCAAACAGTGGAGTTTGGATGGAGAATCAGCCGTCTCTTTTTCGCATAGCAATAACCGTAATAAGCCATCTTTTTTTGGCGAAATCACGCGTTCTTCTAGTGTTTGACGCATGTTTATTATATAATTCCCAGAAATATCGATATTGTAAAACAATAATGTAAATTAATTTTATTAAATGACAATGTCACAAAATATATATTGATTTAAATAAAAATTGCAAATTACCATAATTACGTTATTTTATGTAATTTGAAATAGTTAAATTTGTTAACAAGGTACTTTTACAATATTTTTTTATTTATTTTTATCTTTGGCGTAATTAAATTTCCTGTTTTCCCTCTAGTTGTATAAGTTTTGAAATATAATGGGAGGGTATTTATCATAAGTTTTAGTATACTAATGCCCAAATACTGGAACGCATCTTAAATATAAATGGCGCTTAACTACGTTAATCCCGATTAAATGTACTGGCTAAGTGGGTCGTGCGCTGTTAAGAGCAACTTATTATTTGAATGGCGTTCCAGTATTCGGGCGTAAGTTTATTGAGAATCAGTAGCACAAGCTATTGCACTAATTTTAACATACATTGTATATATCGTCTCAAAAACATTCATAGTTCGTCAAGTGGGTTTCATCGTCACTTGTCGATATTACATTTACTACAGCCGCCGTCAGAATTCAAGAAACGGAATAAGTTATTGTAGCCCTTTAGGGCCTGAGGTTTAGTTATTTACTATTTCATATATTTATCTGATCTTTTATATCAACACTTAATTTGGGTATTTCGCCATTATTGTATACAAAAATACATGGTGAATAATATAAATAAAACCATTACATACTAAAGTATAAATCTTAATCCTATTTTATTCGTAGTTAGCAGTTGCCGGTTGGTATAATTTATCAGATCAGGCCGGTGAAAAAATATTATCAAACATTTAACAAGTTGGTAACTAAATTATAGAAGCGATCATAACACATGAACTTACTGGCAAATCGAACTATCGATACATTTTTTTATTTATCGACTTATGCCTCATCTCTCCAGTGAAGTCCACGTGACCGCGCTGCAAGCCGCCCACCCCCCGCGCAGTTCCCTTCGTTGGCGTTTTCGGTTTAAAACAAAACTATCGTAATGCGGTATCTATTGGAAGTGATCTGTGCTTGCATGTATTCATGTTGGCTATTAAATTTATGACTATTTTACTCTTTGAAAATTAAGGAATAACACATTTATTAGACAAGGTATTATTGTTAGTAACATATTTCCATAAGCACTGTGTTGTTGTATGGCGTGTGAAACATTTTGTTGCATACGTCATAACACAGTGTAACAAAAATCACAGTATTAAACCCCCCATCACTGTCCTCTACAGTGGCGGGTCAAGTGAGCTGTGACAAATCTTTTACACAATCGTAATTTATAATCACTACTAATTTATACTGCTTACAATGTTGAATTGCCACATTTCAAGATATTTATTTTAATATAGCTGTGGAAATTTAAGTTTACTGCACTTGATGTTAAGATTTTTTTGGTGGTAGGTGTCATATGTGGAAGGCCATCTGAATAGGTACCATCGCAATGTCTAATTCTCCCGCTAAATAACAGCGTAAATACACTGTTGTGTTCCGGTTTTAAGGTAATTGTAGCCAGAATAATTACTGGACATATTGAGTCTTAACATCTTATGTCTCTGGATGGCGAGCGCAGTGGAATGTCAAGCATTGCTTTGTATTCAAGGTGTTGTTTGGTTTTGCTACTGTTCATTAGCGATCGTATCGCTTACCATCAAGCGAACTGCATGCTCGTCTCGCCATTCATTGCTATAAATCAATTAAAAAACATATCAAGATGTTTATTTTAATATGGTTGTGGAAATTTAACTGTCTAAATAGTGCTGATCAAAAGATAATTTCATGGCAGTGAGTTGTTTTTCACGACCTTGAATATTAAGAGGGAACACATAGTTCGTCAAGATATGATATAGTATTGCGTGGTTTGCAGATGACGCGATCAAAGCTGGAGTCTCTGGTGGGCGACCTGATCAAGCGCACGGTGGCGCCGTGCCAGCGCGCGCTGCAGGACGCGGAGACGCAGCGCTCCGACATCGGAGAGGTGCTGCTCGTCGGCGGCATGACGCGCATGCCCAAGGTACCCACACCATACATACACATACTTCATACTTACACTCGAATTCAAACATTTTTAAGCTTTTTTCAGAATTCAGGACCACACAAAATAGACTCTTCTTTGTCAGAACAATTGTATTTCCCTCATGCACTTTACAGCACAAGCTGATGTCAGATGTCCATGTCTGTCTAGGCTGTCCTAGTGACGGGTGCAACATCATACTGTGGGTATATTCCCCGATCGCCGCATCCTGTGCGTCCGGGTTATAACTCACAGACACATGAACATAATACACATTCTTATTATTTAGTAGCAATGATTATACAGGGTATATCAAGACTGCTACCGAAAACGAAGCTGGGTGGTAGTTTAAGCGACTTCAGACACAATGCAACAGAAAAAGTTGCAAAAAAAAGCGACAATTTTGTTTTTGTTATTTTTTTCCTATGGCCATATTTGGGTGGTAAATACATTTTTTCCTAAAATAATAGTATATACCCTTTTATTTATAAATACTCTAAGGTATAAAAGAGTTTAAATTATTATTTTAGCAAAAACTATGGATTTACCACCCAAAAATGACGATATTTAAAAAATCATAAAAAATAATTGTCGCGTTTCTAGGCGAAATTTTTAATTGCATTGTGTTTGTAGCCACTAAAACTACCACCCGGCTTCGTTTTCGGTAGCAGTCTTGAGATACCCGGTATAGGTATAGATAATTCACGAATGGCACATAGTAACGAGTGAGTGCGTGTGTGCAGGTGCAACAGACCGTGCAAGAGATCTTCGGTCGCGCGCCGTCCCGCGCGGTGAACCCCGACGAGGCGGTGGCGGTGGGCGCGGCCGTGCAGGGCGGCGTGCTGGCGGGTGACGTCACCGACATCCTGCTGCTCGACGTGACGCCGCTGTCGCTCGGCATCGAGACGCTCGGCGGAGTATTCACCAAGCTCATCACCAGGAACACCACCATCCCCACCAAGAAGAGCCAGGTCTTCTCCACAGGTCGGTACATGTGGTATACTACACTCACACATTCACCATTGTTGTGTAATTACGGCTCAGTCCCATATGTGACAAGAGCTATAAAAGTATGATTGAGGTTTAAACTAAAAGTCAGAAACCAGTAAAACTGATACGAATCAGTTCTACATTATTTTTAGAAGGGACATTAAAGCACAATTTTGGTTCAGCACAACTAACTGGACAATAATTTTTACCCATTGATTTGATAACCAACATTACACAATTATGATATTCTTGAAATTGGTGATATAACTATAATATAATAATGATGTTTGTTTGGTTAAACAGCGGCGGACGGTCAGACGCAAGTGGAGATCAAGGTTCACCAGGGCGAGCGCGAGATGGCGTCGGACAACAAGCTGCTGGGCCAGTTCTCGCTGGTGGGCATCCCGCCCGCGCCGCGCGGCGTGCCGCAGATCGAGGTCACCTTCGACATCGACGCCAACGGCATCGTGCACGTCTCCGCCAGGGACAAGGGCACCGGCAAGGAACAACAGAGTCAGTACCAACACTATTACTATGGATTATGGTAGCACTATAATTTTTTGTTAAGGAATGTTGGACAGAGTTAAATAAACAGGACATAACTTGCGGACTATATTGAGAGTTATAATGAACAAAGATGAAAACATCATCTTATAAAGTAAACTAAGGCTAATTCGACAGTAAACAATATGTTTCATCTAAATATTCAAATTAAACTTCCTATTCACAAATGAGTTCGTAACTGCATCAAGGAATAGCCAGGATGAATTATAGTCAGTGGCAATCTATGTTTCCTCTGCAGTGGGTTTAGTCATTTAAAAAGATTTAAGGTTCTTGTAATATACTGAATTAAAAGTCTCAGCATCCAATCTAAGTCAGCAGTACTCCTGTGATGCTGTTGATAAAGCCGGATGCCAGAGCAACACATACAGTCCAAAATGTTCTCCAGTTTCACTTGTATGGAGTGACCCTCAGGATTGACACATAATAAAATCTTGTAGAACTATTTGTAAATCTTTTAATACTTTTACGCCCGAATACTGGAACGCAACTTTAATATAAGTTGCGCTTAACTACGTTAATCCTGCTTAAATGTACTGGCTAAGTGGGCCGTGCGCTGTTAAGAGCAACTTATTATTTGAATGGCGTCCAGTATTCCGGCGTTAAATTATTGCCCTACTAAATACAAATCGGTTTTGTCTGAACATTGACCATCATTCTTCATTATTTCATTATTGTAAAGACATTTAATTGTATGCACAGATCACTTCCAATAGATACCGCATTACGATAGTTTTGTTTTGAACCGAAAACGCCAACGAAGGGAACTGCGCGGGGGGTGGGCGGGTTGCAGCGCGGTCACGTGGACTTCACTAGAGAGATGAGGCATAATTCGATAAATAAAAAAATGTATCGATAGTTCGATTTGCCAGTAAGTTCATGTGTTATGATCGCTTCTATAACTTAATTACCAACTTGTCAAATTTTTGATAATATTTCACCGGCCTGATCTGATAAATTATACCAACCGGCAACCGCTAACTACGAATAAAATAGGATTAAGATTTATACTTTACTATGTAACGGTTTTATTTCTATTAACACCGTGTATTTTTGTATACCATAATGGCGAAATACCCAAATTAAGTGTTGATATAAAAGATCAGATAAAAAATATGAAATAGTAAATAACTAACGCCCGAATACTGGAACGCCATTCAAATAATAAGTTGCTCTTAACAGCGCACGGCCCACTTAGCCAGTACATTTAATCGGGATTAACGTAGTTAAGCGCCATTTATATTTAAGTTGCGTTCCAGTATTTGGGCATAAACCTCACGCCCTAAAGGGCTACAATAACTTATTCCGTTTCTTGAATTCTGACGGCGGCTGTAGTAAATGTAATATCGACAAGTGACGATGAAACCCACTTGACGAACTATGAATGTTTTTGAGACGATATATACAACGTATGTTAAAATTAGTGCAATAGCTTGTGCTACTGATTCTCAATAAACTTAGTATACTAAAACTTATGATAAATACCCTCCCTTTATATTTGAAAACGTATACAACTAGAGGGAAAAAAAGAAATTTAATTACGCCAAAGATAAATAAAAAAATATTGTAAATGTACCTTGTTAACAAATTTAACTGTTTTAAATTACATAAAATAACGTAATTATGGTAATTTCCAATTTTTATTTAAATCAATATATATTTTGTGACATTGTTATTTAATTAAATTAATTTACATTATTGTTTTACAATATCGATATTTCTGGGAATTATATAATAAACATGCGTCAAACACTAGAAGAACGCGTGATTTCGTCAAAAAAAGATGGCTTATTACGGTTATTGCTATGCGAAAAAGAGACGGCTGATTCTCCATCCGAACTCGACTGTTTGACATTGATACATTAACCAGTATAAATTGAGCTCACTCGGGACCAAATTAATTTAAAGAATATTAGTTATCGATGAAAACTTATTGCGTTTTTTAGATACTTTATTTTTTTGAGTTTTTTGCACACCATTTTATTGAACAAATCATTATTAACTGTAATATTATGTTCCCAAAATGTAATTTTCGCTAACGTGCGACGACATGTGCAGGTCCACTACTTGGACGACACTTACCTATGACGCGACATTTTGCATCGGTTTATATCTATCTGATAGCTTATATGTGTTGGGCGCAACCGCTGCCTTGCATTAGGTATCTATTGGGAGTGATCTGTGATTGTATGACACCAATATACTACGATTTTTTTTAAATAAAATATAACCTATATCTCCAATCGTAAAGTTATTGATCAGCCACCTAGAAGCTACTTCTGTACGCAAGTGTCAGATAATTAACGAGTACAATTGATTGCAGTTGTGATTCAGTCGTCTGGCGGTCTGTCCAAGGACGAGATCGAGAACATGGTGAAGGCAGCTGAGCAGTTCGCTGCGACGGACAAGCAACGACGCGAGCGCGTGGAGGTGGCCAACCAGGCCGAGGGCGTGTTGCACGACACTGAGACCAAGATGGACGAGTACAAGAGCCAACTGCCACAGGATGAGGTCGGTTGCATACACAAACTATAATTTATTAATGTTTTGTCCATGTTATGGAAATGTCATAAATGAGTCCCAACAAGAAAATTAATAACCAACCAACTGTATCCAGTGTGACAAGCTGCGCGAGGAGATCTCCAAGCTGCGCGAGTTGCTGGGCCGCAAGGACAGCGCCGACCCCGAGGAGATCCGCACCGCCACCCAGCAGCTGCAGCAGGCCAGCCTTAAGCTCTTCGAACAGGCTTACAAGAAGGTATGTAGCAAACATGCAACTCCTCTCAACGAAAATTTACTAGTATTTTTAAATTTGTTTTTCTATGGATATTTAACTGATAGATAAAGTAAGTGTCACAGATAAACTGCTATCAAAGTGTGGGATGTGCCTTCAAAATTAAAGACCCAAAAATATTTGAATAGTTTTAATCTAAATACTTGAAGGTATACATACATATTATAGAAAAAGTGATAATTTGTGATATCTTGCACATATTTGAGCCACTGTACATACCTGGTAAGTGCATTGGTCAAGCAATTGTGCTACATCAATGGAAACTAGTTATCATCCTATGCAGTTCTACATTGACGTATAGGACGATTTTTGTTCCCAACACCCATGCTGTGTTCAGCAAATAACTAAAATAAAAGAAAATTGTGAATATTATTAATTTGAAAAATCTTTGGTTTACAAATTGCACATAGATTGTCTTCAACTTAATGATTTGTCTCCCAAGACAGATGAATGTCAATTTTGGGTAAATATAATATAATAATGGCTACACGTGTCTCTAGATGGCGGCGGAACGTGAGGGCGGGCAGCAACAACAGCAGCAGTCGACGGAGCAGCAAGGCGAGAAGAAGGAGGAGAAAAACTAAGCAGAACCTCGCACAAGCACTCGGCGGGACTCGTGCACCACACACCCGCGGCTGGGACTCCGCGACACTCGCACCACACGCCACCGACATAATCGCCCATACACTACTTCCCCGTATTGAATAATCATTAATCAACCAGTCACACTGTCCCACCATTTCAACCAGTGCAGACTTTGTTGATATCGAAAAACCTTGCAATATTTAAGCCACTTGGGGCATCGAATAATAATTTCGTGGTGGTGCGAAATAAATAATGAGTAGGACTTTGTCTATCTATATGACAAAAATTGTAAGGTCATTACATCACAGAGTTTAATTTGTAAAAATATACTATACAATTTTGACATAATATGTACCTGTAAATTGTGAATTTCAATGATGGAGTAAATCTCCTCATAAATAAAATATGTAACGCCCATTACCGTAGTGCGTGGTCTCAGCCCCGGCTGTGTATATTCCAGGTTAATAGTAGTTGAGGCTCGTGGCGCGCAGGGCGTGGCGCGAGTGTGCGCGTGCGCGTCGCTGGCCGCTTGTTTAGTTGTATGGCGTGTGGAGTGTGGGGCGCGGCGCCGCGCGACCTCCGCGCACTGACGGATGTGTGATCGAGTGTTTGCTTTCAATGCTTCTATTCATATACTTATTACAAATATGAATGTAATTATCTTTGCCGAACTGCAAATTTTGTATCGTAGTCTAACTGTTGCAATATGTAGACCAAAAAGTAAGGTTATACAAACATTATTTATATTGTATATTGAGCAAATTTTCGTCACAAGCTTAATACTGTACGGTATTAATTCAGAAGGGTTCTGTCTGCAGGACGGCTAGTCCGGCGCGGCGCTGTGTCGTGTGAGTGCGACGCAAGCTGCACGACATACAAAGTGTATGTTTGTGGTTTCGGTTTGTGTACTCTGTGTTCGTGTTCCGTATTCTTACAACGACAAATGTTTGTTGGAATGTGTAAATTTCTAATATTTTACTAAGATTTCTTACGTTTTATGTAACATGGACTAGTTGGGAAAATAGTCAGAAAGTAGATAGCTTTACAGCGCATTTGAACACTTGTTTAAATGCGCCTCGGGGAGGGAGCAGCTGTGATGAAACTGTCATATTTCAAATAATCTGTTCAAAATGGAGTATTATGAGGGGAGACAGGCAGTGCAGTGAGCGAGGCGGGCCGCGCGCTCGTCGCGTCCTTAGTAGGCATCGTGTTGTCAGTAGTGGAGATGGGACTCGCGTTCGACACTAGTCTCGCAATGTTCCTCGGCTCCGTGTTCAGTGTTGTTAAATTGTTTTATAATATATTGTATGCATGTATGTGTGTATGGTTGTTTGAGTGCGTGCGTGCTGTGTGGATGCGGGCGCGGGCGTCGCCGCGGCTTATTGTATGTACGTTTGTTAGAATAGTTAAATATATTATTTCCAAAATTATCATCGTTTTATTTGTAACACTGGCTTACATAAATCACACCTACTTTACGACATAAAATAAAATGGACATTTAATATCCAAAATGAAATAATTACATAATTATATACTAAGTAGACATTTTTAACTTGGCGCTTCAGTAAAGAGTGGTTTCGCATGAGGGTCCTCCATTCTATCGTTGACCCCGCAGTCAAATAGGCCGGATATGCCGTGCGCCAGGATCAGCAGGAACAGAAACACCACCATCAGGCCCGACAAGATCCGCGTGTTGAAGTAGGGGCCGCAGTTGATCGACGCGCCGAAACAAGTGTCGTTGCCGCCGCTGCCGTTCCGACCGATCGGCGGATAACGATACGGTTGTAGCTGGGGATTGTGAATAAGCATTAAAACACACAGTTTACAAATACCTATCACTGACAGCATAGCATACTGCCCCCTTAGCTAAGTTACAAGCGCTTCCAATCTATTCTCTTTCTACAATCGTTAAAGCCTTGACGTATGCGATAACGTTTCGTTTGCGCTAATCAAATTGCATTTTGGATAGCATATTTTGTATTAGTTCAGTTAATATGTAAATTGCCCTCCGAATAAAGCATAGATTTAGTATAAAACATAGATCGGCAATGTGAAAGAGATAGAATAATTTAACTCATATGTTAAAGCGAGATGCATGATGCGACCATACGTTTACACAGAAGTAGCCTGCAGTGACCCAGAGTCAAAATATGTCAAACTAAGCGAGCAACAAAATTCGCTTATTTTCATAATTTATTTAATTTTACAGTACTTGGTTATATTTATTAAACGTAGTTTATTATAGTGAATTGTACAGTGCCAAGGTGTGGTTCATGCAGGCGTAAAAATCCGAAATAATCACAGTTTTTACAGGTACCGGTCACTTTTGCACAATACTATTTTGTGACGATATTATAGAATTAAATGGAAATCCGTGTATACATATCGGTAGAAAAGAACATAGTATTTCATTATATAAATGTGCTGAAATCATCCATTGCGTATAAAAAATAATATCAAATACGTGAATTTACAATAATTTCAACCAAAAGTTACTAGGGATTGACTGACAGGTTCGATCAATAACAGGTTGTCGATAAAATAGTCGATGACAACACATGTTTCCTTACATTTTTATAGAACTATAGTATGTTGTGATAGTGTGCATTCTACTTCTACCTGGCGTTATCCCGGCCATATTTATTATAGTATTCATTCTACAATATTAGTTATGACTTTACATTTTCTCATTTTTTATATTTGTAGAATAATTATTATGACACTTCATGTGTGTGATTTTTTAATTTAGAGCCTGTTTCAATGTCTGCCAAGAGGCTGTCAATCTATAATAGTAAAACAAGAACATATTAGATATTATTATAAAATATGCGATACTTCTATGCACAATATAATTGTCCAAACCTTGAAGCAAAATTATTCATTTATTATAACATTAGGTATAGGTTTAAAATTCAAAATTCTCATAGGAAAAACATTAGTTTAGGTGACGTGATTGAGAAAAGCTTCATAGTTTATTGAACTTTCTCTTTCTTCAGTCTCAGTTCTCTGCATCCAATGACTTCCTACAAGCTTAACCAGGTCCTCCGTCCACCTTCAACGCGGCCTAGCAGGCGTCCAACACTTCCTAATGTGTTAAATTAAATTGACTTAAATAAGCATATTTTTTTAACTCTAGTATACATATAGTAAAAATGTGTTTCTTAGATTTACGCGAATGTTACTCATTGAAAAAAACTAATAATCACGGATTTTGTTGCAGACTGAGTCCACCCTGTGACTACGAAAGCTGTAAAGTAATCGAAACTTCGCGACGGGAAGTTAAAAATGAAAAAAATAAACCGATAACGCTATAACTTTGTAAATAATAGTTTTATTTCATAAATGTGTTTTTTGTTCCCAGTTTTATTAGGTGTATGTACTATGTATACATCACAACGAAAAAATAATTTTAATCAGGGGAACGTAAAGACCCGTACAAAACATCTCAAACAAAATGTTTTATAATAATATGACAATTTATCTTTATTTATTTGTGTGTTTATGTATCTGTATTGAAATAAACACACCTATAAGTTTCTGTTAATATATAATAAAATGTCGGATATAAAATATTATTTCACTACTACAGGCCAACAGCTATATCGATATCGATACGACGGTATCGAAAGTGCATGGTACACCACTATATGTCAAGCACACATGTAAACTTCACGCACACAATCGTAAATCAGTTTTGGTCGCGCTCAAAATGACACATTGCCGATCTATGTTCTATACTACATCTATGGAATAAAGACCTACCCTTATTTAACATAATGAATCGTTAGGAGGGCATGTCAAGAGGTCACAGAAAAATTAAAAAGGTCGCGCTGTTTGCTGATTTTGAAAAATTCAAAAAATGAATAAAAAAGAATAAAAAACGCCTTTTTTTAAACTATTAGTTTTAGGAAAAGTTTTTTAATAAAAAATTTAGAGGGCATTGCGAACTACAATTTTTGTCATTGGAGTGACGTCATCCGACTTGAAATACAAAAAGTAGAGGGCGCTAATGGATCCAAAAAGTGTTCCAACGCTATAGGTCTACCAGAATCTCATGGCATAAAATTAAAAACAAACATAATGATTTTTATGTGGCAATACCATCGGTCAACAGCTGATTCAAAACTTGAGTTATGTCATTCGATGTGAATATTTTAAGATTTCTACACTTTCTTAGCGAAAATATACAAATTAGTTCTACGATCACAAGTGCGACACATTGTTTACAAGGTTTGTCGCCAGATCCGTGAATAATTTGGTTAAATTTAAACAGGTCGTCGATTTTAAAATCGACGTTGTTTTAACAAATAAGTCGGAGTGAATAGTTTTGATACTTTTTTGGTAAGTGTTAGATATGTACATGTGTTTTATCGTATATACTTTGATATCATTTTTTGATACTAAACAGTAATGCATTAAATACCTATTTACAGGAGTTTCCAGAAATTTTAGATAAGGAACGGTTTATTATTAATCATTTATTTTCATCGTCTTCATCAGAAAATGTACAGGAAGAGTATTTAGAAGTAAGCTCTGACTAAAGTGTTAATTATATAGAAGATTGAAAATAAAAACGTTTTTTATTTTACAGTCTTGCATCTTTCGTATAACATTTTTGGAACTAATCATTATTTGAATAAAACCGATTCGTAATCAAATTACTTACGTACTTACGGAAATTGAAAGTTGTTTGATTAAGTGAGAACTAATAAGAAGAGAGAATTAAAACGAAACTGGTGGCTCGGTACCACCATTTTTATCTGCGTTTTGGAAATACCAGCGCTCCCTCTATATTATAAATACTCGTAAGGCACGTATGTATATTATAACTTAGAACTGAAAAAGTCTTATTTACCTATTTTTATTGGCTACTAATCTAAAAGTACAATATTGAATGTTTAAATAGTCTATATATTTATACTTAAAACATTATGTACTTTATGTACTTTATTTACAAATTTGTACTAAAAAAACATGTTGATTTGAAATAATAATTAATTACAATTATTGAAAGTATCAAAATATGTTCATCCAATTTCCCCAGTGTTGCGATACGTAAATTCAAATTTCCCAAAATGCCATGAGATTCTGGTAGACCTATAGTTTCGATAGGAAAAATATTTTTTTTTATAATAATGTAAATTAGAAAGTTGTTCGTCACAAAATTAGCTACAACTTTTTTTAAACAAAAATTTTATAAAACTTACCGTTTTCGAGCTGGAACTTGTCGAAGTGTACAAATTGTACATTATGTACCGTGCCGTTGCACAGTACTCATGCCATTCAGTTTTTATCTTTTTTTAAATTCAAATGAAATAGCAGTAATTGTTTTCTGATTTTGTTATCAAAAACTTTAAACTTAGGTAAATTATCTATGTTTTGCATCACATTATTTCAAGTCGGATGACGTCACTTCAATGACAAAAAATTTAGTTCGCAATGCCCTCTACGTTTTTTATTTTAAAACTTTTTACTAAAACCAATAGTATTCCAAGAAAAAAGCATGTCAATTTTTTTTAAATTCATTTTTGAATTTCTCAAAATCAGCAAACAGCGCGGCCTTTTTAATTTTTCTGTGACCTCTTGACATGTCCCCCTAACGATTCATTATGTTAAATAAGGGTAGGTCTTTATTCGGAGGGTAATTAATTATTCCTTACATATTGACTGAACTATATGGGAGTTAGCCAATGGGGTTGTACAACGTACAAACGTCATCGCTTACGTCACGACGTTAACGATTGTAGAAATAATAGATTGGCAGCGCTTGTAACTTGGCTAAGGCACTGGTACAAGTATATGTACTTGGTACTGCGAGATGGTGACGGAGCTGCCGTCTCGTTCGTTGAGCACGGTGAGTGGCTCGCCGCACACGTAGGACCAGTCCCACGGCGCGCCCGCCGCCACCGCCGTGCGCCCCACCTCCTCGCCGCCCTCCACCAGCGACACGCTCTCTGCCACACACACAACTATCTTAGTACATGCCTTGCGTTGTACACTAACGCCCGAATACTGGAACGCCATTCAAATAAGTTGCTCTTACAACTATCAAGACTATCAAGTGTATTTAATTATCACTAAAAGGTGTTCCGTACATCTTTTTGGCCCTTCGAGCCGGATCTGGGTCATGTCGCGAGTGAATACAATCTCCCCCCTGGATCCGCCCTTGGTGGCCAATTACTTGCGTTTATGTGCATATACATATTCGTAACATATTGGTAGACGTTGAGCTAGGTTCACGTGTTTCTTACCTAGTAACCATCCATCAACACTTGCGAGGTTGAAAATGAATTGTAATTCGAAGTCTGTGTAAGCCAATTTACTGGAAAGCCTGTGCGGAGTCCACGACTCCTCCGCGACCAGCGGCATCTGGTTCAAGTTGGCGCGCCGGGTTGCCGTCGTGGCGAATACCCCTGGAAGCACAAAACAAGACACGAGCACATTTTGTTGGCTCCGAGTTGTGCCATTAGTTTATGTGCGCTGTTTTTATTTTTAAACCCAAATAATTAGGAAGGTTGTTACACATTCACCTATATACGAAAGTGCTGAGACCACATCACTATCGACTATCGCTATCGACGCATGAACAATCATTCCAAAATCCACACGATGGCGCAATGCTGACTACGCATCATGGGCCACGAGTTCGACTCTATCGATCGGATCACTAGGCATAAGTTTTTATTGTAACGTTTAATTAATAAATCAATTATAATTTAATTTCGGTTTTTTTTGAGTCCTCCGGCAGCGACTTACATAATTGGCGCAGTCGGTAGGATTCCCAGGTCGGGTCGCGAATCGCTTATATGGCACCACGTGGTCGCGCTCCGATAAACTTTCAACGTTGCGCCGGGAGATCCTGAACAACGAGGCCGCGCCGGAGATCTGAACTTCGATACCGCTCAAGAAGAATCGTCATGTGCATGTAAGTACACTGAATAGTCCAGTGGTTGCTTACCTTTCCTTTTCCATTATCCTTAAGTAGTTTATATTATCTCCAAGATTTTTTCCAAATCAAAATCAAGGAAACCTAGGTTAGCTAGTAGTAGGCAATTATTTTTAGACGCTAGGAGAAATTTAGATCAATCAAACGTAGAAATGGCAAGCTTAGATAACATCTATAAAGCCCTCCGCTTACTTCCCGAGTTTGACGGAAATCCAAACGTCTTAACTAGATTTATTAAATTATGCGAGGAAATAGTAGAGAGATATGATCAGGATGTCGACGAACTAGAAAAAGTGCCCGTTTAATAAATACTAATGGTATTCCTACTAATTGGGCAGGCATCCGTAGCGCTCTTGTTAACAATTTCTCCGACCAAAGAGACGAAACCGCGCTGTACAATGATTTAGCTCTGCTAACTCAAGGTTCTAGTACACCACAAGAGTTTTATGAACGTCAAAATCTTTTTAGTACCATCATGACATATATCTCATTGCATGACAACTTAGAAAGCACCATAGCCGCGAAAAGGGACTTATATAAAAAACTAACACTACAAGCTTATTTGCGCGGACTAAAAGATCCTCTTGGATCCAGAATTAGGTGTATGCGACCAGAAACTATAGAAAAGGCATTAGAATTTGTTCATGAGGAAATTAACACTATTTATATGCAAAGCAGAAACGATCATCTTCCAGATAGGAAAATGTTAGGGCAAATGCTTTCTAACCAACTAACTCCTTTTAATATGTAAAAATTAAAAGGAGTTAGTTAATTTTTAAATTTTAAAATGCGTAACCACACCATTACACACATGCAGCACCCACCTAAACCCTATAATGTCGTAATGCCTGGTCCTAGTCGTCCCCAACACGGAATCAAACCGCCTCCGTTTCAAACTCGAATGCAAACGCGCACTCAGCAAATGTTTGCCGCGCCACCACCGGGGTACAATCAACGTAACCCAGTATTCAAAATGCCGCCGCAACCGGTAAATCATGACCCTAAGCCAATGAGTGGTGTAAGTACTGGTGGTAGGTCTCTCATATGTGAGAGGGTGCCTGGGTGGGTACCACCGCAATGTCTATTTCTCCCGTCAAACAGCAGTTTAAATGCACTGTTGTGTTTCGGATGGAAGGACATTGTAGCCAGAGTAACTACTGGACATATTGAGACTTAACATCTTATGTCTCAGGATGGCGAGCGCAGTGGAGTGCCAAGCATTGCTTTGTAATTCAAGTGTTGTTTGGCTTTGCTACTGTTCATGAGCTGTCGCATCGCTTACCATCAGGCGAACGGCATGCTCGTCTCGCCATTCACGGAAATAAAAAAATAAATAAAATGTCACTTCGTGCCTAAACAATTACCGCCAACCCCCTGGAATTGGGCAAGGCAAGGGAATCCACCACTCTCAAATTATTTTAAAACGCGTGATATTAATTTAAACGAATGCTCAAATTACGACGATAGTAGCTATTACACCTATGACGCGTATTACGACCCTTATTACTGTAATGAATATGACGAATTTAATTACAATGATTATTACAGCTCATGTGAAACACCCTATAATTCAGAGATGTTCAGTCAGACCGAACAGCAAGTAGTCGAGGAAAAAATTCCACAGCCCTCTGCTGAGGATTTTCAGAAGGACCAGAAATCAGACAAATTAGGATAGAGCTAAATTTACATAGTCGAAGACAATTGCCGTACATACATATATCTAACCCCCCCACTAAACCTCTTGATTGACACGGGCGCTAATCAATCGTTTATTAGCCCAGACTCGGTTAGCAAATTTTTTTCTCATATACCACTTAATTACGACCCATTTGAAGTCACAAACGTGCATGCTACCACAAGAAATGATTTTTCCATTAATTTACCCTGCTTCGCCGAATTTAATGATTCGAAAGTTATGAAATTATTCGTTTATAAATTTCATGACCATTTTGATGGCTTAATAGGTATGGACTTACTTACCGACTGGGAAGCGAAACAAGGCCTTAAAACACTTACTCTCACAACGAAATTTGCTGTTAACCCTATTAAAATTTATAACTCGCGGAACTTAAACTTATATGAAACAATAATACCTGCTAATAGTTCAAAGTTAATTAGAATACCCGTAAACTCCCAAGATGGCGAAGTATCCATTCCAGAACAAATTGTATGTAATTGTGTAATTTCTGAATGTTTAACTACAGTTAATAATAACCGTGGCATAGTTGAAGTGACGAACCCTACGAAAAACAATATAATATTGTCATTAGATCGTGCGACGCAAGCGACAGTATTTAATAACGAGTGCATAAGCACCAAACAACCATCGCCACGCGCTAAAGACGTAATTTCTCGTTTACGTACGGAACATTAAAACGCGGAAGAAAAAGCTAATTTAATCGCGCTTTGTACCAAATTTTGTGACGTATTTTATATTGATGGCGAACCTCTTACTTTTACAAATAAAATAAAACACAACATCCGAACTACCGACGAAATACCAGTTTATACAAAAAGTTACCGCTATCGACATATTTATTCACCGCGAGGAAGTGAGTGAACACTGAACAGATACGTAAAATGTTAGAACAAGGGATCATTAGACCGTCAGAATCCGCGTGGAGCTCACCAATGTGGGTAGTTCCAAAAAAGGTTTACGCTTCTGGTAAACAGAAATGGAGACTCGTCGTTGATTTTCGAAAACTCAACGAAAAGACAATTGACGATAAATACCCAATACCGAACATAGCAGACGTTCTCGATAAATTAGGCAAATGTCAATACTTCACAACTCTTGATATTGCATCCGGCTTTTATCAAGTCGAGATGAACCCCTCCGATATACCCAAAACGGCTTTTAACGTAGAACATGGGCATTTCGAATTTTTAAGAATGCCGATGGGTCTTAAAAATTCGCCGTCCACTTTTCAGCGGTTATGGACAATGTCCTTCGAGGCTTACAGAATGTCATATGTCTTGTATACTTGGACGACATAATTGTCTTCAGTACATCACTCCAAGAACATATGATCAACCTCGAAAAAGATTTCCAGAGATTGCGCGAGTCTTAATTTTAAAATACAATTAGATAAGTCGGAATTTCTGAAACTTGAAACCGCATACCTCGGACACGTCATTAGCAGCGAAGGAATAAAACCTAACCCCGATAAGATTACTGCGATACAAAATTATCCATTACCAAAGACCTCCAAAGAAATAAAACAATTTTTAGGACTTTTAGGATATTACCGTAAATTTATCCCTGACTTTGCTCGAATAATAAAACCCCTTACACAATGCCTGGAGAAAGGAAAAAAAGTAACATTTGATTCAAATTATGTTAATTCTTTTGAAAAATGCAAAACCTTACTGACGAACGACCCCATCTTAAAATACCCAGATTTTCAAAAAGAATTTATACTAACAACAGACGCTTCAAATTTTGCAATCGGTGCGGTATTGTCTCAAGGTACCGTAGGCTCGGACAAACCAATAGCGTACGCTTCGCGCACTTTAAACGATAGCGAAGTTAATTATAGCACGACTGAAAAGGAACTTTTGGCAATAGTGTGGGCAACAAAGTACTCCCGCCCTTACCTTTTCGGCCGTAAATTCAAAATTTTAACAGACCATAAACCACTTCAGTGGGTCATGAGTCTTACTTTACTGTGATTTACAAGAAAGTCAAAAGTAACACTAATGCCGACGCACTTTTTCGCATTGAGATTTATAATGAGGACACGTGCTCTATGATTACGAATGCGACGGATAGGCCACCCTCTTTAGCCAACTCAGATACACAGACAGCACATACATCCAATGAGAATCCCATACTTGACATTCCAATCACAGACGATCCCTTAAATAAATTCCACCGTCAGTTATGTCTAACCGTAGTAGGTGATATTAAAAAGAGACCGGTAGCTACGAAACCTTTTGACACACACACACACACGGACATCTGTTCAGTTATCTCAATCTAATTTGGAAGAAGATGTGTCAGCCATTAAGGAATATGTTAACCCAAAAATTAAAACTGCTCTTTTAATTACACCGCCTCTTGCTATGTACCAAATCATACCAATAATTTAGAATAAATTCAAAAGTTCATCCATGAATTTAGTCCTTGCTAAGAGAGAGATTGAAAACGTTAAAGAATATTTGCGACAACAGGATATCATTCGTCATTATCACGAGGGTAAAACCAATCATCGCGGCATAAACGAGTGTTATCTTGCTTTGTCTGATAGATATTTTTAGCCAAAAATGAAAGAACACATTACTAAGTTCATAAATGACTGTACAATATGTGGACAAGCCAAATACGATCGCAACCCCATCAGGCCTAAGTTTAATATTGTGCCACCAGCCACGCGACCTTTTGAAATTTTCCATATGGATAGTTTTACCGCCCAGAATGAAAAATACCTTACCTTTATTGATGTTTTTTCTATGTATGGCCGTAGTATAATACAAGCTTTACTAACCTTTAGCACGCATCACGGGTTACCATTTACCATCATTACAGACCAGGGAACGGAATTCGCCAATCAGTTATTCTCCGAATTCTGTAAAATCCACAAAATCATCCATCACCAAACTTTGGCTCATTCACCAAATGCGAATGGTAATATTGAAAGATTCCATTCAACATTGCTAGAACATCTTCGCATACTAAAATTAAATAAGCGTGACGAACCCATTACTAACCTCATGTCATATGCCATAATCGCTTACAATAGTTCAGTCCATAGTTTTACCAAATGTAGGCCTTATGATCTTATCTTAGGGCATACTGACCCCAGGGATCCCACTGACATAGATCTCACCCATCATCTTTTACAACAATACATCGTAACGCATAGGGACCGCATGGAAAAAGTATACAGCTTAACACCGCTAAGTTGTTGCAGAATTTCACTGATGCTGATTCTCGGCCTCGCGCGGGCGACTGAGATAAAACTGGAATCCCTTGAAGATGGACCAGGGATTTTACCTTTTACGTTAGGACCCATGAAACTCACAACTTCACACCATACGTTTTTGCAATACATAAAACTGACAGGCATTGACGACAGTCTAAAACTCGTAGAAGGACAATTAGCCCAAGTCAAAACCAAGTTAGATAATTATACTTATTCAATGTATGAATTCCAAATAGATCATTTAAGTAGTAAGCTGGATAAAGTTTCATCTCAATTAAAGACTCTGGAACCCAATCGTTCTAAGAGAGGCCTCATAGATGGTCTTGGATCTGTCATTAAGAGAATAACTGGAAATTTAGATTATTCAGATGCCATTAAATATAATAATGCGCTTAAAATTCTAAAAGATAATCAGGACAAAATAATTAACGAGCAAAACCAGCATATTAGTATTAGTTCGGAATTGATGAACGAACAAACAAAAGTAATTTCGAAACTCGTAGAGAATCAAATTCAATTAAACAAAACGTTGCATATTTTACTTGACACCGAAGCATTTTAGTACAGGCAACGAAGCAACGGGTTACTCTTGTCCGCAATGCATAATCTGCCAGGAGTTTTTTTTTTCATGTAGAGGTGGCATATGACCCCACTAAGTTAAAAACCCAAAATACAAAAATGGTGTCCGCTAGAGCCGCCATTTTGGAAAACGCGTTTGACGCCATATCTCCGGAACCGTCCACTTTAGGCCCATCATGCTAAGGACCTTTCTTGTAGATAATTAAATTTCCCATCTTTTTTGTCCAATATTTTTTTTATACCATTAACCGTTCGCGATTTACAATGTTATTAATTTTCATTTTATACCTTTTTTACAATAAATTTTACATGGATTTTTGACAAAATTTACTATTTCCTCATTGCTTTATTCCCTTATGCCATCAGTATTTCATTAATTACGTGATAATCATGGAGAAATCATTGGATTTCATAATTACGCTATGTGTGCAGGACGAAGACTAATTTTTAATAGTTAAGTGTATCATGTTACTAGTAAATAGTTATCAGTTTGTAAATGTTCTTATGTTGTAATGTTAATAAATAAAGATAGAACGTTCCCTTAGAAATAAGCTTACACATATGAACTGTATAGAACTATAATCTATAATTTGAGTATATACTTTGTTATGTATCATGTGTTAGCCTAATGTGCAATATTATGTGAATTTGTTATGTGTAAATGTGTAAAATCTCATATTTGTTATAATTATGTGAATTGTTGTGTTAATTTATATCGTTCAGAATTGTAATAGTTTGTCATAAGTCTATATACTAGAGTATTTATGTACCAGAGATTATATAATGATTGAGTAGTTAGAACAATATTGTCAAAACCTAGTATATATACTGATTTAAGCATGATGTCGGGTGCGAGGTCCGCCGAACTTAGGTGCCTCCCACAAATTCGGTGCGGAGTTACACCTCGCGGCCCCGCACTCCCCGCATGACCGAGCTACCACCCCGCAAGTCGCTACAGCGACACCCCGCAGCGCGCGCTCCCATTCGCCGAGCGCGCCTGTGACGATCGCGGACCCGACCCTAGGGATTAGCCCAAAATTGGGAATATAGATCGGCACCCTGGGTCGGGCAAATCAGTTCGGTTCCGGCCTACAGTGAAGAAAACATCAAGAAGTCAGCAAGTCAGCAAGTAGTCAGCAAGTCAGCAAGTAGTCAGCAAGTCAGCAAGTAGTCAGCAAGTCAGCAAGTAGTGAAGAATAAGCAGAATCGCTGCCGGGAGATACCAGAACGAAGCTCTGCAGCTACATCACGACGGTGCCGCAGTTACGTGTCGTAATTACGCCGCAATTACGTCACTTGTAAAACGTACTTCTCAGTGCGAATAAAGTTTCTACTTTCTAATCACTGGTATTATTTACCACGCAGCCAGCACCCCCGAACATATTCTACAATTGAACGAGGCTGTTCGAAGGCGGTCTCGTTCATTCTGGTCCTTCAGTTCGCCGGATTTGCGTGGAAATATGCCAGTGACTAGATCGGTGGGAAGGCACACCGCCTCGGCCTCGGCCTCGGCGTCTGCCACGGTGACATCCGCCACTGCCACGACAGACGAGACGGGTGCGTCATGCACTACGACGACTGTCACCGGCACCGGCACGGATGCTACCACCACGATAAACTCGGAACAAACCCTCCACCAACCCATGGCCTAACCAATCTTTCGATTATATAGGCCCAATCGCGGGAGACGCACGCGGAACCTGCTTTCTGCTTTGCAGTGTGCACACTCTGCCGCGTGCGTGACTTACTCCCTACAAATTGTTTAACTCTTCGTCCTTTGTCCCTAATATTCATTTCTCCCCCTTCTGGGGCATGTACATCACACTACGGTTGCACCGTCCGGTGCCAGGCCGCTCTGTGAAGCCGTGCGTATCCTAAACCACCTGTGCGCGAACTCGCGCAGCCGCCCATAGTTAGCCTTCGTGCTCACGAGATCGGGATACCAGGCCGGGCCATGCGTCTCCATCTCGAGACCATCTATCATTCTCCAGCGGATGTCGTCATATAGAGGACAGTGCCACAAAACATGGTTCCTGTCCTCGTCGCCCTGTCCACATGCACACACACTCTCATCCCGTAACCGCATGTCGCATAGGCGCTTATTAAAGCACCCATGCCGGGTGAGTATCTGGGAAGTCTCATGATCTGGTACGACCCAGCGCATACTGAGTCTCCCAGACACGTCGGGGAAAAACATTCGGAGCTCCTGACCCTTCGTCTCCTTCTCCCACCGATCCTGCCAAATACGCTTAAGCGAATCCCAAAGTTCGCGTTTTAGCCTGCTCATCTCTGGCCGGGACGCGGTTCTGCGTGCGACCTCAGTGCTACCAGCACGGTATACCTCAAGGTCCGCCGGGAGAACTCCTGCCAACACCGGGAGAGCGGCAGTGCTGACCGACCGATAGGCCTTGGTCAGAAGCACTAGTGCAGGCCGCTGCCCCCGGAGTAGCGTGTTCCGGATCGTCTGCACCTCAACGCGCTCGTACCAGCATCCCGCAGCATACGCAAGGGTGGCAACAAACGTGCCCTGGTAAAGGATACGCAGACCGGGGTATCGGATGCCCCAGGAAGACGCCGACACACGCGACATTTTCCCGAAGCACCTGGCTGCACGCTCTACAATCCCCCTCGCATGCTGCGAGAACAGGAGACCCCTGTCAAGCACCACGCCGAGAACAGTTGCCGAGTCAACTGTACGGATCGAGTCGCCGTCGAGCCGAATGACCGGAGGCCGCTGGAACCTACCCCTGATAGTCATCGTAGACGACTTGGCAGGGGAGAATCCCAAGCGGTTCCGGCCACCCCAGGCAGAGACTGTACTGAGTACCTCCGAGGCCTTGGCCTCAATCTCTGCTCTCGACTGCGCCTCAATCAAAATAGTGACGTCGTCCGCATAGGCTACCATGCGTACTCCCTCAGGCAGTGGTGATCGCAGCAGATCATCCAGCAGGACGTTCCACAGCGTAGGTCCAAGCACTGATCCTTGTGGACACCCCATGGTGGACTCCTTCCACAGCACCCGGCTACCCACGAAAAGGCCAACTCGGCGATGGGAGAAGTAGTCCGCCAGCATCCTATAGATGTTAGGCGGGCAGCCTCCTCTCTTCACCTTGACCATGATCATAGGCCACCAAGCGTTGTCAAAGGCACCAGAGATGTCCAGAAAGATTGCCTGAACATAACGCGCCGTGGACTCCCTACCAGTACTTAACACGACATTGAGTGCCGAGACCGTAGACTTCCCCTGAGCGAAACCATGCTGGCAGTCCGAAATTCCCCTTGAAATCTGAGGTGCGCACTGTATCATGACGCGCTCTAAGAGCTTCCCAAGCACAGAAAGAAGCGTGATCGGGCGGTACGCCTTTGGGTCACTAAGAGGCTTGTTATTGCCTTTTGGTAGGACCAGGAGACGACCGTCCTTCCAGACGTCCGGGAAGATGCCTTCAGTCACACATTTGGCGTACACCAAATGGAACTCCATCGGTGCAGCGGCCCAGACGTTCCGCAAAATCCTGGCGGTCACCCCGTCGAGCCCTGGAGCCGTGTTAGGCAACCGCCTTATCATGTTTCCCAGAGACTCACCAGAAGGAGGGAGGGCATTCGGTCCTGAGGGAACCATCGCTGCCGAGATCCGCACCTGAAAGTGATACTCCGTATCCATAGACGGATCGTCATCCGGACACAGAGCGTGCACTAGACCGTGCATGGCTTCGTCGATGGTTCCCGCATATCCGTCGGCGTATTTCGTGCCATTAATTACATTGGCGGGAGGACGGTTCCTCCCGCTTGCCACACGGTAGGCCAGACCCCATGGGTCTTGATTGCCAGACTCGGCAAGCCCCCGAAAATACGCGGTCTCAACCTCCTCCCTCCTTCTTCTGTATGCGGTACGATCCTTCCGAAAAGCCTCACCAGCATACTGTTCCGCTGGACCGCCATTACGTCGCGTACGCTGCCACGCACGGCGCGATTTTCCGCACTGACGACGTAGGCGGTCAAGTTCATTCGTCCACCATTCATACCCTGCATCTCGGTTCTTCCTCTTGTAACCGAGGGTCCGCGCGGCAGATTGGATGATCACTTTCGTGAACTCCCTGCTAACACGAGATGCAGGGCGATTGAAGTTCATACCACCTATCTTATCCTGGATCACCGAGTGAAAACGCCCCCAGTCGACACCCCGGTCCCGGAAGCACGAAGGCCCCCCAGGTGATTCCGAATTGGCGTCTGTTGTCCGCTGGCTCGTCGTTGTGGCAAATTGACCTTGCGTGGTATAGGTGATTAGGCGATGGTCGCTTGTGCTGACGGCCTCGTGCACTTGCCACTCAATAACCCGGCAGTTTCTGGTATACAGGGTTACGTCCACATTGGACTCACCATTTACCGTGCTGAAGGTCGCTGGTTGGTCGTCCGTGTTGGCGATGTTGAGGTTGTTCGACGCTATGAAGTCCTCAACCAGCGACCTCCGGCGATCCGCGACAACACCCCTCCCGTGAACCTGCTCCTCCCGACAGTGCCACAGGTGCGAATGGGCATTGACGTCCGCCCCGATAATCACACGCCGTCCCCGCAGCTGTCTAAGGACGTCTTCGACATGGGCGATGTGCGGTTCCACGTCGTCCGAGTACTTGAAGTATGCTGACACGAAGTAGATGTCCCCCTCGGATACGTGGATGACGAAACAGTAATCCGTGCACAGGTGACGCAGGGCGACAACCGAGACATCCCGGCGGCGCACGTAGATGCCCGCGAGAGACGAGGGGCCGTGCTGGAGGACGAGTCCGGACCTCGAGTATTGTTCTTGGACAAGAACAATGTCGAGGCCCAACTCGCCCGCCACAGCTGGCAACTCGTCAGTGGCGAGTTGTGCGCCCGCAGCATTTATTTGTCCGATCCTTAGGCCCGTGAATTGTATGTAGTAGCCGCCACTGCCCGCCCCTCCGCGTACAGTCTGGCAGGGCAATCCCGGGACGCAGTCGCGTGGCTCCCGGCCTCGGGCCTCTTAAATTTATGGCAGGTCGCGCATTTTGCCGCGTCGCTTTTGCACTCCGCAGCCCTGTGGCCGCCCGTGCCGCAACGCCCGCATACCACCTTCGGGGACCGGCAGTACTTTTCCGGGTGGCCGTACATCTGACACTTGTTGCAGCACGTAACGGCCACATAATCGTGCACTCGGCACACGTCCCAGCCCAGGTAAAGGCGCTCCTTCTCAACAAGTTTACTTCTTAGGGCTGCGGAGCACTCCAGCACTACCGTGGTTGGGCCGCCTCCCTTCCTGGTCTTTTTGAATGCAACTCTTCCCTCCTTTCTGAGGCGATCCAGTGGCCACGCTGCGTCGCTGCTCATGTTCTGCTCATATAGGCCCTCCATAAATGTTCCCGTAGCCGGGTCCTCACTCATCCCCGAGATCGCTACGAGGGGCAGCCGCGGTTTCGGCTCCGCCACTCGCAGGGTTGGGGGGACCGCCTCTCTTAACCTCTTCGCCGCTTCTTCACTAGTTGTTTCCAGCATCACGCCAGCACCCGCCAGTTTTCGCACCTGCGCCACCTGTACGTTGATGGCACGCGGATTCACGGCTCTTTTAAGTTCCGCCTTGGTGTCCTCAGCCGTCTTCAGTTTAGTACCCGCTTCAGATGGGTACACCGCTAGTTTGGGTCCTAGCTGAGCAGGGATAGCCAGCGGTTGCCTATCGGTGCTCCTTGGCAGTTGGAGAGTGCTCGCGAACGATGGTGTTGCCAATGCTGCTGGGGCTGCTTGGGGAGCCACAATTTGGCCGGCCTTTGTTTTTAGTAGTTCAATCTCCAGATTTTTAGAATTAAGTGTTTCCTCAAGTAGCTCGCCCTTGCTCCTGCTCTCTACGGTCCTTACCCCGAATATACCACACCTCGCCTGAATGCTATGTATAGCTGCCTGTATGGAACCTAAGTCCGCCTTATTGAGTTTGCCCTGTCCAGATACCACAGTCATAATTGCCTTAAGGCTCGCGTTGATGCCCTCCAATAGTTCAACCTCCGTCTCATTTGCCACCATCTTGGACATGCGGGCTCCGGATGGGGAAGTCGTTTCAGTGGGCTGGTTCGCAGCCGCTCCTCCTCCTCTTATTGCCGATTGGCTCGCTGCTGCTGCCGCCGTCGTCGTAGTCGCCGCCGTTGCCGTCGCCATTCCCGATGATCTGCTATGTGCTGCACGGGGCGGTACCGAGGGCGTAGTAAGTATTCCTCCTATTGGAGGAGCCCTTGCTGATTCCCCCCCTCTGCGTCCCTCCACACGCTGGCGCCGAGCCGGAACGTCCTCCGGCGACCCCAATGGCCGCTTCTCCGGCTGCTCGGATTGGCTAGCCGGAAGCTCCTTACCACTCAGGCCCATGGGAGAGCCAGCCCTAGAGGTGGGGGGGCTACGGCCGATACTTTGCCTCGGCACGAAGGCCCGCCTCTCTTCGTCGTCCATCTTCTTGCGTCACTCGCTGCTGTCGCCGTCCTTGTCGCACTTAAGATGGCCGTGCAGGTGATCGGTTCCCAACCAACGTTCCAACAGATTTGGTTGGTTAGTTGGTCGGAACAGCAAAGTTGGCCGATAGATCGGCACTTGGCCAAAGGACCGATGACCACGGATTAAAATTGTTAACCTGACAGGTGTCAAATTAGCAAAGTGTCACTATCGCTGTCAACTGTCAGCTGTCACTGGGACCGCGTGCGCGGCACGCGGCCTAACCTAAAACTAACCTAACCTATGTACCTAATCTAAGTTATCCTCTAATATACTGTGTTATTGGTATATAACACCGCACCACATCACAGCGTAATAAACAGTTCACTGCGCTACACTTTCACGATATGCAAAAATCCTAAGCAAACTAAACGAATCTACACTAGAATTATTATAACTAAACACACAGTTAGTTGGAGTCCTGTCTCGTGAAACAACACCACAAATCACTAAGGCTGTCCCTTGGGACCTCAGAGGGGTCGACCGAAGGGAGGCAGCACACGTAACGGGCGAGAAGTAAAAGAAACGTTCGCGTAACAAAATGGTACCGAGAACCGAAAGCGGAGCGGAGAGCGCGCACGTCCGTTCGCCTCGGCGGTCCGGTCGCAAGATAAACTCGGAACAGTCAAAACAACCCGCGGCGAACGAACCTATGGTAGCGGAACCTACCATCGCCGCCGGTATTGAAGAAAAACCGAGAAGCAAAGCGCCGTCAAGATCAAGAAGCAAGAAAACGTCGAAATCTCGCCGCCTTGCCGAAGCCCGAGCCGAACTCGCTCGACTAAAAGTCGAGCTCGCCGCCGCCCGAGTCCAACAAATTGAAGCGGACTCGAGCACCGAAGATGACTACAACACGACGGTCGCGGAGATTGAGCAAGAACTCCGCGTCCACACATGGCTACAAAATAGCCAACTGCTCGCCATCGATAGCGAGCCGCATCAAGCGCCGCACACCGAAGCCGCCGCGCACGCACCGGCGGGAGTCACCGCCGCACACCCGCCGTGCACACAGTCGTCACTTCACCCGCAACCGACGTCAACAGTAGAGCGCGCACCCGCGCCTCTACTCGCCGACCTGCACGCGCCTCCGCCAGCGACCACTGCCGCGTCCTGGGGACCGAACTTCAGCGCTGCACATCAACTGCCGCCCGCCGTCGCCGCCTGGCTAGCCGAACAGGCAGCACGCGCCCCTCCGCCAGCGACCACTGCCGCGTCCTGGCGACCGAACTTCGGGGTCGCGCAGCTGCCACCGCCGCCTACGCAAGCCACGCCGTGGGACTCCGCCGCCGCCATCACCGCAGCCGGCCTCGAAGCCGCCGCGAACGCCAATGCGTCGTGGCATCAAAGCCGCACCGCGCCGCCGCCGCAACCGCGGCCGCCGCCGCCGCCGCCGAACACTGCGCCGGGATTGGAGCCCGGCGCCACCGCTCCGCTCGCACCAGCTATGTCGGACGGAGCACTTGCCGTCCCGCCGAAGAGGACGGAGATGCAGCAACTAGCTGCAGCGATCACCAACGCAGTACAAGCTGCGCAAGTAAAGCAAACAAGGTATGTGGAATTACCATTTTTTAACGGTGATCATCAAGAGTGGCTAACGTTCCGTGCTTCGTATGAAGAATCAGTGAATAATTTCTCGAAGTTAGAAAACATGTCCCGCCTGCGCCGGAGCCTGCGCGGGACCGCCAGAGAGGCAGTGCAAGGCCTCTTAATAACGAACGCGGACCCGGACAGCGTCATGCGCACGCTCGAGATACGTTTCGGCCGACCAGAGTCCATAGCGACAGCCGAGATGGAACGTCTCAGAACATTACCACGCCTAAGTGAAGCGCCGCGTGACACCTGTACGTTTGCCACAAAGATTAGTAATGCAGTGAACACACTTCGGGCCTTACGATGCATGTACTACATGTACAATCCGGAGATAGCACGGGCCGTTGTGGAAAAATTTACACCCACGCTGAAACATAAGTGGTACGAGTTCGCTGCACTGCAACCGAGGGAGGAACCAGACCTCCTCAAATTAGAACGCTTCATTCACCGGGAAGCTGAAATCTGCAGCCCATACGCGACTGCAGAGATGGTCACCGAACGACCGCGAACAAGTCAAACAAGACAAAAAGTGTTCAACACAGCCGCCACCCCGAGAACTAACGCCACGTGTATTATGTGCGACAAAGAGGGACACGCGATCACAGAGTGCTACAAATTCAAGAACTTAACCATTGACCAAAGATGGGACGCAGCCAAGAAGCACCGCGCCTGTTTCCGATGCCTGCGACGCCGCACTCAACAGCACACATGCAAGACGAAGAAGTGCGGCATAGATGGCTGCGAACATCCCCATCACCAGTTGCTGCACTCAAAAAGAAGCACGCCGCCGAAATTAAATGAAGACGCCGAGGAAGAAAAGGTGAACTCGACGTGGGCATCAAGCGTGTCATACTTGAAGATCGCCCCAGTACAAGTCTCGGGACCGGCGGGAGCCCGCGACACCTACGCGTTACTCGACGACGGGTCCACAGTAACGCTGATCGACCAAGGCCTCGCGGACGACATAGGCGCAGTGGGACCGGACGACCCACTACGTATCTGCACATACGACGGGAACACTAAAGAAGACCACTCCTCACGTCGTGTGAAAATACTGCTCCGAGGCAAGAACCGACATAACCAACACATACAAGCCCGGACAGTACCTGACCTGCGTCTTGCCGCACAGAAAATATCGCCAGAAGCGATAAACAACTGTCCGCACCTAAAGGGAATCACGAACACTATAATCACCGACCAAGTGATCCCGAAAATATTAATAGGTCAAGACAACTGGCACCTATTAATAGCTACCCGAACAAGATCGGGTCGAAAAAATCAACCAGTGGCCTCACTCACGCCACTGGGCTGGGTGGTACACGGCAGCAGAACCCGAACACTCGGGCATCAAGTGAACTTCGTCGGTCACACATCCGAAGAAAACACTGAAAAAATGGTGGCAGAATACATAACGACCGACAACACGTACTTGAACCCGAAACGTCCGGAAAACGACCCCGAGCAAAAGGCGCTCCGAATACTCGAGGCGAACACAACACAGCTGCCAGGAGGCGGGTATCAGACTGCCCTCCTCTGGAAGTCGGAGGAAGCTACGCTCCCCGACAACTACGACAACACCCTGCGAAGGCTCCACGGCATCGAGAAGAAAATTGATAGAGACCCGCTGCTGAAAAGGAAGTACAACGAACAAATGAACAAGCTACTTCAAAGAGGTTACGTGGAACCAGCGCCCGCCAAGAAGATGCCAGGAAGGGCGTGGTTAAAACACAGATGGTTTCAGGGAGCGGAGTTCCTGCGACATGACCCAGACACATGGCCGGTGGAGACACCGAGCTCACCGCCACCCTCAGGTGAAGAACGTGTAAACGTCATCTGCTCCAGTGACCAGTCGAGCGTGATACCTGACGTCACACGCTTCTCGTCGTGGACGAGATATCTCAGGGCGACAGCAAGAGTGCTACAGGCGGTCGCTATGTTCCGGCGCAAGACTGAACAAGTCCATTACAAGCGAACGAAAAGGGGTCCACGTCGCGACCCTGATTGGCGAGCCGCGAACACCACAACCAACCCAACAGTCAGGACACGCCAACCCGCAACAACAGATAAGTACATCACATTAACAGCGGAGTATCAGATAAAAGCGGAAAAGCTTATAATAAAGAACGCCCAAGAAGAGGCGTTCAAGGAGGAACTCAAGGCGCTGCGAGCCGGCAAGGAGGTCGGAAGACATAGCCGACTACACCAGCTCAGTGTTCGACTTGAGGACGACATCATCGTCCTGAAGAGCCGAATCAACGCCGCCACTGGAGTACCGGAAGAAGTAAAAACCCCCTCCAGTCATAGATGGAAACCACCGGGCCACACAACTATGGATCCTTCATGTACATAGGACTCTACATCACGCAGGAGTGGAGGCTACGGTAAACCAGGTAAAGCAGTACAAATGGGTCGTGCGACTACGACCGACAGTGAAGATGGTGCTGTCAAAATGTCAAATGTGTCGCGCAAGGGCCGCGACAACACCTCCGAGGCCGGCCACAGGGGACCTGCCGACATGCCGGTTGGCGCACCACCAACGACCATTTACCTACACAGGTCTTGATTATTTCGGCCCGCTCACCGTGACCGTCGGAAGAAGCACGCAGAAGAGGTACGTCGCACTGTTTACATGCCTCACCGTACGCGCAGTGCACCTCGAAGTGGTGTCCTCGCTGAGCACCGAATCAGCGATCATGGCGTTACGACGAATGATCGCGCGACGCGGTTGTCCGACCGAGATCTGGTCGGACAACGCGACGAACTTTCACGGGGCGGATGCGGAAATCCGCCAAACTCTACTCTCCGGTGCGAAAAAAGAAGCATCAAAAAGGGCTATAACATGGAAGTTCATCCCTCCAGGAGCTCCATTCATGGGAGGCGCGTGGGAGAGGTTGGTACGGTCAGTGAAGACCGCACTGACCACGGTGCTCCACCAGAAGAGCCCCAACGAAGAAACTCTCCACACCCTGCTCACCGAAGTCGAACTCACACTAAATAGTCGACCATTAACGCATGTGACGGTAGATCCTGCCGACCCTGAGTCCCTGACGCCTAGCCATTTCCTGCTGGGCGGTCAGGGACACTTCGCCACTACGGGCCTGCCAGCGGATCACACCGCTAGCCCGTACGCCAGCCTGCGTGTGACGCAGGCGCTCGCCGACGCCTTCTGGGCGCGTTGGCTAAAGGAGTACCTGCCCGAACTCCGTAACCGGCGGGAGCCCCATGGACGGGGCGCTGAACTTCGTGTCGGCGACCTAGTACGGGTCGTCGACAACAACCTGCCGCGCAACACCTGGGTGCGCGGGCGCATCTGCGCCACGTATCCGGGACCGGATGGCGTCATCAGAACCATCGACGTCGCCACGAGGGGCGGCGTGCTACGACGCCCATCCAAGAAAATCGTCGTAATCCAGAGCGTCGAGAACGACGAGTCGCCCTGCACCCCATGAAGATGCACCGTCGCGTCGCGTCGCTACGGTACACGGCGGGAGAATGTGCAGGACGAAGACTAATTTTTAATAGTTAAGTGTATCATGTTACTAGTAAATAGTTATCAGTTTGTAAATGTTCTTATGTTGTAATGTTAATAAATAAAGATAGAACGTTCCCTTAGAAATAAGCTTACACATATGAACTGTATAGAACTATAATCTATAATTTGAGTATATACTTTGTTATGTATCATGTGTTAGCCTAATGTGCAATATTATGTGAATTTGTTATGTGTAAATGTGTAAAATCTCATATTTGTTATAATTATGTGAATTGTTGTGTTAATTTATATCGTTCAGAATTGTAATAGTTTGTCATAAGTCTATACCGGGTATCTCAAGACTGCTACCGAAAACGAAGCCGGGTGGTAGTTTTAGTGGCTACAAACACAATGCAATTAAAAATTTCGCATAGAAACGCGACAATTATTTTTTATGATTTTTTAAATATCGTCATTTTTGGGTGGTAAATCCATAGTTTTTGCTAAAATAATAATTTAAACTCTCTTATATCTTAGAGTATTTATAAATTAAAGGGTATACACTATTATTTTAGGAAAAAATGTATTTACCACCAAAATATGGCAATAGGAAAAAAATTACAAAAAAAAATTGTCGCTTTTTTTTTGCAACTTTTTCTGTTGCATTGTGTCTGAAGTCGCTTAAACTACCACCCGGCTTCGTTTTCGGTAGCAGTCTTGATATACCCTGTATACTAGAGTATTTATGTACCAGAGATTATATAATGATTGAGTAGTTAGAACAATATTGTCAAAACCTAGTATATATACTGATTTAAGCATGATGTCGGGTGCGAGGTCCGCCGAACTTAGGTGCCTCCCACAAATTCGGTGCGGAGTTACACCTCGCGGCCCCGCACTCCCCGCATGACCGAGCTACCGCCCCGCAAGTCGCTACAGCGACACCCCGCAGCGCGCGCTCCCATTCGCCGAGCGCGCCTGTGACGATCGCGGACCCGACCCTAGGGATTAGCCCAAAATTGGGAATATAGATCGGCACCCTGGGTCGGGCAAATCAATGACAAGAAGAATCACGACGGCACCGGGGATACCCACACTTCAACGCGCGCACACACGGCCTCACTGAATATCCACCATCCGCAAGATGCGAACCTCGAGAGCGACCTGCAACACCATCAGCACTACCATCACATCACAGCACAGAACACCACAACCAGAGTGTACGTACACACCCTGGTTGAGTCTCCAACACGTGCGGTTCCATGCCTGCGTGAAACTGCACCTGTATGAAGATCGACGAAAGACCCTCGCCGTCCGCAACGGCGATTCTACGCGATCTCCTAGCGGAAGACAATTCCGCCAACAAAAACTGACACACCGCCGTCTGAAGGAGCGGGTTGAACTGCGGGCCTCGTGATTACGTCGTCCGGTCGCTGATCGCCTAGCCGGGCTTCCCCAACGGGATCCACCTGGCTGGGACCAGATCGCCCAGACGACAAGAAGAATCACGACGGCACCGGGGATACCCACACTTCGACGACACACGCGGCCTCATCGAAACATCCTCGAGTTCTTTTTCTCATCGAACTCGAACCGCAAGAGCGACCAACAGAACAACGAGAAAGTGAAGTCAAAAATCGTATATATCATATATATATCGACAAGGAGCAAGGATCAATCCGTCGTCACGGATTGCACAGAAGACCACAACCAGAGGGCACACGCCCTGGTTTAGTTTCCGCCACGTGCGGTTCCATGCCTGCGTGGAACTCGTGCGTGCGTGAAGATCTACGATTGGGCAAATCAGTTCGGTTCCGGCCTACAGTGAAGAAAACATCAAGAAGTCAGCAAGTCAGCAAGTAGTCAGCAAGTCAGCAAGTAGTCAGCAAGTCAGCAAGTAGTGAAGAATAAGCAGAATCGCTGCCGGGAGATACCAGAACGAAGCTCTGCAGCTACATCACGACGGTGCCGCAGTTACGTGTCGTAATTACGCCGCAATTACGTCACTTGTAAAACGTACTTCTCAGTGCGAATAAAGTTTCTACTTTCTAATCACTGGTATTATTTACCACGCAGCCAGCACCCCCGAACATATTCTACAATTGAACGAGGCTGTTCGAAGGCGGTCTCGTTCACTATGCATCCTTCGTTTCCATTGACCTTGATTCGGTAGCACACCATTCAACGCGCGATAACTTCTAAAATATTGATTTTAGAGAAAAAAAGTATGGGTGAAAAGTTGTTAAGAATTTATTGATTTAAAAGTTTAGTCATTAACAATTTTTTGTTTAAACAATTATTAACAAAGATATCGGCAAAAAGGCATGAAACGAATATTAATAACATTGTAAATCGCGAACGGTTAATGGTACAAAAAAAATATTGAACAAAAAAGATGGGAAATTTAATTATCTACAAGAAAGGTCCTTAGCATGATGGGCCTAAAGTGGACGGTTCCGGAGATATGGTTACAAACGCGTTTTCCAAAATGGCGGCTCTAGCTGACGCCATTTTTGTAAGTATTTTGGGTTTTTAACTTAGTGGGGTCATATGCCACCTCTCATCATGAAAAAAAAAACTTCTTAAAAAAAACTCCTGGCAAATTATGCAGGAAAAAATGCTTCGTTGCCTGTACTATTTGCACAATACACACTTTTAAAGTTAGCTAAGCAATAATGGCAAAACGCAAACGTAACAAAAATTGGTTATGTGATTATGGGTATATTTTTTTGGTTTTTTATAAGATAAGAATAACTTTAAGTACTAAAATATGGATATCAAAAGAAAGCCTATAATAGATACTTTATTTACAAATGGATTTTATTGGTATGTAATATGATTTAATGGGTGAAAACATGATTTGAAAATGAAAAACCATTGAAATTCGATCTGTATAGAATTTTTATTATTTGTTTACAACACATTTGAATTATATTTGTAAAATAATTGTCACATCTAATAATTCTGCATAGTTTTAGATACTTAAAGGTATTTTTTATTTCCCTGTAGCTAGAATAGGTACTAGGATATAATGCTTTATGTTTATGAATATTGAAAACGCGGGAATCGGAAGATTTCTGTCAAAATAAGTGACAGTGACGTGGACGTGTGAGTGGCTAAATTTGCTCAAATTTTAGCTATAATTAGCGATAATATAGATAGCTTAGCAAGCGATTTAGTAGGTTAGAGAATGCGTTAGCCACAGCGTTAGCATTTTGTGGTCAGTCACGTACTCACCATTCCATGTTAAGTTTAAAAATAATGAATAGTATGTTAGTCACATTAAGATCGGTCTATAGTAAAGATCAATTATTAGATTTACAGTATAGAGAATACTATGACTTCATAAAACCCGCGTCATACTTTAGCGAAGATCAAATTGTTTTCCTATTTAAGTTTCCTATTGTATCACCATTTAACTTTGCCTTATATAAATTAATAATAGTACCAAACAAGGATAGGCAAGCTATTATCCCTCCTGTCCCTTTCCTCGCGATCACTGGAACTCTTCATGTATACATTGAGGCAGAATGCCCGAAGGTAGACTCGGTGTATCTCTGCGAGGAAACTTTCAATCACCAGCTGAAATCTCACCCGGACTGCATCTGTAATATAATCGAAGGAAGAACCACGAAAGAGAGCTGCAACAAAACCACCATCGACTTGACGAGGCCAGCCACAGAGAAAATGGACGATCGCCATTACGCCATAGTATTCCCGAGACCAACCGTGATGACTTCATGAGACTAACCGGAAGCTATCTAGCAACATAACTGCAAACTGCGAACAAACGAACTCACCATAGCTAACACCAACAATCGTATACGAGGACAACCAATCAAGATTGCAAACCTTTCATCGGGTTTAGAGGCAAAATCTCCTGAAACATATCCACTCGTGAAAGTCAACTCCATTAATTTGAAGACATTACATAGAATCCAAGATAAAATACATTTACAAGAACATATTACAACAAGCCAATCCGATGTCATCCACCACACCACGGTTCCTGTGTTCTGCATATTATTCGGTACAATTGCACTAGTTATCGGAATTCTATATCGAAGGTATCTTCACCGATCCAAGGATATTAGTATAACACCCGAAAATGACATCATATATGCGAAACCAGAGTCATCCCGCCAGAAACCACAACCGAAGCAGAATCCACAGCTTCCCAGCGATATTTTCTCTAAACGACAAAAATAATCGCTGAGCTGAGGGGGGAGATGTTACACATTCACCTATATACGAAAGTGCTGAGACCACATCACGCTATCGACGCATGAACAATCATTCCAAAATCCACACGATGGCGCAATGCTGACTACGCATCATGAGCCACGAGTTCGACTCTGCGTGATCGCCAGCAACTACACTTTTTGATCAACCATCGATCGGGTCACTAGGCATAAGTTTTGTTTGTAACTTTTAATTAATAAATCAATTATAATTTAATTTCGGTTTTTTTTGAGTCCTCCGGCAGCGACTTACATAATTATGTACATACGGCACCTCAATATTTATATTTACTACATTTTTAGGGTGCCGTATGTAATGTAATTATTAAAAAATACCTATTTTACTAACCGGAGAATCTAAAGAGTGCGCCCTCTGATACCACCATGACCTCGTCTTCTCGCGGTACGTGTTGTGGTCGGATGGGCACAAACTTCTGCCTTTCTACCATCACAGGGTTTAGCTTGCCCGTATAAAAGGCTACTATTGGTCCCGACTTCAGTTGCCTCACTGTAAAATATACTTCACGGATCAACGCGTCATGTCGTCGTAACGCCTGCGCCCTTGTCTCGTTCATGCCATCTTTGAAAAATACATATAAATACTTGAATCTCTCAGTCAAATGTAACTTCGTTCCTGGACTTAGGTAGAATATATTAAGCTGCTGTGGTTGGAAGACCTGGTTTAACATATCAAAAGGGTTAACAACAGATGGCAGGAATTTCACTTTCTTGTCTTTCAAACCGCGGTGGAGATAATAGAAGGGAGTGCCCATTTTATCTTTAATGGTCACGTCTTCGAAGCAAAATTTATCTTCTACGAAAATGATGACGGCTTCGCTTCGTTTAATTGCGTCGTGGATGATGCTAGCGAATGCTGCGGAGCTTATTTTATTGAATGGGTTCGGTATCACGGATAGATCTTTCATAGCTCCTTCATAGTCTAACAGAAAGGTTGGAAGTATATCTTTATCTCCAACACTCCCTCTAATAATCAGCATAAACGATAATTTAAGTAATAACCGCATTCTTAGTTCACCGCAAATACACCGTGTTAGTTAAAATACTTGACATTACATTTTTTTATCTACTTTTTGAAAAAAAGTTTACATTATTCCAATAATTTATTATTTTACTAGATCTTGCCTGTGGATCCCTTTGCGGTAATCATTGAGATAATATACTAGAGGGGACACTGCAAACAAACTTTTTGTAAAAAAATGAAGGGTACATTCTATTTCTGGCTCTGTCACGCCTACGAAGTAACATATCTGCCCTCTCGCTTCACTGTGTACCCTTGTGCACGCACCATACGCACAAATTTTGTTCCCGATGTCCGCTCTAGTATAATACCTCAATGGCGGTAATATAATTTTATTGACTAACTCAGGTTGTTTGTTAACACAGGAAGTTTGTAAGTAAACTTATGTGATATTTCACAGCTCCATGAGTTGTTGCCCACTGGCAACGCAACATTGAATTGGTGTTTGTGAGACTGACTAGTCTCTGATTCCCCGCGACAGAAGACTTGATTTTAGTGTGGCGTCAGGACTATGTACCTATGTGAATGTTGAGTCTATTTATTTATTTTTTCTAGCCATATGTGGGTAGTCGGTAGTTGCATTTTTAAGTATAGGGTTGTGTCCAAGATTTTATTTGAGCAGTAAATAATCATTCCTTAAAAGCATCGTTTATAAACACAAACGAATTTGAAAACAGCATCAAAATTGAATGTAAAATGACTGAAATATTAATACATTTAATAGTAGGGTGGGGACACTCGTTGTCTCCTTACGTGTGCACCTTATGGAAGATGACGTCACGCCGTGCATGTTGCATCCTTTTCTATCACTCCTACCACCAACTTTCATATATTTGTAACTTGCTTATTACTTAACGGGTTTTAAAAATTATTTCTGATTATGATTATGCATAACGTAACCTTCCGTTATAAACAAAAATAAAAATGTATGAAACTAGCCTATACTGGGGATTATTTTACAAGCTTATAATGTGAATCAGCCTGTTCAATTATATTATTAAACAAAACGCAGTGCGTATACGCACTTATATATAACTACCAAGATTGTCCAATATTTTATTATATACGCCTAACGAACCTACGGCACTTTTGGATAGCCTTTGTGGCGCAGTTGGTTAGATGCCGCCTTTAAAACGAGAGGCCATGGGTTTAATCCCTGCATCAAAAATCTCAGTATGCAGTTTTAGTTTTTATTAAAATCGGCCTCGTAAGTCCTTTGACCAATTTTTGTTATTCTTCATAGTTTCGGATTTGGCCATCCACGCCCATTTGAAAATCTCACCCTGTATAATAATTTGAATAATGCTGGGTGTAATATTAAACAACATATTAAATAACAGTATCTATTCTACCAATGTTTATACAAAGCGTAATTACAAATATGATAAAATATGATTTTTACGATACTTAAAACTATGCTTATAATAAATAAATAAGGACAACAATAAGGACCAAGGTCGCGTTTTAGAGTTTTATTGTAACTGGCAATGTGCTCTAGAATATCTATGCTTAACAATGTTGTTATGAATAAAAATGAATTTTATTGGTGGGGTAAATTTGACTTCACGGAGATATTTTATTTAATAAAATAAATATTCATATCTACGCCGTTATATCTAAATAGTTAATGTTATCCTTTTGTAAACTATTGCAGCGCATTTATTCTACTATAAATATATTGCCACCGCCTTAATTATCATAATTATTGTTCTTATAACTAAGGGTATTTTGGAAATTTTAATTGGCTACATTGTATACCATAGACGAGGCGTCAAAGTAATCATATGATCATTTTTCACATGACCGATGGTTAATCGTCATCGCCCATTTTCCTTTTTATGACAATTTATGGACTAAAACTTTAACTTTAGTCCGCGTACGTCCATTAGTGTTATCTTAAAAATGGCTTTTTGCCGTTTAGTGTTCCCTTTGCTAGTTATAAGTATCGTAAGCGCTACAACAGTGCCTGTGTTCCTATGGGGAGATCTTCCAAAGACCTCGTCAAAATCGAATCCACTTTCTTCCACCACTGGACCCGAGTTTAGACATATTTTGAAGCATGAATTGCAAGACGATCCCTACTTCATAGTGTTTATCGAAGAGTCGCTGTCGCCAGAAGATTTTTCACGCAAAAATAGCGATGGTGAGACCTCCTTCCCTTACTTGCAGTCCAACTTGGCGGATGCGGTCTACTTGCCCGCCGTCAACGACCCCGTCCACGTCCTGAACAAGGTGGCCGACAAGGCCGTCCACGTTACATTGACTGAGAGTGGCTTGACTGAGGTTATTGAAGATGAAAACAACAAAGCTCTATTTATCAGCCTTAAGGACGCCAAAGAAGGCGAGTCGAGGTACGACATGCTGCGCCGTCACAACGACTTCATCCAGGAGGAGTTCTCTAAGATCCAAAAAGACAATAAGGTGGCTTTGTACACTGCTCGCCACGCCTCCTGGATCATACCGGTGACGCACTCGAGAATGCGTCGCCAGGCTAACAACACCAACGTGAGTTCGCCGGACTACCTCATGGACGGTCTCCGTTTGTATTCGAAAGAGATCACTGTATCTACTGGTAACTCTACAACAGTGCTGAGCGGCTTCACGACAAGCACGAGCGAGTTCAACACCACCACCATGAACACTACCATGAACTTTGCGCAAGCCTCCCTCACACTCAACTTCTACCAGGCCGGAGGATACTGGTTCTTTGGTGAGTCATTATGTTCATGTTTGCTATTATCTAAGTCTTATATTCAGCTTGATGGCTATTCTTAATAATGCTATCTGATATCTTAAACTTAAAAAATTTAACCTGGGTGTTGAGACATTCCAATAGTGCTTAACCTCATATGAAAATATGTGGCTTGCAGAATTGAATTAGCTGCTATTAGCCAAATAGAAACTGATTTCTTCCAATTCATATTTCAATTACTAAAGTTATTTAATCAAAAATGTATATGATGTGGTCATTAAATGTTAGTATTCTCCAAGCATATTTCATGCAACAATCACATGACCATGGCCATTATGATCATGTGATTTAATCGACAAATTAAACCAAATAGTGACTTGACAGCAGATATTTGACTGATGACTTTATCCTACTAAAATATGTGTATAATATGTGTATATTAATAGCTTTTAAGTACCAAACTCAACAGCAAACAATATGGTATAAATAAGATTATGATAGAGAGCTATTAACCAATTAATGATTAATTGTTTTCATTATTTAAAAATAACATCATCATCATCATCATCATCATATCAGCGACAGGAAGTCCACTGCTGAACATAGGCCTCCCCCAAGGATCTCCATAATGACCTGTTGGAAGCGGCCTGCATCCAGCGACTTTCTGCAACCTTAGTCAGATCGTCCGTCCACCTTGTAGGCGGGCGTCCGACATTTCGCTTGCCTGTACGTGGCCTCCACTCGAGAAAACAAAATAACATAAATTAATTAATAATTAATTAAATAATTAACATTAATAATTTTTAAAATAACATATTAAAACTTAATTCCAATATCTAATTATTTTATTGTTTATTGCTTCCTAATGTAAAAGACACTTATTTGTGGCTCCATAATATGTATTTCTATTTAAAAATATTACTTGCAGATACTGTAACATTGAAAAACAACAACCCAGCGGTGACAGAAGAGTTGTACCCTACATCAGAGGTATATGCCCTCATTGACTTCTCGTACCGTTGCAAGCAGTTCATCAGTTTCTCCAGTATCAATGAGACCACACAGTTCACAGTCTCATTTGAAGACATGAAGGTAAGATAAAAAATTGTTTCTATTCTTATATCACAGGTAGTGTTGAGTTCACACAGAATTTTATTGTGTATCTTAAAAGGCACAAAAAATGTTATAAAATGTCTGACTTTGAGTCTCAGTCATCTTATTGGGCTCACAGTCATGTCTGGATTGTGACATTATGGGGATTGATAGTTTCAAAAATGTCAAATGACTAATGTTCATTTTCTAACTTATTCTCCATGCATCTTCTCTTAATCCTCTATTAGTATAATCGGGACATTGCGCATCCCAAAGTCTTCAATATTCACCGTATAGTTGTATTAATTTAAGACACTGTTCTTTATCCATGGCGCTAACCTGCGACGAACAAGCGAGGCGAAACACAAACGTGTTGATTGAGCGCGGCAAACGTACCGAGACGCCTTTGAGCATGGACAAAAAACCGACAACGCTCGGCTCGGGCCGCGGCACGCTCGGGCGAGGCGGCGTGTGCGTTTGCCTCGGGTGAGGCACGTCCCGACTAGCCGAGCATTTACTTCGCGCGGCAGGCCTCGCGAGGCTGCTCGGTCAGTCAGTACGCGGCTATTATCTTAGAATAATAATATACTGAGCAAGCAATGTCTGCAATTAATGACACCAACAGACAACAGCCAAGCCATTCATGAAATATATATCTATGAATGTATGGCTTTTTAATCCAATTCCAAAACATAACATTGGACATGAGTCTGAAATGAGTTACAAATATAATGTACAGTGTTATGGTTTGCAATCTACTTGAGTTGTGTTTCAAGAACATAAGGTGAACGGAGTAATGTATAGAAATTGTTAGTTCATGTCACAACCAGTGTAATATTAATATAAGATTTATTTTCTTATGTGTTGGCTCATTGAGATATTATGTGGTTGCACTGACACTCTGTACAATGTTAACAACCCGAAATAAAACTATTGTTTGATTTTACAGATCCAACCCTTCTTCGGCAACACAAACGAGACTCAGCTCTTCGGCGACTCGTTCAACTGTGTAGGTTTCTTCTCAGCGCCCATCTGGGCGGGTCTGTTTGTGGTGTTCATTCTTCTGGCCATCATGTTCTACGGCGTGATGATGATGATGGACATCAGGACCATGGACCGCTTCGACGACCCCAAGGGCAAAACCATCACCATCAACGCCGCGGAGTAATAAGTCGCAGCCTCACGACGCATTTGAGAATAATACCAACTTTATACAGGGTATATCAAGACTGCTAATGAAAACGAAGCCGGGTGGTAGTTTAAGCGACTTCAGACACAATGCAACAGAAAAAGTTGCAAAAATAAGCGACAATTTTTTTTTTGAAATTTTTTTCCTATTGCCATATTTTGGTGGTAAATAATTTTTTTCCTAAAATAATAGTGTATACCCTTTAATTTATAAATACTCTAAGATATAAGAGAGTTTAAATTATTATTTTAGCAAAAACTATGGATTTACCACCCAAAAATGACGATATTTAAAAAATCATAAAAAATAATTGTCACGTTTCTATGCGAAAATTTTAGTTGCATTGTGTTTGTAGCCACTAAAACTACCACCCGGCTTCGTTTTCGGTAGCAGTCTTGAGATACCCGGTATATAACAGCATGATCGTTGACAGAAGTCACTCGCTACTAGAAAATTAGTCTGGCACTATTCTTGTGGTGAGTTCCCTAAATATTGAGTAGAACCGACACAAAGATGGCTTTCCACACACCATGCCATTCAGATACCAAATACAGTACTGTAGTAATTATGAGGTCAATGATTGTGTGTACAATTGCTGTGTCGAAGTTGATGACATTCTGTATGATGTAACATAGAATCGGATTTCTCAATCGTGCGTCGTGTTATGTGAATATTTGGTGCAGTAGCGACCAGTAACTAACTTAAGAGCTCAAAAAATTCCAAAATATTTTAAAAAGCTGTTATTTCTATATAGTATTACTGTGAAACCTAGATGTATGGTTGAACGGAGTGAGGCATCCAGTGCAACAAACAACAATATTTTATGTTGATGAACAAATTACGAGGTCTATAATTGCTTGTAATAAAACCTTGTAGAAAACATTCCACCATTAAAGAGTCGTCATTATCGTAAACGCATTACCCACCTTTGGGTTGGTTGTAATCGGATAAATAGTTGGAGCACTGGATACTTTGCTTTGTATATGGTGCCTCATAAATGCAATAGACAATATTATGATACAAATTAATAACGGCCTATGACTTCGTTTCATAAATGGTCATGGTACATAATTAATGTTAAAAAAAAACCACATGGTTAAAAGTTATTTATACGCTTATTGCAAGTGATGCTGTTATACGTAACATTGATATTGAGTATGCGGCGATGCCTGCGAATTTGTTTCTATAAGCGTACACTAGATGGCGCAATAACAATGTGCGCGACCCGGCCTTGGCATATCTAAGCAGCGGTACTCATTTATGAAACGAAGTACTCTTACCAAAAGCTATTTTTGATTTTAACACAATGGAAGATATTTAGATAGGTACGCTTTATTATATATGAGACAAAATTGCTATTCCTATATAATATTTATTTAACTAGATTAGTGTTCTTTACCGGTCATGTGCCTATGGTCTTGATGATACTGAACGAGTGGATTCGTCGAGAGCGCTTGGTCCTTCCATGCGGGATTCACTTGTCTGTGTCGTATACTTGTTTAGAGAAATAATTGTTAATAAATTCGAGATATTAAACGAAATATATAAAATTAGACTTATTACTTGTCTTCGGATCATTAGTACTGGAGTGATACATAAAAGACGCAGCAATAAAAGCGACGATTGTAAATCGCTCGTCAGTGCTAATTTTCCACGAGACACGCTTGTATTAGTACTTTATGGCCTTACTGATGCACACGAAAGTCTGAATTTCAGTTCTCACAACGATTCCATACAGAGCTTGGTTATCGCGTAGTTTAAAACGTAATTTTTAACAAAATAAAATGAGTGCCCTCCATAATAGTGCCAATTCAATGTGTAGAATACGATTCGAATAAAATTTATGGAAAATATAAAATGAAAGTGAATTAAAGTTGTAACTCACTGTTGTTTATCCTCCTTTTCCGTTTGGCCCTTTGAACACGTGTAGATCGGACGTTCCGAGCACGATTTAACTTTATTCAAATTATTGATCAATCGAACATCACTATGAAAGCATTTACATTACTGAAAAGCATTGGCAAGTTGTACTTCTATGGTCCATTCTGGACATCACTGCATTTATTCAGTGCCGAAGATTTTACAAAAATATATTTTGTTGATGTAGCGTGTAAATTGTCAAAGGGTCAATTCTGAGTAGTTCAGTAGATTGTGCGGCGAGTGCTGCGCGTGCGCACTGCGCTTTAGTTTTAAGTATAAAGTTCAGTTATAATGTTTCCTTGTAAATACGATTGCTTTCGATCCCATGTATATTTTGTTGATGTTTTGATGAGTATTAAATATGTGAGATATTTATTGTTTGTTATTTAATTATTATTATTATACAGTTGACAAGACGTGCATTTGGATATCTCAATTCCAGTGTTTAAAAATACAAAAAACTATAATAATAATGAAGTATAGCATAATTATCGTAAGTATTATACAACATGTAACAGATTTAAATGTAAAAGCGGAAAGTAGTACGTTCAGAATCAGCTACTGAACCGATATTTACATTTTTTTTGGTAGGTATTTTTTTTTCAAAATAATTATTTAAGACCAAGTAAATTACAGACACTCTTTCATTTAGTACTCCGAACAAACGAAATTGAAACGTAACTTCAGGACATAAGATCATTTTTAAATGAATCACTAAACGAATACTCTAATAACTAAATCATGAACAAAAATGAACTTTATTTCGATAGTCATAAAGTTTATTTAAGCAATCTATCATTAATCAAACGCACACAACGATAGGCCTGAATAAACGTAATAAGCTACCAAAATAAATACAGTCAAAACCGTTTATAACGACATCGTTTACAACGACCTATCGGTTATTACAGCTAGATTGTATGGTCCCGTCCGAATCCCTAGTAAACTATTCAGTAAACAAATCGCTTATAACAACATCGGATACAGCGACATATCGCTTACAACGACGAAATTTTATCGATATTCATGGGCTATAACGACCAACGGCTCCTTGTCTCAGCAAAACAAAACAATACAAACGATTTTAAATCTTATTGATAAGCATTGAAGGAATATTTGAGCATATTACCTACGCACGTAAAATGCAAAAAATATTTGTGACTGGGCTAAAAAAAAAGACAGACCAAAATGACTGATTACTTTAAAAACTAGTGTAGTTTTATAACTCGTAACTTTAAGCAGTTAAATACATTTTGTATTCTAATTATTTCGTAATAAATATTTTTATTTCTTTTCTAACTCGTTTACGTACTTAACCTATACTTATACTAGATAGATAACTATGATGCTATAACTACTGTACTTGTGTATATGGCTGTATTGCTTATAACGACTATCGGATACACAATCGGATATAACGTCGGCAACTATACGGTCCCTTCGATGTCGTTATATCAGGTTTTAACTGTAACTATCATTTAACTACAGATAGATAGAGCAGGATGCAGCTATTGTTTAATGCAATTTGATCCATCGGACAAACGACGCGACGGCGCGCGTGGCGGTACATCAAAAGGTTATAGGGATGCGCCGCGAAAAAAATTACTCCCGGGATTTGCAAGACCGGGCGATCCAAATCCCGCGCAATACATGCACTTAAATGAAACAAATTAAATTGTAACAAAATCACTATGAAAAGAAACAACAAGTAGGTATTTCTATGAAAAATAATTTCGCGGAACGTTTAAATGGTGATTAAATTCGGTTTATAATTTTGCTACAATGTATGCGGAATCCCGGTGTGTCGGATATCCCGTTATTGCAATCCCTAAATGGGCATTGGGCACCGACAATGTGAAAAAAATCTAGTCGTGCACCGCAGTTATCTGTGTCTACTTGTGTTTAAGTGTTAAGTAGATATTTCGACAACTTTCGCGCGCGATGTCTTTTCGATATTCGAATATTGAATACACTGAAATGGTGAGAAGTTCCGCACTCTGTGGTGATAATGTATCATTGGCATGCAGGACATTTAACAACAGGCACGGCACCAGTGTAGTGTCCGACAGTATCTCGATGCTGAGTTCGGAGAGCGCTGGATAGGTCGCGGCGAACCTGTGCAATGGCCTCCTAGGTCAACTGACTTGACGCCTCTTGACTTTTTTGTGGGGACGTAATAAATCTCTATCGGTATACTGCAGTAAAAGTACTAATGTGGAGGAACTAAAAAGTAGAATAGTGGTAGCCTAATTTTACATCTCAAATTCATTACAACTTTTCAATCAAAAAATATCAAGTACAGTTGGAATTAAGAGCGTATACACCTTGCGCGCAAAGTCAACTATAGGTATTTCTTCGTTAATTTCACGCACACATAAGCGACCAAAGCTGTGTGCGTAGAGCTGCCGCGTCGGCTCGCTATACAATCGGCTCAAACAACTTTGATCCGTGCGCTTCAAATATTCAATTGAAATGTAACTGTAATATAATATCATAAAAATATTTTATTTGCATTATAAGTAGACAAATATTACTGTGCAAGCAAAGAATAATACAAATTTTGGATACTAATCATATTTTCGTTATTATTACATTGTTAAGTTGCATTCAAACCAGTGTTCAATCAGTATACACTACGGACGTTTTATTAATCATTACGTGTTCGAACACATAAATAGTGTTAGGGGCCTTACAACCCCTCACAATTACGAAATATATTTAATTTTATATTACAATACATAACATAATTTAGCCTCGGAATTACATCCCATTATATTACCTGAAACATAATTTATACTCACTACAAAATCATTGTAGGTAATAAAAATAATTAAATATTTTACTACCAAAGTACTAAGATGTGGTAATCGCATTCCGCGCGTGGCTATTTTTACTACGCGCGGCATAATCGACTGCAGCCAGGCCGGAGCGACGAGCGATACGTCCTCCCTCTAGAAGGCCTTGCGGCGGTCTGATTTGATCCACGTCGGACAGCGTGTTTTATAGTGGTTTTTAAAATATTTGTAGAAAACATGAAAACCAATTTTGTTGAAATATAAAAATGGTAATTTATTGATAAGATGTTCTTCTATTGTAATATGCAATTGCTATAAAAAATTATGTACGATAAGTTGGTGAAAAAAAAATATGTTCTTGACGAGAGTTTCTGAATAATTTCGCATTGTTTAAATTTTTATTTTTCAGGAACTAAACACGAAAAGATTATTTTTCTCAGCAAAATCCCTCCATAAGGGTCTTATTAGTCTGATAATATTTTATTTTCATCTTATATTTAGTGGTTTCGGATATCTTAAGCTTCTTAATTGCCATTTAAAGCCTAAATAACGAAACTTGTGTTCAGTAATCCGTATAGTACTCACAAATTATCCATCAATCTATAATGTTTTCCACCAAAATCCCTAGATGACAACCTTTTCTAAAATTAGTAATAATTATTTTTCATTTATTGGTGGCTATTAACTCATTTGAAAAGTCCTGTTTTTAAGCCAAAAAGCGCGTGCAGGGTATAAACGCTCTTAAGTTCACGATGCGCAAAGCAATCCCCACTCTGTCGCCGAGCGCTCAAAATTCGTGCCGGGGGTTATACTGGATATTACAGGTACATCGACCAGCATTATTGTGCACATACTAGACTACGAGATAACCATCTCATTCTAGTAAAAACTGTATCTATAGCAGTTTGCACTACACTTTACAATCGATGCATTGTGTCTGCTGTGGGGTGCAGATAGCCCCTATTTGTTACGGTCACTGAGTAGACAACCGCTTGAAACTCCACTTATTAAATGAAACTTCCAAAATTCGAATAACTTCAGTTTATTTTTGTGTAAAGGTTATAGAAAAAGGTAGAAACATATAGAATGGCTGACGGAACACATTCGATAACGATATCAATATCTTCATAGATGTGATTTTGTAAATGCTTTAATAACTATAGGACAATAAAATTGCATTGCTAAAATTTATTTGGGCAACGCTTTATTTTGATTTCAACTGTTACTATTACTGGATTGAAATCTGTTACAGACACTTATTAATATAATTATGTTAGGGTTCATAAGTCCTGGGTTCGTATCCCTTGCCGGAGATCTTGTCGTCGATCCAGTCGCGCAGGTTGGCCACGTCCACGTAGACGCCGGGCGTGCCGTCCTCGCCGCAGCCGATGCCCCACGCCACAATGCCCACTTGCACGAACCTGTCCTTCTCGTACTGAAATATAACATATTCAATCATATATTGTAAATGTTACATTAAGAACAATATTTAAAAAAAATGTTTTAATGTTTTTAATTGTAGAGTGCGTGGTGGCCTGTTTGTAAACGGACTAGACGCGGCTGCCAACATGTTCACGGTGGTCGCGGGTTCAAATCCCAGGGCACACCTCTGACTTTTCGGAGTCATGTGTGTATTGACAGTCAATCACCACGCACTAAAACGGCGAAGGAAAACATCGTGAGGAAACCTGCATACCATAGCGATTTATAAGAATTTCTATGGTATGTAAGTCCGCCAACCCGCACTACGCCAGCGTGGTGGACTATATGGCCTAACCACTCTCAATCGTACTTTCGATTGTAGAGGAGGCCCGTGCCCTGCAGTGGGACGCATATGTGCTGATACGATACGATGAATTGTAGAGTGTGCTCGTCACTATCAATTAATGATCATGAACAGCTGATTCCGTATCACCGTGGCATAAAAATGTGGACTGGGCGGAAAGCGCGTAAAGCTAAGTTGTTTCTTCATTGGCGTAAAGTGCTCCAACGTAAGTTGTGCGCACGCTCCAGTACATCTGTAGCACAGACTATGATCTGTAGTATCATCTCTAGTCGTCGCTCCTTCCTTTGACCTTGGAAATGTCAATCCCATTTTCAAAGTCAAATACGTTTCAAATGTATGGCGAGGAAATTTGCAAAGGCAAAGGTAGGCAAAGGTATTGGTAAAGTTAGTTTGTGCTATTCCGTCTAAGTGTGAAGACTCACCTGGCTGGGACAGACGAGCGGCGAGCCGCCGTCGCCCTTGCAGGTGTCGCGGCCGGGCTCCCCGCCGGCGCACATGAACGACGAGTGCAGCTCGAAGTGCCGCCCCAGACGCGTCTTGCGCAGCTGCGTCACGCACGTGGCACGGTCCACCACAGGCACCTCCACCTGACCACAACACACATTATATTCTATTTTATTTGAAAGCCTCTGGTGTAGTTAGTTAGACGCTGAATGTGAAACAAGAGGCCGCGGGGTCGATCCCCGTACCTACAGAAATGTTTGGGTGGCCCAAAAATATTTTCGTCGGGTCTCAGTGCTTGTGAGACCGAAAAGTCTCTGATACATATGTAGTATGTGCGTATGTAGGTTAATTCATCTTAATGTAGGTTCAGAACCATGTATGTGACTGTTGGGCGTATTTATTATTTATTCATATATTATAGGTACGCTATATTCATATATTCACTGAATATATTCACTCAGGTACAGGTTAGGCATGTTTTCAGGACATCTTAATTAAGAAATATTAATTTGCAAATGTTTTCACTTAACAGTGCTGAAATTATAAATTAATTGACAATAACTGCTACTAATAGATACTTCATTCGAACAATATCCAAATTTCTTTTTCTAAACTTGATAGAGTTGAAAAAATTAGTCTATCCAAATATAAGTTACTGTATTAAAATCATCATTACATATAAATCGGCTTTCCTCACCTTCTTCAATATGACCTGGTATCTGCCCTCCTTGCCGAATTTGTCCTTGCCCCAGCCGGTGGCGAAGCACCTGGTGCCGGCGACGGCGCGCTCGCGGCGCGGCGGCAGGCACGCCACGCCCACGTTAGGCGCCGGGTTGAAAGGCGCGTTCAGGAACAACAGCGCTATGTCGTAGAACAGGTTACCTGCACAACAAATCACACATCTAAATTACTGTTTAGTTGGGAAACATGTGACCTTGGTCAACCCTTGTAAAATTCAATGACAAAAGCATGGCAAAAACAATTCTCTTGTTACAAACGATTTTCGTTGCGTTAAAAAAGATGCTTCTAGCAACAATGCTCTGTATTTTAAAATTAAGGAGAGAAGACGGTTATATTTAATTTTAATTACATGACATGTCCAAAATACACATTACGGCTTTCGCCTCACCTTTGTTGAAGTCCTTGTGAACCTCAACGTGGACGACGTCGCGGTCCTGGAAGGGGAAGGGCTCCTTGGTGTTCTGCGTGTCCCACTCGCCGGCGCGCACGCGCAGCTGCGGCGCGGACGCCACGTAGTGCGCCGCCGTCAGCACCACGTTGTGGTGGATCAGCGACCCGCCGCCCACGTACACGTTCAACTTCTGACCCTCGGGCTCGTTCTCGTTCACTGGCTCGATCCTGAAAGTAATGCGCTAACTAATTTAAATAATCGTGATAAGGCCGTAGATACAACAACTAAAACAATAAGTTGATGTTAATTACAAAAATAAAATAAATAAAAAATAGATAAGGTATGAGACACATACATCCATAAACTCACGCCTATATCCCAGGAGGGAGAGGCAGAGGTGCCAGGTCCCACAATGTGATAGGTGGCGAGCCTATCGCCATATCGGGCACAAATTCCTGACACTGGGCTGATAATGAATAGAAAAATCCAATATCACTTTGCCCAACCCGGGATTCGAACCGGAGACCTCAGCTTTGTAACCGTACCTTAGTACAACTACGACACCTACAGCCGAGTACAACTACGACACCTACAGCCGCTGCCAATAAACAATCCCAATTCAAAATTTGCCATTTGAGATTGACAGTTCAATCTTTTTTCTGATACTATATTGCCAACTACTGAGATTGTAGTTAAAAATCAAAAAACTATGGCAACATGGTAAATGACAAATCGCAAAGTAGAAAACAATCCAGATTGACTTCAATCTAATTTTTTCGATTGATTATTGGCATCGGCCGCTAGGCAGTCTATAAGGTATGAGACGAACAACTAAATAAAAGTAGATAAGTATACAAGATTAGTGAAAATGTGTGATTTATAGAAAACAAAAACACTATTAGTAGTGACAAATTATACTTACGCCATAAGCCTGAATCGGTATAAAAGTGCGCATAATTCAGTTGAGGGTTGGGAAATTCCTGCCACCATGTCAGCATGAAAATATAAAGAAATAGTTGTAGAAGGGATTGAAGTAAGAAATGAGTGACTAAACAAATAGGTGGAATGGTTGCGTGAAATCACCGCTTCGAAATAAAAGAACAGTAGCACGTAATGATACCGCGAGCTATAATAAAGCTATATCATAATAATGAACGCATAGGCAGTTACCAACAGCTAAGAAATAGCAAGAACGATAATAATTGGGTCATACACATACGCATGTTCAGAATGAATATTATCTTCAAATTTCTGGATTGATTCTCTGACTTAATTTTGGTAAATGACTTACAAGTATTACTATTAAGACATATACCAAATAATGAATTATCTTCAGAAATGATTAATATAACAACAAAAATTTCCTCAAATGTACCCTTCTGTGGACTGTTCGTAAACGCACTTGGCATATTTTGATAGATATTTCTCATACTTGATATGCGTTATCTATTTAAATTATATTAAATATCATTAGTATATATACTGACTATTAAAACTTTACTGAGTAAATTAATATATGTTAAAGTGACTCCACAAAAATTTCAATAAACTGTTGGTTACACGGTACTGCGACTTTTCTGTGGACCTTAAATTCAACCGAATAAATTGGCCTGAATAAAATACTATTTCACAAAAAAAAAAAATAACCTGGCCACACTGACGGGTGGCATCGGTCACATTGGATTTAATGACTGAGCCCAGCGTAGGTTCTTCATTAAGATATTGATTATCTTTAATAGTGTTATTGTCAAAGATCGGTGCTTCTTTTCTGTTCCTTGTGTACTTGAGTAAATAATTATTAGTTTTATTAATTCACATGCTGCCGAAATAGCTTGAGGGGAGTAGTTGTGGAATAAATTTACCTACTTGGCTACCCTCAAAACTAAATTAGCATTGCTAATTTTTTTTAAAGAATGTCCTTTCTGTGGACATCTTTTCTGTGGATTTATAAGTCCACACGAAAGACAATGTCTACAGAAAAAAATAAGTAATAATGATTTAACAAGTAAAGCAGTATTTTGCTTGCCTGTAAACGTAGACGTGGAGTGCTGTGGGCTCGATAGTAATGTATTTAGCTTATAATAATATTAAATTATTACTCAGTATCGGAATAAAACCATGTTCCATATGATAGCGAATTATGTGAATGCCGTTCATCATTCTTTAATTTTAGTGATTCAGATTTGCACCATCGAAAAAACAAAAAATAAATTCAGTGATGGAGACACTTGCTTTGTAACTATTTTTGATATGTTTGTTCTTTTTAACCGACTTCAAAAAAAGGAGGAGGTTCTCAATTCGACTGTATGTTGCTTTTTTTTTTTATGTTTGTTACCTCGTTTCTCTGTACTGTGTGAACCGATTTCGACCATTCTTTCTTTGATTGAAAGCTGGTGCTTGTCGTTTGGTCCCATAAAAATATGGTGAAGATCTGATGAATATCTTCGGACCTGGAGAGAGGAACTCCTTAAAATTAAGGAGAATTGCAATAGTTCTTTTTGCATTACGTTCATAAGAAAAGTTAAGATACAGTGAGAGAGGGAAAAAGGGGTGTGGGTGAGGGGGGGTGGGTGATAAAATTAAAATACACGTAAATTCTAATATCTTCGGCAGCTTTTAACCGATTTTAGTGATTTCTTTTTCATTGGAAAGAACGTATTAACAGGTTGATCTCAGGAACACAACATTAAGATCTGATTATCATGTTCGGACCTGGAGCGTAGAACTCCTCAAAATTTAATAGGATTTCAACGGTTCTTTTTGCATTGAGTTCAGTATAAAAGCTAGGCTACAGTGGTTGAGGGAAAAAGGGGTAGGCGCGAAGGGAGGGGTGGGGGGAAGAAAAAAATAAACATGTGAATATTCCAATATCTTTGGCAGCTTTTAGCCGATTTTAGCGATTTCATTGTCATCGGAAAGAACTTATTCCTTGTGGCGTGGGGACCAAATCTTCTTCATTTAAATACCTATCAACACTAAAAAGATAAAAATAACTAAAATTTTTAATAAAAAAAATAAAAACCGACTTCAAAACAAAAATCCACTAATAACCAAAAAATAATAAAATAATAACTAACCACTTAAAGCAAAAAAATAATAATATTTATTTCATGGAACTCGTGCACGTTGATTCATTTGCTTAATGACTTGACTAGCCAACAAATCAAAATATATGCGTAACATATTGAAGGCGGGTCGCCCAGTACCAAACATATAGATATTTAAATTAATATAAGGCATAGGTCCTACATGTTTGGTACTTGGCGGCCCGCCTTCAATATGTTACGCATATATTTTGATTTGTTGGCTAGTCAAGTCATTAAGCAAATGAATCAACATGCACGAGTTCCATGAAATAAATATTATTATTTTTTTGCTTTAAGTGGTTAGTTATTATTTTATTATTTTTTGGTTTTTAGTGGATTTTTGTTTTGAAGTCGGTTTTAATTTTTTTTATTATGTGTAAACACAACACCCTTCTGTGCTCGAAAAAAATTTATTATAATTTCATTTTTTAGCCTAATCGAGGAAACGATCTTGTTTTATGTTTTAATTTTAATATTCTGATAATATCATATTAAATGAGACTGATTTCGTAAAAATCCCGACCATGTTTTTTTTATACAATTTTTCGCCTCGTTTTGTGTATGACCCTATTATTACAATAAACAAAATAATTCCTAAAAGCTTACTGTAAAAAAGTTACGGCATTCCGTGACATGATGGCATCTTAATTTTTTACCACAACCAGGTTTTAATGTTAAATGGTAACCGATGTAATAAAAAAGCAAGACGCCACGAATGAGAGTCTTGACTTTCGTTACATCATATTATGAAAAATATAATATGTATATAAAGAAAAATATAACCATGAAAAGCTAGTAATGAAAGACGTTGTGACTTAAGTCAAACAAAAGATGAAAGCCAAGACAATGTAACATTAGCAAATACTAATGAAAAATTGAGGCAAATGAGATGGTTCTGATTGCGCAGTTTACGGCACTCACTTGAGGATGGCGACCATCCAAGGGAATTCTGCGAACTTGGTCTCTCCTTCGACATCGCCGGTGATGCGCATGGCCACGCCATCAGGGTTGCGCCAGCCGCAGCCTTGCCGCTGCAAGTCAACACAAACACACATATTTTAAATTATGTAAGTCTAGTGGAGAAGTCATTGCATGGATTGCATGCACGGTGGATCTAGAGTCAGGAGAATATGCAGTATGCACAATGAAATACCTTTAAACTACTTCCAAAAATTTTAGGATATTGAAATAAAGGCACGTTGTATCTTGAAGGAAATTGGTCGTTAAGAAAATAAACACAACAAAGTCAAACAATCTTAGACGAAGCTAGTACTTAATAAAGCATTTCATTTCATTTCATGCATAATGAAATTGGCAGTTACAATGTGCATTATTGTATAAATAACTCTGGACCTGGTAAAGTTCTTTAAACAGGATTCCGTAGTTCGTGTGTTGCAAATTGATCCGTGTCTAATTGGAGCCTGACGGGTTACAATCACAGAAAAGTTAAATGTGGTCTAATCTGTACTTACAATAGAAAAAAAAACCATTACCTATATATATAGAGTTATTCTGCGTATGTACCCACCTTTGAATAATGATAAATAAGGAGGAAGTAAACAAATGTTAAGTAAACGCACCTAATTAGGTATGCAAAGCGAATATATAATTTTATTGCAGATTCAATGAAAAACGGATTGAACTAAGTCCTAAAAGTACTTTTGATGGTAGCTCACGTATTCTTTTAGTGAATGAAGTGTAAGCAGTCAATTACCGATGTAGTTACATAGCTTAATTGACTGCCATTTAGATATGCCGGGGAACTATTTTTGCGACTTTTCAACTCAAATGTTTGATTTTCCAAGGACTGGTAATTCCCAAAGAGATTCAACGTCACCAAAGATGAAGTTCCTAAAAAATCATGCTAAGCAGGCTCGTGGGATAAGACCTTATAACAAATTGATATTATAGCTTTGGATAACAATATATTGCCAGTCGCCAAAGAATTATGCCTCAAAATATGCGAATCCACATGGAATAACGATCAATTTTTGAATGCAACATTTTGCGATGCCCCCTAGACGAGTCGAGGTCACGGCGTGAACTTGCCGCATGGCCATGCTGCGTGACGAGTGACGAGGTGGCCACCCGTTGGACCGGTCCATACTCGCCAGCAACATTGACATATTGCCAACATTAATTTGTTTTCATGAAAACTTGGAAATTAAATATCGAAATACACTATATAGTTATAAGTTACAAAGTTGTAGGTATTTGAAATTGGAATAACACGCTGAGAGTTTGTTCCCGAAATGAATGCTTATGAGATCCACACCTGAGTTTTTTTGGGTATAAGTGTTTGAGACTGACAAGTCTTGTAGTTTCTGATACCTATGTGCGTGACTGTTGCGTGTATATTACTATCGGTATGTTTAGTTTTTATTAAAAAATAATAGATATTTATCTTATCGACTGAAGTTAAATAAAGAAGTAAATTGGAGAGATCAATGATTTATACAAGGATTTATACAAATAAAACAAGTTCGCGAAAAGTCGCCTAAAACCATCGTACATTAAAACTCAATGCATAAAACATGTTTTTTTTGAAATTCCAAACAGATTTTTAAACTTGTTCCAAGTCTCCATGTTGACTTTCTTAACCCGAGTGACATTCTGGTTGATTGTTATAAAAATATCCTCTATAATATAAAATAATATGAGGTGAGGCATTCAGGTGATGAGATCTGAGGTTTTCTGATCTGAAGCTTTCCTAATAAAAACAAACGCACATGAAAAACTATTTTACTTGCCCACGAAATCTATACTACCCTTATTAAAATACTATCTTTTATCAGATGCATCTCATATTATTTGGATAGGAATTCATAGAGTCGCGAGATCCGTACGATGCAAATTTGTGGATTCATGCCTTAATTTGAGATTGATTGCAGTTACCACCTGGTATGTTGCAGAGACTTATAGGTATGATAGATAATGTATCTAGATATCATAAATATTTTTTCATAACTACAGATCAAACATACAATGTTTCGTACCTCAATTTGTTCCGGTTTCGGTTTTGGTGTGACGGGATTATTTTCTGGTCGCTTGTTGGCCAGCAGACAACAGGAGTCTAAATAGTTCAGGCAAGGACCGTCACGGAATCTGCAGAAAAAAATAAAATACCTTTTACTTATGTTTTCTTCATATCTAGCTCTTACGCTGATTAACTTTGATGAAACCTAGCCATGATGTTTAGTCAGTGACGTAACTACACCATCGGGGGCCCGTGGCAAAAATCATCAAATGGGGCCCTTCGTAGATATAAAAAAATAATAATATTGTAGTTTCGTTTTTATGAATATTGTTTGAATCTCGATGCACTCCTCTGATTTTTCGGACATGTATAGTCAATCTCCACGCACTATGACGGTGAATAGAAACATCGTGAGGAAACCTCCATACCATAGCGATTTGCAAGAATTTTTATGGTATGTAAGCCCGCCAACCCGCACTAGGCCAGCGTAGTGGACTATATTATGGTCTAATCACTCTCAATCGTATTTTCGATTGTAGGGGAGGCCCTTGCCCTGCAATGGGACCTATATGGGCTAATACAGTACATCACAAAATCTTTTAATGACATGGCCTCATATTTCTCATCCGATTATGAACATAACTCATTTTCTAAAATCTAAAAAAAGGTTTCTGTAATAACGATGAACGAGTGCTTTTGGATTGCATTTTCATTTCTTTCTATCACACAGTAGCGATAAACTTCAAATAATTGGTCTATTTTAGAAAAAAATCTAAATTTGTATTAAATATAATGGAGTTTTAGGCCCAAAACAGTAATTAGCTCATTTTGCATTTTCAGACTTAAGTATTTAATCTAAGCCCCTGGACTTAGTGACCCATTCCTCTAAATCAGGATCACATTTTGCTAGTAACTGCTTTATTATGGCTATCAGGGCTATCTCTATGTCCACGAAAACTAAATTAGTAACTTCGTGGAGTATAGTAAGCACTTGGCGTAAAAAAATATGTTTATTTTTTTATATGCATTGTTGCTCTTCTTCTAATGTCCAATGTTACCGCCATTGTTATATGGATATAGGCCTCCTCCAAATTACGCCATTTCACTCTGTTGACAGCTCATCACATCCAGCATATGGTAGCGAGTTTTTGCAAATCTTCACTCGTCACTTAGCTGGTAGGCGTCCTACGCCACGTTAGTCAACACGCGGCCTCCACTCAAGAACACGTTTACTCCAACGGTTATTAGTTCTTCGACAGATGTGGCCAGCGCACTACCACTTCAGCTTGCTAATCCTATGTGCTATGTCTATAACTTTGGTTCTCTGTCCGATAAGATCATCACGGATCTTATCTTCCAACGGGACTCTGAGCATAGCACGCTCTATAGCTCGCTAAGCGACTATAAACTAGTGGATCAGTAGCACTGTAAATGGCCAAGTCTCAACATCGTAGGTCGCACTAGTTGAAAGCTATCGTTTTCAAGCTTTTTGGCAGAGGTGTCGGGAAGACTTTTAGTATCTTTCTCAAATATGTTTCTTCCTAGTTAAAGGGTCTGCCCCAGCCGGATAAATCAGAAACAACTTCAAGCTGGTGGCCACATACAGCGAGAAGTCTGGGGTTGTGGATCATTAGTATGGTTTTGTCGGAGTTAATTTTAAGACCTACTCGCTGTGAGGCTGAATCTAGACCGTCCACATCTATTGCAGTACTGACTTATTTTGGATAACTTTCTATTTATCGCTTCAGACATCCTCTTTCTCTTTCGTTTTTCTCCTACCTTTTAAATAATTTCTCGAATAAGACATGTACAAATTTGGAAAATATTAACTTTATATTCACTAAATTATAATTTTTAAGGTTTTCGGTTCTCGGTTTAAGGCCGAGGCCCAATCGAGCCTAGGCCCTGTCGGGCTTGAGACCCTGTCGGACCAGGGTCCTGCCGGCCCGGGGGCCCCTTAGGCCGGGGGCCCGTGGCATTTTGCGCACTTTGCCACCCTATTGTTACGCCACTGTGTTTAGTAAGCTTAAAGTCAGCCACCGAGTTTTAGTATGAGAGTCATACCCGGAAACGTTTTCTTTCTCAGGTTCCTTCGATATACCCTCGAGATTGTTTCTGGGAATGCAGAATATTTTTATGGTAGCAAGGAACAAGTTAGGACTGATTTTTTAGCATTTGTAAAAGAAAAAACTTAAACGATGAGTATTTTTGAACGCTAAAAACGGTGGGAAAGTAAAATAAAATTTGTCCGTAGGAAATTGAAGGCGAGAAAGTTGCAAAACATTTGCTAAAACCATACACATAGTTACTAAAAAAGGAAACATTAATGATTAATTACCAAGGATGAAAAAACTTTGAAAAAGAAGTAATGTAAAAGAGTTAGAAACACTGGGATGAATCCATAGAAGCTGAATGTCAAGTAGAAATTGATACTTCTGTGGTATCTGACTATTCAGTATTCAGAGATTCGTATTTACCGAATGTCGATGACCCCTGTTCCATCCTCGATGATGGTGTTATTCTTGTCGCACAAGTAGTAGCTGACACACTCGCCGACCTCACCATCTTCCGTCTTGCAGGATAAGTCGGTGGCTGTACGAAAAAAAACACAAAGGTATTTATCATAAAATTCTTTGGATTACATTTATTTACATTGAAATAAATCTATTATTTACGGATTTTATCGCGAATTTAGTTTAATTTTTTACATTTTTGACTTCCCGACGTTTCGATTACTTTACAGCTTTCGTGGTCACGGGGCGGACTGAGGTATTAGACGTCCGCTCTGTGACTGTTACAATTCAACTACCCTTATTTTACAATTATTAATTTAAAAAAAATAATTTTAAATATCTAGTCTGTGTTTGCGATCCGATCTACGCAGAAGGAGCTCACAGTGTCTTGAGGTCTGGCAGTTGGTCTTTTGGGTTCCAATTTAATTAAATGTAGTATTGGATCCCATGCTTGTGCAAGCTTCAAGCCATCTTCTCTATTGAAATTTGGATGTTTTTTAATTTCAATAGCCTCGCAAAACATCCTGGGCATTATTTTACAATTATTAATTTAAAAAAAATAATTTTAAATATCTAGTCTGTGTTTGCGATCCGATCTACGCAGAAGGAGCTCACAGTGTCTTGAGGTCTGGCAGTTGGTCTTTTGGGTTCCAATTTAATTAAATGTAATATTGGATCCCATGCTTGTGCAAGCTTCAAGCCATCTTCTCTATTGAAATTTGGATGTTTTTTAATTTCAATAGCCTCGCAAAACATCCTGGGCAGGAAACGGTGTTCTTTAGCGAGGACTTGGGGCTGGTCAAAGCGGAGGTAATGCTTGGAGCCTTCTTCTATATGTTCAGCAACTGCAGACTTCGTTGAGCGTCGATGTTTGACGTCAGCTATGTGTTCTTTCACGCGGGTCCCTATGCTTCGTTTTGTTTGACCTATGTAGGAGAGGCCACAGTCGCAATCTATTTTGTATACGCCCGGTTCTTGCAGGGGTATATGGCACTTGACAGGTGGTAGAAATTGACTAATCTTCTTGGGCGGCTTGAAGTAGGTTTTTATAGAAGCACGCTTCAGGATATAGCCAATTTTGTCCGTGACTCCTTTTATGTAAGGCAAGACAACGGGGATTCGTTCGACTGTGGCTGGCTTCACTCGGTTTCTGTGACGGCGGCGTGGATTTGGAGCTTGTTGTCTCGCAGTACCTGCTTGACGTGTTGCAGCTCAGTCGCCAGGTGTTTCTCGTCACAGATTCCTCGTGCTCTCTGAAACAAGGATTTAACCACGGTAGCTAACTGTTTTGGATATGGTGAGAATCGCCGTTCAGATATTTATCTGTATGGGTCTTTTTTCTATACACAGTGTGACTTAAGGACTGATCGGGATTACGGATAAAATTAAATTGGAACCCAAAAGACCAACTGCCAGACCTCAAGACACTGTGAGCTCCTTCTGCGTAGATCGGATCGCAAACACAGACTAGATATTTAAAATTTTTTTTTTAAAATTAATAATTGTAAAATAAGGGTAGTTGAATTGTAACAGTCACAGATCGGACGTCTAATACCTCAGTCCACCCCGTGACCATGAAAGCTGTAAAGTAATCGAAACGTCGGGAAGTCAAAAATGTAAAAAATTAAACTAAATTCGCGATAAAATCCGTAAATAATAGTTTTATTTCAATGTGTAACATTCGCGTAAATCTAAGAAACCATTACATTTATTTACGTTAATTGACAAACCAATTTATGTCTAAATATAGATTTAACGCACACACTGTTTATAATTTACTTCCTTTGTACTCGTCTGCAACTCTTTGTTACTTGTGCAACGATCGAAGCCACCTAAAATTAGAAAATCCCTTAATACTGTTTAGACTACCTATTCATTCTAAATTGAAAACAAAGTGTAGACTGTAGAGCATCCCTAACTTCCAATGTAGGAAGTTAAACGGGATTTACAATCGATAAGGAATCACTTAAGTTGCTACCAACATTTATATTGATAAGAAATAAGGGATTTCCTACGCAAATTAGAAAATAGACTTAGGAGTCGTAAAACAGACTTACTACTTGTCTGTGTTACGCTTGGGACAAACGTCGAAGGTCCTTTGTTCACCAATGTGGCTTGCGTGGTGGTGGCTGGCGCATCGAAGATTTGATGGATGAGGGAATCCAGGTCCCCGGATTGGCCATAGGCACACGCCAATAGGATGAAAAATGGCAGCGTTTTGTACATCTGCGAATAATAAAATACATTTGTTAACTCAGATTACGGCGCACTTTTTGACAAACAATAATATACTAAAAGACAATTCGCGTGGGTGAGGATTTTTTGCTTCGTTTCGTCTTAACCAATATAAATAGTTTCGTAGTGATGGAATTCATTATTATAGATTTAAAAGATATTGTAAAAGACCTAAATAATAAAAAAATAATTAGATTTACCAAGAGAATTTTATTGCAAGTATTTTGAAATTAAACAAGCAACATCGGATGGTCCAACGGCTGAAAAGTTAAACTGCGCCCGGGCTTGCCACTTGCCGGATCCTCCGTATTTGATAAACATTTGTGGGTACTGGGTACCAAGAAGGGGTACTAGGTATCGATTTTTACGCACGTGTGACTATTTTGTTGTAAAATATGCACTAATGAATGCCTTCATTAGTGCATATTTCTATTCCTCTTTTTGCTTCGGATTGAAAATAGGAATAATCAGGAATCCTGCAATAAGGCAATATTAAAAATATATTGAAGTACCTTTAGATGTAGGTTCTCAGTTTATAATAATTTAAGGTTTTTACTAGATAAATTTAAATGAAAGCTTGTTTTTTTTCTATCATTATTTTTTATTATACCTATCTAGAAATAAGTGTTTTATAAGTTTTAACATTATTGTGTACGTAAAACCCCGCTGCGAGGACTGAATGATAAGCAGACGTCCGAAACGCAGTGGGTAATTAGGTAAGTAAAATGTATTTTCCCACAAAATCGCAAATAACGACTTTACTTATTCCATTTTAACCTTGGTTCTGGAAATAGCTCAATGACAAATAAATATAATTGTAGTTCCCAAAGGTTTTACATAATAATACTTTTGTCCCATATAAGTAGGTATTAATCACAGCATTTTCGTCTTCGGAAGTTATAATATTATCTATTTAGAAAGCTTATGAAAATTAGTTGATTTCTCTATTTCATTTTGTTTTTCTGTTTAGTGTATTTTTTTGTAATATTTACGGTAATTTGTGTAGGTTTCCGATTTTAAAATCTGACATTGGTAGTTTGGGACAGGAATAGGCGCTAGGCTTGACAATAGGCTCGCCCCAGGCAGATTTTCCATCATCGTGTGTGCGATCCGGGCCGATCCGAATGTTTTAAGACAAACGTGCCCCAAAAAACTAATATTTTAGGTGAATATACGAAATAAAGCCTTGGAACTCAACGACGTGTTAGTCTATAAATTAATGCTGTTGGACCATTCAGAATGGATGTTGAGTAAATCAGATTTTCCTCGTAGACAAACAGGTTAGAACGTTGATAATGTGTTCATAAGTGCGATGAGTTCATCCGGCGAGGTCACGGACTGTTATCGTAATTACATATTGACAATATAACGATATTTAAATATATTATTTAACTCCTACTTTATTATTGTAATCATCCCTTCGTTTTAGCCCTGTGGTAGTAAGTATAAATATTTTTGTAAGATGTGAGTTTCTGGGGATCGTTTTTCAGGTGTAACGAATCACTGTTCGATTACCTACACGGCTTGAATATACCATGTTTTATTCATGGATAGATAGAAAAACCTTTTATTTATTTACATTTCGTCACTGTATTAACATAGAACCAAACCAGTCAACCAACTGGGTGGTCAATGGGTAGACAGAAAGTCAAATGATGGTCGCTCATGAGTAAAGGTTAAGAAATAAGAGCCAAAGGTTATTGCAGATACATACAGGGTATATCAAGACTGCTACCGAAAACGAAGCCGGGTGGTAGTCCAAGCGACTTCAGACACAATGCAACAGAAAAAGTTGCAAAAAAAAGCGACAATTTTTTTTTGTTATTTTTTTCCTATGGCCATATTTGGGTTGTAAATACATTTTTTCCTAAAATAATAGTGTATACCCTTTTATTTATAAATACTTTAAGGTATAAAAGAGTTTAAATTATTATTTTAGCAAATACTATGGATTTACCATCCAAAAATGACGATATTTAAAAAATCATAAAAAATACTTGTCGCGTTTCTATGCTAAATTTTTAATTGCATTGTGTTTGTAGCCACTAAAACTACCACCCGGCTTCGTTTTCAGTAGCAGTCTTGAGATACCCGGTATATAGGTTCGGAGATGTAAGTTCAACGGACCGGGAAGCAGCAGCAAATAAAACCTCTGCCTTCTTTTTCTGGACTAACGGTGTGAACTTATGTAGATATGTGTGAAATTCTTGTCTAGGGTAAACATAATGTAAGAAACCAATGTTAATACGTTTTTGCCTGACCTTGACATTTACAAGTCGCTTAGTAACAATGTTCACGCTTTGACTTTAAGCGATCCTTTATATCCAAGACGAGCGGTCCGGCCCGTATATGGTTTCCTTGACCGCCTGCATTCTTCCATCTTGTGTTACGAGGAAAAAATATTTATATTTAATTAAAAACAATCTCATTAACACAATATAAATACTTATAAGAAGCAAAATAAATTCTTTAGCTCAAAAATTAAAACTCTTTCATATAAACATACAGGGTATATCAAGACTGCTACCGAAAACGAAGCCGGGTGGTAGTTAAAGCGACTTCAGACACAATGCAACAGAAAAATTTGCAAAAAAAAGCGACCATTTTTTTTTGTTATTCTTTTTCCTATGACCATATTTGGGTGGTAAATACATTTTTTCCTAAAATAACAGTGTATATCCTTTTATTTATAAATAATCTAAGATATAAAAGTGTTTAAATTATTATTTTAGCAAAAACTATGGATTTACCACCCAAAAATGACGATATTTAAAAAATCATAAAAAAACATTGTCACGTTTCTTTGCGAAATTTTTAGTTGCTTTGTGTTTGTAGTCACTAAAACTACCACCCGGCTTCGTTTTCGGTAGCAGTCTTGAGATACCCGGTATATTTTATTGTATAACTGAGAAAACATATTCGATCGTATTTCTAGCATTTCTCATTGGTTTTGGCTAACCAGCTACGTAAAATGGAAGTTAGTGCTAGACAGACTCTAAAACAGCAGTTGGTATCAAAAAATAATGATAATAATTAAACAACATCTCTTTAAAATAAACGTCAACCTATCAAGTGACCTTTGTTATTGTGAGTGATAATTGGTTGTCAGTAGTGATTCGAGCAGTTAACGCGTTTCATAATCTATTAGCCGCGTACTGACTGACCGAGCAGCCTCGCGAGGCCTGCCGCGCGAAGCAAATGCTCGGCTAGTCGGGACGTGCCTCGCCCGAGGCAAACACACACGCCCGCCTCGCCCGAGCGTGCCGCGGCCCGAGCCGAGCGTTGTCGGTTTTTTGTCCATGCTCAAAGGCGCCTCGGTACGTTTGCCGCGCTCAATCAAGACGATTGTGTTTCGCCTCGCTTGTTCGTCGCAGGTTAGCGCCATGGATAAAGAACAGTGTCTTAAATTAATACAACTATACGGTGAATATAGAAGACTTTAGGATGCGCAATGTCCCGATTATACTAATAGAGGATTAAGAGAAGATACACGGAGAATAAGTTAGAAAATGAACATTCCAATAGCTGACTTGAAGAAAAAAATCTAATCTCTTTTGGTATAAAAGTTTCTTCCAAAAACGTTTAGGTTTCCGTTTTCTTTACTTTACAAGCCATAAAATTATTAGAATGGCAGTGGTGGCTGTAGCTTTCCGAACGTACTGCCTCAAAACTTCTCTTGAGCAAAACTGGCTCGGCCATGCCGCGCGAAGCTGCCTCGATCCAAAAAATGTACACATCGAGGCTGCCTCGCGAGGCAACCGTCCCGCAGCAAACGTCTGAGGCTGCCGCGCGAGGCTGCGCGGCTAGTCAGTACGCGGCTATTGACGAGTTCATCGTCATCACAACTTCTGAAGGACGGACTCACAATATTATTTATCCCCTTGTTTGTTCATAAAATGTTCAAGCAAAGGACTATGCCCATTTTATTATGAAACTTAATATCGGTGCGAAGATTTTTGTCCCTCGATGAAACTTACTTTTTTGTGTAGGAAAAATATATACAGGGTATCTCAAGACTGTTACCGAAAACGAAGCCGGGTGGTAGTTTTAGTGACTTCAGACACATTGCAACAGAAAATGTTGAAAAAAAAAGCGACGATTTTTTTTTTGTTATTTTTTTCCGATGGTCGTTTTTGGATGGTAAATTTATTTTTTCCTGAATAATAATGTTTACCCTTTTATTTATAAGGACTCTAAGGTATAAAAGAGTTTAAATTATTATTTTAGCAAAAACTATGGATTTACCACGCAAAAATTACGATATTTAAAAATCATAAAAAAAAATTGTCGCGTTTTTTTACGAAAATTTTAGTTGCATTGTGTTTGTACTCACTAAAACTACCATCCGGCTTCGTTTTCGGTAGCAGTCTTGATATACCCAGTATAATACTGGTTATCTCAAGAATTTTGCAAAGAAACGCGACAATTATTTTTTATGATTTTTTAAATATCGTCATTTTTGGGTGGTAAATCCATAGTTTTTGCTAAAATAATAATTAAAATCTTTTATAGCTTAGATTATTAATAAATAAAAGGGTATACGCTATTATTTTACGGAAAAATCTATTTACCACCGAAATATGGTCATAGGAAAAATATAACAAAAAAAAATGTCTCTTTTTTTTGCAACTTTTTCTGTTGCATTGTGTCTGAAGTCGTTTTAAACTACCACCCGGCTTCGTTTTCGGTAGCAGTCTTGATATACCCTGTATATTTCTTCAATAAACATAAATATAATTGCGACCCAGGCCCGGAGTTCTTGGAGAAAAGAACTTGAAGTCCAATAAAAAATATTTTACTGTCTTCGGCTCTGTAAACAAAATGTAAAATGTGATGATGATTACTTTATTTTATACAATTCTATCACCCGGGATAAAACAGCAAAACGTTTAAAGACAAACCATAAAAAACGCCATAATGAATTTTAAGCAGTATCGGTATTGGGATTTACGATATTTCAACCGATACTATAAATGGGCATTCTCCTTTAAACTATATACATACATAAGTTTAAGTACATACATAAACTTTTTGCCAGAAGGGGTAGGCCGAAGTACTACCAAGATATGACTGATTCTTTTTGTTTGTTCCCTCCCATGATATGACAGGAGGCGAGCCCATTGCCATATCGGGCACAAATTCCTGACTCCAGGTTGATAATTAATAGATATATCCAATGCCATGTTGCCCGAGCCGGGTTTTGCACCCGAGACCTCAGCATTATTCCCACACGCTGCCCTGATGTTTGGCGAACTTCACTTTTTTTGTTGGCGCGGAGAAACCGGGATACCGCTAGCGCCCCACCTCGGGGGATAGTGGAGCGATTATGTTGGGTTCACCAATCTATGGCTTACGAACCAAAACCCCGCGTTGCCCTCTTCGGCGCAATTGGAACGGCCCCGGGAATCCGAAGCAAGAGCGCTCCAGGTGGTACCAGGGGACTTCACATACCATTTTTTTTTATAATGATCTCTATGGAATGCCGGTTTCCTCACAATGTTTTTATTAACCAACCGTTTAATTTGATCTATTAATAAAAGATAAATCATACGTAATAAAAAGTAATACTATTGCTGCTAAGATCAAAATGTCAGATATATCCCTGAAATGAGAAATGCTTTGTTGCTACCAGGAAAACCTCTGCCTACACCTTCTGGGAGGCGGAAGTTTATGTATGCAATACAGTAAAATTATAGTAAATGAACGTAGCATCGCGGTGTTTACTAATCAAACTAAATTGTTTATGAACTTTTTTACATTTTGTTCGCATTACGTCATCATGGCAATTACAATAATAAATGCGTGATGCACAATTATTTAGTAATACGAAGTGTTTCCTACGTCTCACGTCTGTACGGACTCGGAGTTTCCCTCTCAAGGTACTTAACCTTATACATGCGCTGTGACGTCATAAATTTCCCAAAACGAATCTTGCGTTGGTCTTTCCTTCTAGTAGCCACGTGTTTATGTCAATAAGAAGTTCTATTCGTGCGTTTATCCTGGATTGTTCAAGTTTTTAGTATTTTCTTACATTCAAAATTTCACTGTATGGGATTTTATATTAAAATCCAAAATTCATAAACAAGGAATATTTTTTATTAAGATATCGCTTCGCAAGTATCAATAACCAGGGGCGTCAGTATACTTAAAATATGGCACAGATAAGACTATCGCGCACTGAGCAGTACCTATACCTCCCCTACCTATTTTGTGGGTTTATACCAGTCGTATCGACTTTTTACTAAAGTTGCAACTATATACGTCCATTGATGCTGTAGCCAAATCAATGGAATGACAACATCATAATATAGAGAATGTTTATTATAAACATTGAGAATATATTTGCGTGCCGCATAGGTAAAACGTGCGAACGCGAAGTTTGGGAGCCATTGTAAAGTAAAATTGAGCTAGATTGTAATCAAAATTGTCTGACATCAACACTAATTGGTCAGATGTATGGTGATATTGTTTGTTGTGCAATATATCCGCGGAAGATACTTCATCTTACCATCAACAACCGATCCAGCAAATAACCCACCAAATATTTGATAATGGCCTTTTCACTTTGACATCAAAATTATCAGCGTGATAATAATTAACGCAACCGGTTTGAACTCTAAGCAATGTCCACTTTAACGATTGTTTCCTTTTTATTCATTCAAGTGCTTGCCTAGCAAAATACTGTGTGCAAAATACAATCACATAATAATGTTGAAAAACATGACCAAAAAATAGAGTCGTATGACGTTATATCTAGGAACTTAAGCTTCAAGATGTATATAAACGTCTAGGCTGAAGAAGCAACACCAATGTTTAAATAATAAAACAAACTAAAACGAAATCATAAAAACAGAACTTGTTTTGTATCGATCTTTAAGTAAACTTCAAAGTTTTTATTTCCTGCGTTTTCAAAATCAAATAAGACTCACCTTGAAATCTTGTATTATCTTAGCATATTATCACAAACACACGATTGTATAAAAAGTTCAGTGGGTACACACGAGTGCCGCGCGGCGCCGACCCTCGCTCACTGACCGAACCAACTGATGTCATGACTTGGAGATGTCTATGAGGAAAAACATATCGATTATTTAAAAAACAGGATTAATTTCTTCGAATCACGTAAATAAATACCGTTAAAGAGAATCAAAATCCAACAGTCACCCAATGGTTATAAACTGTCTGCTCGGGAAAATACTAAGGATTGTTTTCTTTTACTATGTAAAGGAAAATAAGTTGTAAAACACATTTTCTTTCCCCTAGGAAACTGAAACCGCAGTCTTCCTTAATGAATGGTCTTAAACAGCTCTTACTGGTCCACGAAGTTTGCCAGTGGTAGGAATTAGAATTTAGTTAGATATAAAACATACCATATTACCACCATGAGTTAAATTATGGCTAAGAATAAAGTAGCGGTTTAGCATTCACCATGCCCTAGGCGAGATTTCAACGGTGCTCTAAAGTACTATCCAAATCTAAACGAACAATAGTAAATCTTAATATATATAATTCACGTGTCACGTTGTTTGTCCGCGATGGACTCCTAAACCACTCAACTGATTATAATGAAATTTTGTAGATATGTGTTATTTGTTCCAACTTAAAGGTGGGATAGTTTTTATCTCGATTGAATTGACGAAAGTATAAAAAAAAGGAAAAAACATTTTGCCATACAAAATGTTCATGGGTTTGTAACTGTCAAAGATTTAATGTTCATAGCGTCGATACGGTAAACTCTTCCCTTAAATTAAATAACGTATTTAAATAAAGGTTTCGAATCGACAACACATAGCCACAATATTCGATTTATGGCGTATTTTAGATTTTAAAGATGTAAATTAATGACAGTAATGAAAAGTGGTTGACATTTAAATTGCTTGTCAAATATTTATGCATACGTTCAGGAATTTATTGTAAACTAAAGAGTATATTATGATGCTACATAAATATAGGACAATTAAATAAATAATATTCACATGGATTAAGTTTTACTTCTTTTCAAGATAGAATTTCACTTGAAAATGAAAAATCTTTAATATAATAACACATAAAAATAAAAACTGAACTGAACTGAATAAAATAAAAATTTTATATAATTATGGAGAATATTGCAGGGATTCTCAAATTAGGCGTTGCCTGTGTCTTGAAAAACCAGTTAAATATAATTGTTTCTACGTTAATTGTGTGTGTGTGAGTGCATTTCTACGAAAATTAATATTTCATCTCTTTATTACTAACAAGAGTAATGGCGTAATATTTTTGGAAAAACAGCATAGTGGGGGTGAAATAAGGGATGGGATATTGCATGGATAATCAAAATCGAGAAAGTGTTTAGAAAGTAGAGAGAAACTGGATATAATAGAGTGGGAGGTAGGGGAGAAGACTGAGATAGCTGACAGATTTAATAGGACGAAATGTAAATGCACGGTATAAGACGGGATGGTTAATTAAGAGAAAGGACGCGACGTATCGGGAAGTGAATGAACAGACGGGATGGGACGGAATTGAGCAGGACAGTAGGATAGCTAATTCATGTTTAGGTATACAAGAGCTTATACGAAAAATAACACGTATTTGGTGTGGAGTAAAATAAAAAAGTATCTGCACCCATGCATGAACTGCATATCTGCATGAAAACATAATGTATCGTACAATTTATGCATAATGCTACTGGCCAAGTCGATCTATTTATTTAAAACGTAAAGAATTTTTAATATTGATATGATAATAACTTACGTAATAACTTTATACAGAACGTCCCTTAATCAAGGACTAAATAAATTAATCGACTTGGTATTTCATGGATCTCACAACTTTTTGCGGTAGAAAAACTGAGCTGCGAGACTTGGAATTTTTTTACGGGATGTTTTTGATGGGATCTCACGTCTTTTTGTAGAGTCCTACTTTATTCCTTTTCGGTACTTTTTATTTCTAGAATATATATAATGATTTTTCTTAAAGCCTCTGTCTTATGATTTTTTCTTATTTTTGTAGGTATCAATTTATCACAAATATAGCGGATTTGATTATTAGTGTTATTTCTTTCATGGTGATTGTTTTCGAGCTATTTAGTCTATTTATTTGCAAGGTTATATTTGTCATGTTTTTCTAGAGGAATGTTGTACAGTTTAATGGGCTGAATACACCCTTTCCCTCTTTATATCCCCCTCCTGTTATGCCTCATATATATTATATATATATAGATACCAATCTACAACTATTATTCCATTATATACGGGTACAACGAATCATTAACTGCAAATGTATCTTTGTAATCCTATACATTTATATGAGATTACAAAGTTATTCACGCAGTTGGTGTATCTAGAAAACTAGACAGAAATTATGAAATGTTTGATTTTTTCCTTACTTTAGACACTAAACACTAATTATATTCTAAATTTGAAGGTTCTATGTCTGCTAGAAGTGCCTTAGACTTTTGATGATCGGTCAGTCAGTCAGTGAGTGACAAATTTGTGAAAGTTTGACAAGTTATAATTCTTAAACTACTGGTTCAAATTGAATGAAATTTTAAATATACCGTGTTTACACAATGCCTAATTAGTAACTGAAAATTCAGGCTTCTTGCTTTAACCACAACGAAGTTATGGGGGGTTGAAAATGGTCTGAATTGCTTCGAGAAAAGGATAGTACGGCTGTGCCGCTTTTTAGCTCGACTTGGAGGGGGCACTGCCGTGCCCCCAGATAAAATATCGGCATTGACATTCACTATACTGACCCGTGCAAGTTTGTAGCTGTATTCTGTTGTGATAATATTAATACATTACTAGATAAAGATTGAACGAGTGACTTTATAGGACGTTAAATATACATTTATTAATTCAATTACTACAATTCCAAAAATATTTATCAAATAACAGCGACAAACTCAAAAATTTAGTCGCAAAATATCTAACAACGCCTGAATACATGTTTGTTGTGGTGCTAAGCATTGACATAAATATATGGATATGGTCGAAAGCGCCTAAAGTGTTCCGACGTAATATAAATGGTACGGGGCAGCGCTCCAGTTAACTTTAGGTAAAGCCTTACCGAAATTAGACGTCGCCGCATCGATTTTGATAAGGTCTTCTTGTACAACGACAGAAAGATTCGTAAATAAAATGGTAACAATTATTATCACTATTAAAAGAAAAGTCTATTACATTACGTTTTTTTCTTTATAGCTACAAGTACTGGGTTTATGCATTAAGTTAATTTAACATTTTTCTTTTCATGTAGTTATCAAAAAATCTAAGAGTTATTCACGGCCACCTTAAACTGAATGTACTAAAGGTGTAAATGTGCGTATCCTTAATTTTTAAATCAATGGTGCTAAGCACAGACTATTAAGAAGATGCTACGTATTGCTAAGCGCTAACTTGGTCAACCTATGCCGTTTTACGTCATAGCGCGTGTCAATGACCTACACACTTGTGCGCATCCCGCAGTTGGGGTACCGCGGCGCATTAGTAGAGACAGAAAGTTGTTTTTCTTGTGGGGACCATTTTCAGGACCTGCCACAACTTTGTCGAATGATGACTAATATCAGCTGAATCTCGGCTTCTAGCTAGCTGAAAACCTGTGAATGATGATTTTAACACTTAATAATATATATATATATATATATATATATATATATATATATATATATATATATATTACGTAATACTGTCTTTCAAAAAGCCCCTCATTTAATTTCTTGTGGTCATTGTGGAGATCATTGGGGGAGGCCTATGTTCAGCAGTGGACTTCCTGTGGCTGATATGATGATGATGATGATGAATGATGAACAAAAATGATTTCCCTGTGTATACCGTATGCTGTATAAATAATAAGTACTCTCAAACACGGGGATGCATAGAGCATTCAAGGAAACTGAGCGAAGCCAGGTCTGGCAGCCTATAATATAATTTACCTTATAGAGGCACAGTGACCGCGACCCGGCACGCGGGGAAATGCCGCGGCGACTAGTTCTGTAATATTATGACTTTTTGTTTGTATGCCCAATCGACAAGGTGACGACTGACAAACCAAACCGGAACCCTCGCAGACCTCGACGTGAAGGATCTGCGTCTTACGTCGTTGCTCACACTTACAGTCGAAATACTAGTACCATACTTATTAATTTATGTAAACTATATATTTGGCAGCGATGGACGGTCAAACGATTCATGTTGGATAGATATAGAGTTTCTTGCCCGTTCTTCTCTAGTGAAAACCGCTTTCCGAACCGGGGGGTAGATAAAAAAAGAGACTGAATCTAAATGATGTAGAACATCTTAATGGAATCAATAAATTATTTTCATTTTCATTTTATTCGCACTCAAACTTGCGTTGGTGAAGACTTTAGTTATTTGATAGTTTTTAAGAAACTTGCAATAAGTACTACAAGCGTCGCAAGAAACGAAATAAAGGTGAGATTGCTTATTACATTATCTTTTTAATCTTGTCCTGAGAAGTAAGCGATAAAAACCTGAAAACTTGATTGATTGTAAGCTGTCACCGCCGCTAATGCACTTTCGCAATATCAAGGGCACGGACAAGCGGGTGTCCAGTGGGAAGTATCTATCGTGTGGAGAACACTTGGACATTTTTTATGCTTCGATCAAAGAAGGCCGTATCATGGCGCTCGGGAAATACAGAAGGAAAGAATTGAATCCACAATTCTCGGAAACATAACTTATGAAAACAGATGATTCCTCTAGATAAATATCTTGGTATATGTAATGGGGAGGTTTATTTTCAGCACTGAATACTTATTTATGGTGGCTGCGTATTACTTTATAGTTTTTATATAGTAGCTGGATTCGCATCATTTTATTAAGCTTTTCAAGAAACAAGACTTAGGATTTATTTTATTTAAGGCTATTGTAATAAATTGTATTAAACGACCGTGACAGTTGTTAAACAACAAACGCAATGAATTCTACGAATTCTGACATTACTTAGCGTTATATCCTCAAAGCAGCATAAAAATTGAAGGCATTGAAAGAGTGAGTGTGAGTGTGTGCGTGTGAGTTCGTGGTAATATGTGTAGCCAAACTATGAGCTTATATGCATAAATTAGGAATTATCCTCATATCAAAGTTAATAAAACTCTTTTTATATTATTTTATTGCAATGAATGGCGAGACGAGCATGCCGTTCGCCTGATGGTAAGCGATACGACCGCTCATGAACAATAGCCAAACCAAACAACACCTTGAATTACAAAGCAATGCTTCCCATTCCACTGCGCTCGCCATCCTGCGACATAAGATCTTAAGTCTCAATAAGTCCAGTAAAATATCAATACAAAGTGGCTACAATGTCCTTCAAACCGAAACACAACAGTGCATTTACAATGCTATCTGGCGGGAGAAATAGACAGAGTCAGACAGAGTCTTAAGTCACTGGGTCCTGTGGTCCGGTTATATCTAAATGGGTCTGTAATTATTTATTAGTTAATCTGTGTAAAAAGGAATACAAACAGTTGTAAATAAAATATTGTCCCCTTTCTGTACTCTATGCTCAAGGTTTGCTAACGAAATCAAATCAGGAATGAGGAAATCCGTAGGAGAACTAAAGTACCCGATATAGCCCAGCGGATCAGTAAGTTGCAATGGGCGGGGCACATAGCGCGGAGAACTGAGGCCTATGTTCAGCAATGGACTTCCTTTGGCTGTTGAATTCGATTGAATTGGATTCTGTACTCGGGACATGTTGAATACACCCATAACATGAGGAGACTGTTATAATCCTACTAAAAATGTTAAAAACTAACGACGTCGCCAATTATATTTTATCAAATTACTATTTTTTTATTGATTGGAACTAAACAATTCAGCCATTCGACTTAGGTTTATTTGTAACGATTGTAGGTAACTGCTTTAATGGAATTTCAGATTTTATTTTTGTCAATATGCTTGGTGAGTTGCAAATTTTAGAGTTGAGAAAATTGAACTCAGATTTTTTCATTATAAGGATTTAGGATTCAATATTAAATTATATTTTAGATTTCATTAAACAGAAAATTCACTATTAATATCCAGTCGCTTTTATTACTCAAAAGCATATTTTATTTAAAAAACTAACAATGACTACCTCGGTGGCGTAGTTGTACTACAATACGGCTACAAACTGAGGTCTCGGGTCGGGCAAGGTGGTGCAGCCCGGAGTCAGGATTTTTGCCCGTAATATGGCGATAGGCTCGCCCCCTATCACATCGTGAGACGTAACATGCAAGGGCGAATGTTAGTGTCCTGGTTGCACTTCTAGCTACCCCTTCTGGGAAAAAGGCGTGACAACTCACGCCTTTTTTACGCCGTTTATGTATGTATGTAATTTAACATTAATTAACATAAAAATTGGTTGTTCCAGCTAAATTTCGATTTGGTCAAAGCGAGCAATGGCGATCTGTCGTCATTCCAACTGGTAAGCTATGATGATGTAATTAAAATTGGCCTGTACTTGCAATCACCTAAAAAAATCCACATCTATTGCTAAATAAATGACAATCAACGAGGTGTGTCAATAGGTGTTAAGCACTCTGTTTATTGAAGTTTCACGTAGAAACTGCAACTAGATTTCTAACTGCATAGTGACAATGACCAACTTTTTGGGATTTTTATTTATGCATCTACTATTTTTGTAACTTTTAATTATTAATATTTAAATATAAATAGTACCAATTATTTTTGTTTGTAGATAAATATTGCGCTTAATCTATGTTTTAGCTAGCCCGGCTATCGTTCCCTACTGTGGAAACGGTAAGTATTTATAATAATATAATAAAATATAACCAATAAATATACTTGGAAGATATTTTTATTTAATAATTTTTTTTTTAACCAAATGTGTATTATACATAACAATTAGAAAACCAAACAAGTTTTAGATCTAAAAATAGACGGTATTATTACAAAGACGTAATTTGCAAACCTTTGCGTGTGATATCGCTTACAGAAACCGTACAACATGCCGAGCGCGAAGGAGATCGATCCGCGGCACAGCTACGCCGACGAGAAGTTCGAGAAGCTGCAGCAGTACTACAGTTACATGAACGGCAGGATGAAGGAACCACAGAACCCAGTCAGTCTTCCAACATCAAACTTTCGAAGTACCAACCATCACAACCAAACGATATTTCTCATTGATTTAATTCCTAGGCTAGAGTCAATTATGTAGACGCAGTTGTTTAATGTAAAATACGAGTATTATGTTCCCCGACTTATAAATTAACTAAATGTATCGTACCTTCAAACAGGTAGTTGTTCATTTAACAAAAAGCCAAATACAAGAACACGATGCGTCAAACTCGTAGAAAGGCAACTGAAGATAGTGACTATCATCTTAATACACAAACTCTTCAAAAAGATTCATCCAGATTTCCAATCAATAAATCTAAACACGCGGCTGCCAACATGTTCACGGTGGTCGCGGGATCGAATCCCAGGGCACACCTCTGACTTTTCGGGAGTCATGTGTGTATTGATAGTCAATCACCACGCATTAAAACGGGAAGGAAAACATCGTGAGGAAACCTGCATACCATAGCTATTTATAAGAATTTCTATGGTATGTAAGTGCGCCAACCCGCACTAGGCCAGCGTGGTGGACTATATGGCCTAACCACTCTCAATCGTACTCTCGATTGTAGAGGAGGCCCGTGTCCTGCAGTGGGACGTATATGGGCTGATACAGATACAAATCTAAACACAGTTCATTTCATACCCCAGACGGAACGACGCGAGATCTTGGAGAACTCACAGAAGAAGCTATTCGAGTTCATAGACACCCACATCAAAGACCTAAAGAGACTGCTGTTCGCAACTGACATGGCACTCATGTCCATGGTGCTATTGAAGCTCAACAAGAAGATGGACACATCGGAAGCTAAGATCAAAGCCACGCAGGCGAAGATACCGTTCGGATTGTACACCAGTCCTGGTGAGAGAAACTTTAATTTATATTTACTTTATAAATAAACTCTCTAAACAAAGTAACTCAACGACAACTAGTTTCAATATAAGAGCAAATTTAATCCCACGTTTATGTTGCTAAAGAAATTAAAAAGGTGAAGACTATATTATCCTCTCTTCAACAAAGCGGCACCGGCGCTTACAAAATTATTAGTATCAAATAAAAAATCTCTTGACTTTTTCAGAGTTCAAATGTTTAGACACGTCGTACTATATCGCATCAGCGCACAACCAAGAGGATGTCCAGATGATATTGTCAAGCGAGAGGAAGCCGCACTGCTACACGTTTAGGGGTAATATTACAATGTCTGCCTAATGGTCAGAACTTATATATAAGCAAGATATCAAGTTTTAAGTCGTACGCATTATAAACTATGAGAAAATTAACGGTGCAGGGATACACAGAAATTACATTTCTGCAGATTCTTAAATCATAACAGAATTTTAAGGCAACTGCAGTACTAAGGTCATCGCTTCAAATAAACTGTGGTTTCAAAAACCGATTTACAGGAGCATTTGCGTTTACTGGTTTCTATCACCGACACTCGGAGACGACGTACGTGGGTCCCCACGCGGAGCAGTTCCAAGCCAAGGACCCCAGCCAGGGCCTCTACTGTCACTCCGACGACAACTGGAGCGATGCGCAATGCATTTACAAGTAATTTTATTTTAGACGTGCGAAATTTTTAGCTCAATATGGAGACGGATGTAAGTTTCACAATTTCATCTCGATTTATTTAACAGCATCAAATAAGAACAAGCATAGTATTACCATTACAATATTCATGTCCTATCTTAAAAAGCGAACGAAACCATCGTACACGGGCCTCCTTAACAATTGAGTCCAACACGAATGAGTGGTTACGAAAGTGGTTAGGCCATTCGTATCTGGAATATATAGTTCGCCAACTGGCTCTAGACCAGTATTACCGACTATGGCTAGAATTTGAAACAAATAGCATATTGGTAAGAAAGCCTATGCCCCGAAGTGGCACGTATATGGACTCAGGACTGATTTATTATTTTCTATGTCTGTAGGATCAACCCCCGCGAGGAGTTCCCCGAGTCGGTGGAGTACGAGCCGAAGATCTCGTACTGGTGCGGCCCGTACCGATACTTCGTGCCCGCCACCACCGACGTGCGCTGCGTCTTCTCCATCTTCGCAATGAACTTTGTCTTCCGCTTCGGCTACGACGGCGTCACTTATAAGAGCTCCGATCTCTCGTTTGTGAGTATTCATTAATTTTATTTCCTCCTCAAAATCATTTAGTCATATAAGGGTTGCTTTTTTTTCTTCATATCATGAATAAACATCCAAAACTGTGTGCAACATTGTACAACCTATAAATACTCTGTGACGTCAATGGGCTATTTGGAAGGGGAGCATATAAATAGCAACCAGTTGCTTTATGGGGTAAAGACTATAGTATTTACTCAAATTATGAATGCCATCTCGTGACATATACTTTTCCATTCGTGCGTGAAGTATACGGATATTGTTTGCAACGGTATGCACGTGGCACGTGGTGGCAGTATGTACGAAGATACTCACAATAGATCTTTTTAAATAGAAAATACCCCCAACAATCTAAACCCCTCTATCTCAGTTTGGAGATCGTTTCCGTGGCCAACGTTTTAACCAAGTCAGGTGGCTGGCACACGTCCATTTAAACTTTTATGATTTGCCAGATTGAAAAAAAACATAAACTTGATAGAATCTGATCTAAAAAGATTACTTGCACATAAAAAAGTTTTAAATATTGGGGGGTACCCTGTGATGCGAAACAAAGTTCGAATGTTTTATATCCGATGTAAGTTATAATATATCCACTTCTCAAAATGAATACTATTATTTATGAAACTTAACATTCACTCCGAACTTAGCAAGAACAAACTAATAAAAGAGATTAGTAAGTATATAATGAAGACGTAAGGTAGCGGATTAGAACATTTTGTGGAGTTTCTAGGCACATTCGCACAGTTACGTACGACGTTCGCAGATTCGAACTTGGACCCCTGGGTCGAGTAGTAGAACGTTTTAGGTCCTAACGGTAGTATGTGTTCAGATGTACCAGAACGGGCAGGTGTTCTACACGGACGAGCCATGGGCCGGCATGTCGTGCTGGAACTGGGCCTGCAAGTGGCGCCACAACCAGAACATGCGCTCCAACGAGTTCTTCGTCAACTGACACCACTGCTATACAGGATTATTTTCATTTGAGTGCATACATTTTAACAGGTCATTCAGAATTATTAATATAATCCATTGGTAAAAACACTGGTTTTTTTTCAATATTTTCTGTAATGTACGTACACACATACACACACACGAACGCATGTACGCACGCAAACACACACACACACACACACATGCCTGTATAAAAATGACCAGCCACCGTACTTGTAGATATTGAGTATTAAAACATAAAAATGGCATTAGCCACATGCGAAATATAATATAATTTTTATTTTAAACATTCCTTTAGTAGGTACTAGCGGTCCGGCCCAGCTTCGCCCAGGTACAAATAGATTTCTGTACAATAATATGTAGGTATTATACATATAAACCTTCCTCTTGAATCACTATTAAAAAAAAACCGCATCAAAATTCGTTGCGTATTTTTAAAGATTTAAGCATACAAAGGGACATAGGGACAGAGAAAGCGACTTTGTTTTATTCTATGTAGTGTTATGGCATTAAAACAAAAGTATTGTTAAAAAATCATATATTACTAATCTCATAACTATCTACACATATAAGTTTTACAATATTTAACAAACAACATTATCTTATATACAAAACATTGTATTTTTACATTATACCAAAACCGTCAGATAACAATTTAAAAAATATTTGTCTGCGAAATATTGAACACGGGTATCATGTGGAACAAAAACGCATTTATACTTTCGCATTGATGTATACGACGAACACGTTACATAATAAACTATATTATATATTTGGCTTTATTTGTTTGAGCGTAAATTAACATTTTAAGATTGGAAGTCTTTAAAAAACATAGAAATGTAAATTAATCGAAATATTCGCATTCGCACACATCAATACAAACGTGACATCAAAGTAATAATTCATTATTTTTAGGGTCATTAGGGTCTTCAACTTAAATTAATTAGACATTTCATGATTAAAAAACATCATTTTGTCAGCAATTAATTTTCAAAATGGACGTGAACTATACATATATGCGCTACATACAATCCAATTAAGACTAGCTTGTTAACGAGGCTCACTAATACAATTGCATTAATGGATTAAAAGCATCGACCAAATAAATTGGAAATTATATATTCAGTTGCATTTTAAATTATTTTTTGGCTAAACGGGGTATCCGCGCTTGATATATTTAAGCTGGTCAAATTTCATCTGAATGGAGTCATCAAGATCTGTTTGTAAGGTAAATATTACCTTACATACATACAGGGTATATCAAGACTGCTACCGAAAACGAAGCCGGGTGGTAGTTTAAGCGACTTCAGACACAATGCAACAGAAAAAGTTGCAAAAAAAAGCGACAATTTTTTTTTGTTATTTTTTTTCCTATGGCCATATTTGGGTGGTAAATACATTTTTTCCTAAAATAATAGTGTATGCCCTTTTATTTATAAATACTCTAAGGTATAAAAGAGTTTAAATTATTATTTTAGCAAAAACTATGGATTTACCACCCAAAAACGACGATATTTAAAAAATCATAAAAATAATTGTCGCGTTTCTATGCGAAATTTTTAATTGAATTGTGTTTGTGGCCACTAAAACTACCACCCGGCTTCGTTTTCGGTAGCAGTCTTGATATACCCGGTATATAAACTCACACCTTTTTCCCAGAAGGGGTAGGCAGAGGTGTTATCAGATATCACGATGTGATAGAGGGGGAGTCTATCGCCATATAATAGCAAAATCCAATATCACTTTGCCCGGCCCGGGACTCGAATCCAAGATCTCAGCTTTGTTATCGTACCGTAGTCAAAATGCGTTACCGAGGCTGTTCCTACATTGGAGACATCCGACCTACAAGCTATATTAAAACACTTAAATAAAAGTGACATGAAAGGTAGTAAGGAGGTTTTGTGTTACAAGCACCACGAGGAAGCGACATTGTGCGAACAAGCTATTGTACGTCTTATGTACTGTATTTAGCGTTGATATAAGGCATTACGTGTATTGTTGCTTAGCCCAGCAGTGGACTGGGTTGATGATAAACCAAGGATTAGAGACTATCGAAAAGCCCATATTACCTATATAAAATAGATGATTGACAACAGTATTGTATCTATTGAGGTTATTATACCGGGGGACATCGCACTACGTACTCGTTAAATGCGCAGGATAACACTAGAAAGAGACTGAAGATAGTATGACTGCCTAGGGGCGAAAGAGATAGCAATAATACGGTTTTTTTCAAGGTGTCCCCTGTATCATATCTCAATGATTGTTATTATAATCCTATTACTTATTATTAAAATGACTGGCACTACGATCAATGTTTAAAACATTTACCTCGCACTAATCAACGATATACAGGGTCCTAGATAACATGAACTAAAACTATATACAGGTGTCACGTCCAAAAGTTTTTACACCAAATATTGTAGAAATTCCTCAAATTGTTTTTTAAATGATAAATTATTTTCTCATTTAGAATATTAACATTTTTTGAATTTTGATGTCAAAAGTTCTTTAACAATTTCAATTTGACTGATAAACAATGTTTTATCCTTTTCGCACAAAAACATGTATGATTGCTAGAACGAGACAGTGTTTTCATAATAAGTGCTTATATACCGTTCATTAGTAGTTTAGTATATAAATATGTATATACATTGGTTCGAGCTAACAAACTATTTACAACAATTTTATAAAAATTAACAATTGACAGTGAATCATGTTCAAATAATGTCATAGTATTAAACAATTCAGTACATACTAGATAATATAGAAATTATTGCATTTTTTTGCATCACTATTCTATATACATTATATTTTAATACCATTAAATAAGTTACATCGATGTATCTGCGTATATATCAAGTTTTTTATACGAAAATATACACAAAATACAGGGAACAACCCAAGTTTATCAACTTTTTGATGAGCCTTCTTTAATAAAAACTACTGTCCATTAAAGTTAGAAAATGAAAAGTCGAAAGTGCATTTATCCAATCAGTCTTTTGTCACTGTATTTTTAAATAAAAGGCAGTAAAGACTATTTCATTGGGTTGTATAATTGTTTTTAGTCCGGGATACTTTATGTGTGCGCTCTACGCCTACCGACATAACTTATTTAAATAGTACATTTATAACATTTTGGGACATACATCCTACACTTATCAACTATTTCTCATTTATAAGAACGACGGGGCCACTCTACACTGTCTATTTTTCATCACAAATTAGAATGCCCATTCATATTATCGATAAAAATATCGTGGAACATCCCGATACCGATACTGCTTAAAAATTATTATAGCATTTGTATGGTTTGTCCTTAATGTTTTCCTGTTTCACAGAGCCGCAGGCAAAAAAATATTTTTATTTGACTTGGAAGGAAAATTGGAATTTAAATTCTCCAAGAACTAAAAATCTTCGCATCGATACTAAGTTTATGAGTCATATGGGCATTCTTCTTTACCGTTTTTGGCAATTTATAACAATGAAATATTTAAAATAAGGATACGGGGGTTATTTGTAAAAATAATAATTTTCGCTTTGTACCAAGCCTTATCTTACACGAAATTGGGTCTAGCCTAGGCCTTAGATTGATGCCAAAATGCCAAAATTCCCACGGTAATTGATTAGATGAATAATTTCGAGATACCCGCGGGCTTGCTTTGATTTCGAGACAAATAGTTCGGCTCACTTGGCTCCTTACAGCGACGAGCTTGTCGAATAGTCAATAATCCCAATCTCACGGACAAACTGGAATCGTTAGACTTCAGCTCTCTCTGTGTGATCTATCGTCTGTTTCACGGGGAGTGCTCCGTATTTCTTTGAGATGGTACCACCGTCGTCTATCTACCATCGCACCATCGATCATCGCAGAAGAATTCATTCCGACCACCTGGAAGCGTATCGTTCCCGACCGGCACGTCGTTCTTTATCACGTACGTGCAAGATCTAGAACGAACTCCCTGCTTCGGTGTATCAAATTAAACGCTTTGCCCACTTGAATTTAATAATAAATTGTATTCATACAATCATAAGAAATACAAGTTCTTAAACGTGAATGCTTGCAATCTAATAACCAAAATCTCACCAAATGCCATGAGACTACAAAGCACTTGAGACATAAGCCACTTAACAACATCGCTCCTCGGCCAGGATTCAAACCTACGGTGCCTACACCGAACACGACCAGCGTGAAACGGCACTATTTTGCACTAAACTGTCGTAATTATTATCGTCTTTACCCACAGAATATCCAATGTTGAACATAGGCCATATCTAAAGAATTCAATATCGATCTTAAAGAGATCCATGTCTTGTCCAACCTCCTTGTGGGTGGACGTCCTACGCTGATCCTACTGGTACATGGCCAAAATCAATCCATGATCTACATTGCCATATATGTAAATTCCACCTTTAGTACTTAACGCCTGCCCAGTTCAACCCAATTATTATACAGACTACAGTTTTACAGCGACATTAAATGTCGATAAAATCTACACTATCGATACTTATACACGACGGCTGTCGGGTTAGATTCCCTATTTGTGACGTGGACAAAGGAGGACGCCTACACCTTTTCCAAGATACAAAATATAAAGAGTACCTAAAGCGCAATTTACACGAGGAGAGTTTCTCGCGGCGAGACACGTATAACGTAACCGACATAAGATTATTGTCTAATTTTTTTTTGCACGATGCAACTTTTATATTCTTACGATAGTCGCATTTTCGTGGCAAGAAACCCTGACTCGACGCGTCGCACTGATTACATCGTAATCAAATGTGGGTAGATATTTGTTTACCCAATCATTCAAACTCACTGTTGAGCTGCTACAAACTAGACTACTCTACAAACTAGAGCTTGATTGAGTGTCCTCGGGCGATAGTTCACCATATTTATCGATAAATATTTCTGTATCTCGTCTATGGTATAGTAACGTCCAAATATCGATAACAACGTGAGAAAGTAGTGTATACCAAGTGGTTTGGCCTCGAGTGAGTGTTCATACGAAGTAGTAGAATGGATAGAGGTATCGCCACCAGCTGCCGTTGTTCTCTTCTACGGGTTTGGACTCCTCCTCCACTGAGGGCGGACACTCCTGTAAGGGAAATTAATAGTTAGAAATGAGACTTAATCATGGCTGTCTTTGGTGCGCCTTAAGCTAAACCACTCTAAATAAAATGTATTTTATGCCTGAGTAAAGAAAAATAATAAAATTTCGAAAACTTATTTAGTTATAATTAAACATTATTTGACTAAGGTCGCAGGAAGTCGCTGGATGCAGGCCGCTTCCAACAGGTCATTGTGGAGATCCTTGGGGGAGGCCTATGTTCAGCAGTGGACTTCCTGTGGCTGATATGATGATGATGATGATGAAACATTATTTATATTTTAGTGCCGCATCTAAAATATACGACGATGAGACGACTCGGCTGTTCAGATATCTTAGCCAGGCGGCTGATGACGCGCAGGCGCAGTTCCCGTCGGCCGAAATGGTGGTCTTGGGGGATTTCAATGCACATCACGAATTGTGGCCGGGATCCTCCAAGACTGATCATGCTGGTAGGACTGCCCATGCATTCGCTCTGACTCATGACTTGACACAGCTGGTGAACCAGCCCACCAGGATCCCGGATGTGGCGGGTCATGAGCCTTCTCTGCTGGACCTTCTGCTGGCGAGTCATCCGGCCGGGTATCGTGTAACCGTTAGTGCGCCTCTGGGCAATTCCGATCACTGCCTGGTTGGGTCGTCAGTACCTTTCGCTTCATCTCCACGTCCCGTGCAGGTTAAGCGGAGGGTCTGGCATAACTCGTCGGCAGATTGGGATGGTATACGGTAATATTTCGCATCCGTCCCTTGGAGGCAACGTTGCTTTGAGGGCAAAGATCCTTCAGCGAGTGCCAACGCTATTGCTGGCGAGATTAGGCTAGGAATGGATTACTACATTCCTTCCTCTGAGATCGCCAGTAAGGGCCGTGGACGCTCCTGGTTTAATCGTACTTGCGCCGATGCTGTCGATGACAAACAAGCGGCGTATCGCGCTTGGATCAGGGGTCGCGCCAAGAAGGATCCCAATATCGGTTCCCTCAAAGAAGCCTACAACCGGGCTACCAAGACCTGCAAGAAGGCTTACGTTAGAGCGGATGCCCAACGCTTTAGCAGGATTGGGCGTGCTTTGGCCAATCACCCGACTAGCAGTCGTGCTTATTGGAGTTTGGCCAGGGCCATTCAGTCTAACTTCTAACGTCCAGCTCCCCTCCCTATTCTTCAGGGTACTCCCCTCTCAGTGCGGAGTGACCTGAGTATCCTTGGTGTGCATATCCGCTGTGATCTCAATCCAAGGAATCACACCGAGGGCGTAATATCTGCCACATCATGCAGGGTTGGATTCCTGAACAGGGTGCGTCAGTTTTTCACGCCTGGTCAGCTTTATCGTTTGTATAAAGCGCAGATCCGGCCGGGTATGGAGTACTGTTCGCACCTCTGGGATGGATCCGCCCAGTACCTGCTCGATGCCTTGGATGGATTGCAGCGGCGGGCCATCCGCATTGTGAATGATGCAGACGTTACGAGCAACTTGGAGTCGCTACAACTCCGGGGGGATGTCGCCTCTCTAAGCGTGTTCTACCGCCTGTATCACGGTGAATGCTCTGAGGAATTGTTCAACTTGATCCCCTCCTTTCCATTCCTAACCAGAACCACGCGTGCTGGCTTGCGAAGCCATAGCTTGTCGGTCCACACCATCCCGGCTCGAACCAAACGGTTCTCTAATTCTTTTTTGTGCCGCACCGTCAGGCTGTGGAATTGTTTGCCGTCTCACGTGTTCCCTCCTTTCTACAATCCTGGGTCCTTCCGCCGTAGCGTGAAGAGGCACCTTAGCAGGCCGGCATAATTGTTCCCATTGGCATGGGACTGCCGTCCGATGCCAATGGATACTTTGCCTGGGCGGCATTTGCGCTTACCATCAGGTGCAATGCCGCAACTATGCCGGGCCAGTTTAAAAAAAAAGTTATCACATTTTTTGTCCCTTTCGAATGACTTTTTGTTCACGTTTATAACATTAACAGCTTGGCTCCGACACGAAATTATCCTCCAATTTAAATAATTTTTAATTTATGATTTAAGCACGCAATAAAATAACAACCATCAATCTTTTATTAGTTAAATATACTTTTTTTTGATACAATAAGATGATTAGAATTTATATGTTATGTATAGTTATTTATATGTTATGTTATATTATATATATAGCGACTTACTGCGAGTACCTTAACATCACTGGGTGTTTCCGCGCCACTTGGCCTGTCGGTTTGTGGAGTGACGTCACCATTATGTCTCTTGGGAGGGCGCTGCTGGTCGGTCTGCGTGGCCTGGTCGCGCGTGAGACTCTCCGCTTGTTTGTGGTTGCCGTTCAACTCCGGACCTTGTTTTGATGACTGCAAAAAACATGCCTGAATGAGGCAAGGTAGTTTTGGTACCAATTATTTTTATTTAAGTGCGTAATTTTTTTTATTGCAATGAACGATACGACAGCTCATAAACAGTAGCAAAACCAAACAACACCTTGAATTTCAGAACAATGCAAAATCTTGAAATATAAAATGTTAAGTCCCAATATGTCTAGTAGTTACTCTGGCTACAATGTCCTTCAATCCGAAACACAACAGTGCAATTACACTGCCGTTTGGCGGGAGAAATAGACGTTACGGTGGTGCCCACCCAGGCGGCCATTTATTTTGAAAGTACCTACCACCAGTAAAAAGAAAAAAGTGGTAAAATACCAAATGTACTTGCCGAGATAGAAGTTACTCGAATTCCACCAAGCTCTTTAAGACAGTGTGGAATACTATGGTCTAACTTTTAAAATCGAATTATCGATTTTAAAGGAATCCCGCGGGATGAATGTGGTCTGGATTATTATATTACCTCCATGTCCTCTTCGCTCACTCGGGAAGATTTCTCGTCCTCTTCATTGGTCATGTTCTTCGGCGCGAACGGTGTGAAGTCAGGCAAGTCCTACAATATTAAAATATCGATCATGATTTCCGTGGTTCGGGCATCACACCACGTTTTTAGGGTTCCGTAGCTCAAAAGAAAAAAGCGGAACCCTTATAGGATCACTTAGTTGTTCGTTTATCTTTATCTCTGTCAAGACCCTTTTTCTCAAAAACGCGTGAACGTATCAAGTTAAAAATTACTATAACACTCGAAAGGGAATCGAAACCTAAAGGATACTTACAGTCGACTTAGAATCTTGAAATTTGGCATGAAGCATCAAGCAACGTTTTATAGCTCACGTTAAGGAAAAATTGGCCGGTTTTGTATACAATAAGTCCGGCAAACGAAGAAACAAGTCATCTGATGGCAAGTGATCACTGGCATGAATATACACAACGCTTGGGTCATAGATGTGTTGCCGGCCCATCATATCGGAGCAAGAAGGAAAAAGAACGGAAGAAGAACATAACATGTAAAGTACGCACCTCGTGGTCGTGTGGTCCCGCGCTGCGGTAGTGCGCGGCGGCGGTGCGCATGCGCTGCAGGTAGGAGGGCGCGGCGCGGCCCGTGGCCCACGCCGCCACGCCGTGCGGCAGCCCGCCCACCGCCGGCTCCTCGTAGTACGTCAGCACGAACTCCGTGCCGCACTGCGCACGCACGCACATTACACGTGCTGTACTATATGCGTCTCTGTCGCTCCCACACGCTCGCGCTATCTTTCATCTCACATCAATAACTGCTCACGTGCTTGTTCGTTCGTTCTTTATTTATTTAATGTTACTTAGTACACATAAATAATACAAGCGAAATTAATGCTGCATTAATTATGTCGAAAATAAATTAAAAGTAAATATAAAATAAGATTGTTCTTCATGTCAGTTCTAGTGCTTTTCTTCAATATAACACTAAAGCACAGCAACAACACTACTTGATGTTAGCAAGCTTTCTAAAATTAAAACTGATAGGGGTGGAGAATCGACCTCGTAAAGGTTATAGGAAGTTGCTAGATAAAAAAAAATATGTTACAGGCCTCTATGGAGATACTCAAGGAAGGCCTATGTCCAGCAGTGGGCTTCCTCTATCTGAAGATAGAGAGAGGAGATAGAGACCAAAGTGAGAGTTAGAGAAAGAGAGGAGTACCTTGTCGGCTCCGTCGATCGTCCGGATGACCATGTGGCTCCAGTACTCGGACACGCGGATGGCGTGCTTGCTCACCGGCACCTTGGGGTGCTCGCACGACCGAGAGACGATCACGTACACCTGGACAACAACGAAATAAACGCTATGACATACTACCCTTACAGTGTATTAATTCATGTAAAATTATATAAAACTGGATAACATATTCCTTGAATAATATTGTGCTAATGCTCTTTACTCATTATGTATTTTTTATTTTTCCTTCCAGCTCCCGCGTCATTTAGCAAGATTCACTGTTTCATAATTTTAACATTATAAAACTTTTGAAAGAAATATTTTTTGTTTGTTGTTTGTATTTTGTACCTTATTATCCTTAACCGCGTCCCCGGTCTCCTCTTGCTTGTATGCCTCCATGGCTTTCCTCTTGGCGTGCGAGTGCACGCTGGCTCGCTCGTCGTACAGCTGCGGGGTCTCGGGTTCGAGTGCGGGCGGGGCCCCGAACAAGCCGTCTTGCAGTGAACGCCGCGCCCCGCGCACCTCGTACTCCGCGTGACGACGGATGTACACGTAGTCGCGGTTCGCGAACAAACGCTGGAAGGATATAGGACAAAAGTGCTGATTCATATAGAGTATCGATGTGATAGTTGTTACCTTTACGGTAACAACTTGCTTGAGTATTGTTGTAGATATAGTACTTTTCTAAAGTGCCTACACTAGAATAAATTATCTTTAGTTGTTGTCTGACACTCGAGTCGTTTCATAACATAACAAGTATCATATCGTACTTTACTATTTCAATGATCTACATATACATCCCGCGATTAGCTGTTGGTTACTACCAAAAACCAAAAACGACCAGAAACGACCTGAGTCCAACTAATTAATTCTTTGCGAGCGAAATGTGTGTTATGTGTTTTAAAACTTACATAATTTTTTCAAATATAATAGTCATTTTACCCAAAAATTCAATACTCAAAACGCTCTTTTGAAATGGTCTTCGTATATTCTCATCCCTCATTAGGAGTTAACAAAAAACACCGGCACTAAGGCACACTGACAGATCTCGCCTGTCCAAAGAGGGTGAAATAAATGAACATACCGGCCAGAGAACCTCCCAGTGCAGCACGGCCTGGTCCGGCAGCCCGTTGGCGCGGCGCTCCACCACGGACAGGGAGGCCACGGCCGCGTCCCACTGCCGCCGGTACGCGCCGTCCACCTGCACCGCCGCGAAGTCCGCCGCGCGCACCTCGCCGTACCGACCGTACACTGCGCACACGCACAGTGCGTTTACATGTTAATACATCAATTGTTTTTCTCTGTTTAAGTTTTTAAAAGGGTTCTAAATATAAATATTTATGTCACCCTCATAGGGCACGTCACATAAAACTAGTTACTGCTGCATCTCTTAATACTTCTATTAAATCGACTATTTGAAGTTATATGAAACGAAAATGCAACACGACAGAAGGTTTTAAAAATCTAAGTGTAGATGATTTTTTAGTCCGATTGGTCTCGAATTCGATATCTTAGTGACCCTTCACCCCAATAATCTAAATTGATTATTTCTTTTACCGTCAAAGTTAAGTAAGAATCTACTCGTATAACTTCTCTCACTCTGTTCTTAGCCCCAGGAAGTTCGCTGCAGAACATAAGCCCCTAAGAAGGATTACTATAGCGACATGTTGCATGCTTCCAACTGCCTTCACACACAATCATAAGTGCAGGAATAGATGATTCAACATAGGAAAAAAAAATGATTTCTAAAAAGAGCTTACATTATTTGTCTTTCTTTTTGTATATATTGAAGCTTCCAAAGTTAATTATTTAATCATTAAGTAATTATCATATCTTTTTAACTCCTAATGATTTTTAGTATAAAGATTAGCTAGTTGCGAGGTCAATGGTTTGCCTGCCATTGTCGATCATAATTTACAGAACAAAATGTCTGATGTGGACTCTGATACATGACCTCCCACAACCGGTGTTGATAGCGATTAGCGACAAGTACCTAGTGAGGTCATAAATTCTGTCACATGTTTAATATAAAATAATTGAAACAAGTTTATTCATTATGTAACCATTTATATACCAAAATGAACTTAACAAAACATAGATTCTCATGACACTAAAGTTTATTCAAAATGACCTCCGTGATTTTGAATACAGGCCTTCAATCTGCGCGTCCAGTTGTCTATCGCAGCACGAACGAGGTTCATGTCAATATCGGCGGCTGCTCATTTAACACCCTTTTCACCGTGGTTCTGCTTAACCCCATCTGAAGGGCCAACAGTTTCTGCTTACGTTTGGTTTTGATTTCTTTGAATTCGCGCCTTCACAGCTTTTATCACTGCTGGTGTCCTAACAGACCGAGGGCGACCACTTCTTGACCTGTCATCTACACTAGAGTCTTCATTGTATCGTTTGATGGTACGATAAACGAATCTTTTGGTTATATTCCAATTTTTCAGTATGTCAAAAATTTGAATTGGCGCGTAATCGCAACGATGCAACGCAATAACTGCAACACGGTCTTCTTTAAGCGTCCACTCCATATTTAAAAATGAGTAAAATTCTAAAAAGTATACTTTTTTATTTTCATGAACAATTCGAAATTCGAATTCAATAAACATTTTTGTGGCCAGCATTCTAAAAGAAAAGTTTTTACTGTGTGACAATACTTATGACCTGACTGTGTATTTATTAAGATCAATATTTTATGTGAATTCCGTCGACCGAACTGAGGCAGCAATTCTGAGTTGTAGAGGAGATATTTTATAAAAATCTTTTTCAAACACTTAGGAATAAATGCAATAGTTTTATGCTGCATTTACACGCTTAGTACTTCGGCAAATCTCCACCATCACAAGCGTGTAAAAAGAGTCAAAGGAGATTAGGCAAGCGTTTGAGATGCATTTACACATTTGCATGTTTGTCACAAAAGTTTATCGAATCTTAGCGTGTAAATGCAGCATAAGATATAACACATTGGCGATTTTATTAAACGAAAACTTGTCTCTATACAAATAGATGGAGGAATAAAACTATCAACAAAACAAGGAGTAAGCCGGCGCCGCGCTGTCTGTTCATCAAGGTTGGCTACATCATTAGATACATACAGTGCCCTCCAAAAGTTAGTTGAAATTAATACACCTTTACAATGATGTCACGTAATTTCTAAAATACGCAGTTTCAATAAAAGAACTGTTTACTATTTATGTTCGGATACTCTATTCTAATTCATACAGTATCGAATTTCTCGAAATTCCATTTGCTTTCTTTCTTAATCAATGTTTATATACTCAGTACTTGAATTGTGTGCGTCAAAAGTCAGTTGAAATGGAAAACTTTTAACGATTTCCGATAATCTCGTGGTTTTAAACTCATTTACCAATATTGTTAGGGCAGTTTGGGTAGTTTATATTTATTAATAAGATATTGTGAGGTGATATGACTGTTTTAGAATAAATAATGGCTCCAAAGTGAAAATAACACGTAGAAGATAGAACAAAGATGATTGGTAAATAGAAAATAAATAAAAAAATTTAGTGCTGAGGGAAAATTATTCAAAGTTAGTGAAGAAGATAAGCGAATAATAATGCCGAAGAGTTTGGAATGTCCTAGTCTTGCAGATAGGCCACGGTAGAGGCGTCCTAGGTCTACTAATTCTGTTGATGATCGACAAATTGTGCGGCAGTGTAAAATTAATCCCAAGATTGTGATACGAGTGATCAAAAAATAGTAATAGAAAGCAGGAACCATGGTTTCTATAACTACTACCAGGCGATGTCTGCATGATGCTAATTTACGAGGTCACGTTGCCAGATAAAAACCTCATAGCATCGATCCATAAAAAAGACGGTTGGAGTTCGCCCGCAATTATTTAGATAAACTAATAGACTTTTGGAATAAAGTATTTTTTCGCGATGAATCAAACTTCTAACCGTTTGGAAAAAGAGGTTGGCAAACTGTATGTCGTAGGAGCAATGATAACTCTTACGACGACAAGCACTTGCAGCCGACTGTAAAACACGGCGTTGACAGTATGATGGTTTGGGGGTCTTTTTCTTGGAATGGTGTGGAACTGACTGCAAATAATTGAAGGCAGATGACATCACAGATCTATTGTAATATTTTCCATGACAATTTATAATAATCTGTTGAACATATGTGGTAAAGTAAATTTTTTAAGTTCCAACAAGACAACAATCTGTAGCATACAGCAAGGATAACTGAATAATATTTTGAAGATAACGAAGTAGACTTACTGGGATGGCCTTCAATATTACTCGACCTTAACTCTATTTAACATTTGTGGGATTAATTGACCCGAGAATCCCTGTTTCCATAAAAGGCAACAGGAATTTGTTGAAAAATAGAATTCATAAAACATGGTCGACTATACCGGTCAAAACTTTACAAAATCTTGTAGAATCAACACCTGGACGATTTAAAGCAATTCTACAGAATAATGGCGGCCATACAAAATATTAAAAGTTAAGACAGTGGCAAATATAACAATCCCTAAAATATTTTTTCATCAATTTCAACTAACTTTTGCCACCGCAATTTTACTGTTTCTGTACATAAATTATTATTAATAACGTTATTATGCACCTTTTATTGATAGACATATTCAAAATTGATTAAATTTTAATAAACAGTTTAAAAAACAACGATTTGAATTGGTTTTATCATAATTTCCTCACATTTATTACATTTTTGATCATTTCAACTAACTTTTGGAGGGCACTGTATATTACTGAATTCAATCTTGTTTCTAGCTTAGTGCCAATATTTCCAGTCATATATTTTATTCTCAGCTGTTCTATCTACAAATCTGTTCTCAACCACCGTAAGTATCCACCCTGGTACACCCGGGCCATGGTCAAGCTTATCCACCAAAAAACCAAAGCCCATGTAAGATGGAAAAGATATGGTAATTGTCGCGACTATGTAACCTTCTCCTTATTACGTGCTCGTGTAAAACGGCTCGAAACCAAATGCTATTCAGATTATGTTGCGCTGGCTGAGAATAAAATCAGTTTAGCTCCAAAATTTTTCTGGTCTTTTATAAAGTCATAATACTCTCTTAACAATATACCAGCTAATATGAAATACCGGGTATCTCAAGACTGCTACCGAAAACGAAGCCGGGTGGTAGTTTTAGTGGCTACAAACACAATGCAACTAAAATTTTCGCATAGAAACGCGACAATTATTTTTTATGATTTTTTAAATATCGTCATTTTTGGGTGGTAAATCCATAGTTTTTGCTAAAATAACACTAGTCAACAGTGGTTCTCCCACCTAAGTGATTTATATTGTTTCTGTTAGGCACCGTACACCTAACCACAAAAGTAGTAATACTTACGTTCGCTTAGCTACCGTTATTGAAATAAACGACTTGCGAGTATTCTCCATTTTTACATTTTAATTTTAATATTTAACACCTGTACTTAGCCAGCTTCAGCGGATTTTTAATTCCGTCCTCTTTTCGGGGAGAACTCCTAGGACATGGAGCAAGAGTGTCGTTGTATTGTTCTTCAAAAAAGGAGACAAGTCCCTCTTGAAGAACTACCGACCGATCTCCCTCTTGAGCCATGTCTATAAGTTGTTTTCGAGGGTCATCACAAACCGTCTCGCGCGTAGACTCGACGAGTTTCAGCCTCCGGAGCAGGCTGGGTTTCGAAGAGGATATGGCACCATAGACCACATACATACAGTACGGCAGATTGTACAGAAAACAGAGGAGTATAATCTGCCCCTATGTCTGGCGTTTGTGGACTATGAGAAGGCCTTTGACTCCATTGAGATCTGGTCTGTTCTGGAATCCTTGCAACGTTGCCAAGTTGATTGGCGATACATCCAAGTGTTGAAATCATTGTACGAAGCTGCCACTATGTCCGTCCAAGTACAGAATAAGCAGTCTGAACATATCCCTCTGCATCGAGGCGTGAGACAAGGGGACGTGATCTCCCCCAAATTGTTCTCAAACGCATTGGAAGATATGTTCAAGACCCTAAACTGGAAAGGTCGCGGCATCAACATCAATGGCGAGTATATTTCACACCTGAGATTTGCGGACGATATCGTCATAATGGCTGAATCCGTGCAGGATTTGCACCATATGTTGACCAGCTTAGCTGATTCTTCAGCTCGCATCGGTCTCCGGATGAATTTGGATAAAACCAAAATAATGTTTAATAAACATATTGATCCGGAACCGATCGTTGTGCACGGAGCTCCTCTTGAGGTTGTTTCGGAATATATCTACCTCGGGCAGAAACTGCAATTAGGTAGAAACAACTTTGAGAGTGAGGCTCGAAGAAGAATCCAGCTGGGCTGGGCAGCATTTGGGAAACTTCGTCGGGTCTTCTCGTCGCCAATACCGCAAAGCCTGAAGACGAAAGTCTTCAATGAGTGCGTCCTACCCGTAATGACATACGGTGCCGAGACGTGGACACTGACGGTGGGACTGGTTCACCAATTCAAAGTCGCTCAACGAGCAATGGAGCGGGCTATGCTCGGTGTTTCCCTGAAGGATAGAATCAGGAATGAGGTTATCCGACAGAGAACCAAGGTGACCGACATAGCCCAGCGTATCAGCAAGTTGAAGTGGCAGTGGGCTGGTCACATTTGTCGGAGAACCGACAACCGTTGGGGTAGACGTGTTCTCGAGTGGAGACCGCGCCTCGGTAAGCGTAGTGTAGGACGCCCTCCAACGAGGTGGAGCGATGATATCCGAAAAATGGCTGGCAGCGGTTGGAGACGTTGGGCTGAAGATCGAGCCCAGTGGCGTGCCATAGGAGAGGCCTATGCCCAGCTGTGGACGCGAATAGGCTGATGATGATGATGATGATGATGACATTTTAATCACGGCGGTAGTTCGTAAAATAAGCAAACTACCGACACAAGTTCAGTCTTGTTCGAAACGGGATACAGTAAGGTACAAAAATGTCGCGCAGTTGCATAAATTCTCCGGATCAGTTTTGTTACGTGTGTGGAAAGTTCACAACCGATAGCCAAAAAAAGAATTTTACTCCGTATATTCAAGATTGTTATTTTAACTATTTTAAAATTAAAGTGGCCAATCTAGATAAATCGTGGGTGCCCCATGTGTGCTGTACAACATGCTATAAAAATCTATCCGATTGGGCTCATAAGAAAATCGTGACGCTGCCCTTTACGAAACCGGTCATTTGGCGTGAACAAAAAGATCACATTAGTGATTGCTATTTTTGTCTCACTGATCTCAAAGGGCTAAACAGGAAAAAGAAACATACTCTAAAGTATCCCGACGTAAGTTCTGTTGACAAACCTGTTTACCTACGTGAGGATTTGCCAACGCATTCATCAGCAGACAACAAGACATCATCAGACAGTCAGGAAAATTCGTCCTCGGATCCTGAGTTTGATGCGCCTTCTACTAGCAATGCTCCAGTGTTAGTGAGCCAAGAGCGACTCGATGATCTAGCCAGGGATCTGAATCTGACGAAAGAAAAGGCTGAACTTTTAGGATCACGACTTAAACAGTGGAATTTGCTGGAACCCGGAGTCGTTATAAGTAAATATCGCAAACGTCACAGTTTTGTTGTTGGTTGTTTTTCGAAAGAGGAAGGCCTAGTTTTTTGTAATGATGTTAACGGTTTGTTAGTTAAATTAGGCCATGAACATGTTCCTTCCGAATGGCGACTTTTCATCGACTCTTCTAAGACAAGTTTAAAAGCCGTGCTTCTACATAATGGTAACAAGCTTCCATCCATTCCTGTAGCATACAGTGCAAATTTAAAAGAAACATATGACGTGATGAGACTTGTTTTAAACAAAATAAACTACAAAGACTTTCAGTGGGCTATCTGTGCCGATTTAAAGGTAGTTGCTTTAATTCTGGGACTTCAAACTGGCTACACCAAATTTTGCTGTTTCTTGTGTGAATGGGATAGTAGGAATCGTTTGGAACATTACACTCGAGAGCACTGGCCTGAACGAACAGCTTATATACCTGGCCAGAAAAATGTGAAAAATGTACCTTTAGTCGACCCTAAAAAAATTATATTGCCACCTTTACATATAAAGTTAGGACTAATAAAAAATTTCGTAAAGGCCATGGATGAAAATGGTCCTGGGTTTCAATACCTGAAAAAAAATTTCCGTCTATTAGCTATGCCAAGATAAAAGAAGGCATATTTGTTGGACCCGACATAAGGAAACTTGTTCACGATCCTGAGTTTCTGGCAGCACTGAATGACGTCGAAAAGGAAGCCTGGTTGTCATTTGTAGAAGTGACCAAAAATTTTCTTGGAAATCATAAATCCCCACAGTACGTAGAAATCGTCAAAACCATGTTACAAGCTTATCAAAAAATGGGATGCAAAATGTCCTTAAAAATACATTTTTTGCAATCACATCTTGAATTCTTTCCTCAAAATATGGGAGCCGTAAGTGACGAGCATGGAGAGCGATTCCATCAAGACATCGCGTCATTTGAAAAACGCTACCAAGGCAAATGGGAACCCTCTATGCTTGCCGATTATTGTTGGTCCATCGTTCGAGAAACGCCAGAGTCGTCCTACACCAGAAAAGCCAAAAAATCAAAGAAATCGGTACCTTTTAAACCACTATAAATATAATTACTTGTAAATATTCATTTTATTTGTTATAAACCATGAATATATATGTTTAAAAAAAACAAGCACCAACTCCGACTTTTTATTTACTGTGCATTTATACCTTGGTTACGAAGATTTAAAATATACATGTTTTCATTAGGTGGGACAACAAAGCTGTTATTTTGTTGCTCAGTGTAATTATTTAAACTCTCTTATATCTTAGAGTATTTATAAATTAAAGGGTATACACTATTATTTTAGGAAAAAAATTATTTACCAGCAAAATATGGCAACAGGAAAAAAATTTAAAAAAAAAATTGTCGCTTATTTTTGCAACTTTTTCTGTTGCATTGTGTCTGAAGTCGCTTAAACTACCACCCGGCTTCGTTTTCGGTAGCAGTCTTGATATACCCTGTATATAGATGCTGCTTCTACTGATGCCACTACTATTTGTCATATGTTTAACTCATATTTTAATTCTGTTTTTATATCTAGTACCTCCCACCAAACGAATGACTTAATAGAAGATAATATATTTGGTCCTGTAAACTTACCTTCGGTCGAAATTTCTCAAAGTATGGTTCTAAAATTATTGCAGCATATTGATATTAATAAAGGACCCGGAGCAGATGAAATTCACCCTTTATTTGTTTCCGGGTTGTATAATGAGTTATCTCTTCCTTTAACCATAATTTTTAAAAAATCCTTAACCACAGGTTGCTTTCCAAATATTTGGAAAAAAGCTCTCATAACACCAATTCACAAGGGTGGTGACAAACATGATGTAACTCATTATAGACCTATTTCGAAACTCTGTGTGTTTGCAAAGGTGTTTGAAAAAATTGTGACTGATTTAACAAATTACACCCGTCGAAATATGCCACCTGAACAACATGGTTTTTTCCGTGGACATAGTGTAAACACTAATCTAATCGGTTATACTGACTTTATACTTAATGCAATGGATGCCGGATGCCAGGTGGACACCATTTATACTGATTTCTCGAAAGCCTTTGACAAAATTAATCACTCAATTTATAGCGCGCCATCTTACGGCTCCCGCGGGCCCCATATCGCTCCCATCCGCACCACCGGCTCCCGTACCATACCGTGCCTACGGGTTGCGCCCGCGCTCACACCCCGTCGCCCTTCGTGAGTGTCGAGTCGGTTGTTGTCCGGGATAGACGCGTGCGCGGGCGTAGCCCGTGTGCTCTTCCGCGGTTGTCGATGTAGTAGTGTGTACTTAGTTTCCGACAATATAGTTTATTCGCGAAGATGGTCTTTTAATCCATTTAGTTCCTATCCTGTGACCGGCACTCCTCAGCAAAAATAGGTATTACGTATCCCCGATAAGTGGCTGCCCAACGTTCGGCTTCGAACTTGCCGTTATAATAATTGTTATTATAGACAATCGAGTTACCTATTTTTTTTTTGTTGAGTGAACATTTAGTTCTGATCCAAAGTGTACAGTGTACGTAAATAACGTTATACGACGTATCACGGTATTCGGACTGCTCCACGCCGTGAACGTGAATGTTCGAGAGTTCGAGCCACGAGTAAATACACGTTAACTCGTGTCGTCATACCAAAAAGGGACGATAAGTATATAATTATACATAATTCCTTATGATTGAGTGTTAAATGTATTGCTATGGACGATGTATATTGGACATTCCGCCTAGCCACCATTAAAGTGTTTAATCTCGAACTATTGTTTATCGAACTTTTGTTTAGCTTAGAGTAATATTACGTCGTAGTTGTGTCGCCAATATGGACGTGTAGTGTTTATGTCGAACTATTTCTTTGAACTTTTGTTTGTTTATATTATGTCGTGTTTAAAAGACCCAATTGTGGACGCATAGTGTTGTGTATGAACTTTGAACTATTTGTGTTTTATGTCGAACTATTTGTTGAACTTTTGAAATTGTTATCTTTGGAAGTATATTAAGTTATTGCGTTATTATGATGGCACCCACAACGCGACATGGACTTAAAGACAAGGGGGAGAGTGAATCGCGACCAAGTTCCGGGTTGGCTAGTGATGTTGTCACGCCGACCACGTCGACCACGTGTGAGCCAACACCGCCTCAACCGGCGCCGATGGCGGCGACTCTGCTGCGCGCGCAGAGTCCTACAGTTTCGTATACATCGCCTCCGCCTACATTGTTTCAAGGAAATTTCGCCAAATGTACGGCGCGGTTCGACGGCGCTCAAGACAGCGATGTGCTTGCGTTTATCGACGCATTAGAAATTTATAAGGAGTGCGTCAGTATAGAGGATGGTATCGCCTTGCGAGGGTTACCCATGCTTCTCACCGGGTTAGCTGCAACGTGGTGGCAAGGTGTAAAGGCTTCTGTTACAAGCTGGTCAGAAGCATTACAGTTGCTAAGGCATGGGCCGCGTCTCCCGCCACATCAAATCTATAAACAGTTGTTCTCAAAGGAACAAGAGGATGAATCCACCGACATTTTCGTGTGCAGAGCGAGGGCTCTAATTGCTCAGCTTCCGTATACCTTGGACGAAGAAATTCAGTTAGACATGGTATACGGACTATTGAACTACAGGATAAGAGAGAAGATTTCGCTAAGTACTTTCAGTACTTATTCAGAATTATTATGCCAAGCGCGACGCTTGGAGGATTTGTTTCATGAAGGCGAACCTAAACTGTGTAAGTCAGATAAGACTCCAGTTAGTGGATCCTCACCATCCGACACTCACCAGTCTGTATTGAATACGTATGCCAAGAATACAAGGTCACGACCCCTTTGTGGCTACTGTAAAAAGTACGGCCACGTGAAGGATGAATGTTCCAAGCTTCATGGCCAGAATAGACAGAGGACAGGCGAGGGCATATTGCCGCCGTCTTCGGCGCCGATCGTGTGCTTCGGGTGTGGTGCACCAGGCGTGATTCGCGCTAACTGCGCGACGTGCAGAGGTCGACGCTCGTTCGCCTTTCCGGCTACACATAGTTTTTCCGCGGTATCGAGTGCGTGTCCGCCGCGAAGTAGGCCCGTCATTTGTGTGGACATTTACGGAGAGACAGGAAAATTATTATTAGACACTGGTGCGAAACAATCGGTCGCGAGTGTTAGTTTAAGGGATTATTTAAAGAAACATAATCATAAGTTTGAAAAAGTGTTTTACAATTTAAAATTTGCGAACGGTGACACTAGCAACAATATTGTAGAAACTGCTCTAGTGAGTGTCAAGGTACAGGGAGTAGTGGTACCGACGCAGTTCGTGGGATTGCCAGGTGCTACGGAATCTTTACTGGGCATTAATTTCATAAGGGATGCTGGCATGGTAGTTGATTTTGTCAGGGATCGGTGGTCATTACGCGACAGATCAGGTACGTTTATGTTAGAGTACGAGGACGACGGGACTCGCCTCGTCTGTTCCACTGTAGACCTTCTACGTGAGGATGAAGGAACTCTCCTGAAGGTTCATGAGCGCATGAAGCTTTCAGCACTCCTGGAAGACAATAAGGGTATCTTTGAGCCAGGGGGAGCTGTTACCACATTTGCGATCCATCAGAATGGTAACGACTATCGTCCACCAATATCCGTCCCGCCCTATCGTGTTACACCTGTGAAAAAAGAAATTATGAGGAAAGAGAAAGCCAATGTAGTTGCTGACAACTTGAGCAGGCCTGTTGCAGTAGAAGCCTCAGAAGGTGAAGAAGAATGTCCTATTTGCCCCATAGTCGTTGACTTGCCTCGACGAGGACCTGAGGAGGTTCGTACAGCCCAATTGTCAGATCCAGATTGTAAAAAGGTGATCGAATATTTCGAATCTGATGATGATGAACGCGCTTTGCGTTGGATCGATCGCGGTTATTACATGGCGCAAGGAGTATTGTACCGGTGTGATCCTGAGGGAGAAGCCGAGGAGCCATTATTGGTATTGCCTGAGGTTTGGAGGGACGATGTCATGAAACAGCTTCATGATGCCCCAACGGCAGGTCATCATGGGGTAGAGCGTACTTTACGCAAGTTGATGGAGCGATATTACTTCCGTGGTATGCGCTCATATGTATCCGACTATGTGAAGAAGTGTGATGCTTGCTCTAAATTTAAGCCGTTGAATCTGAAGCCTGCAGGACTATTGCAAACTCCTATACCGCACCAGAGATTTGAGGTAATCGCGATGGATTTATTTGGTCCCCTTCCAGAGGGTGACAAAGGAGAAAGGTGGATTTTTCTAGTGGAAGACACCGCCACCAGATGGGTGGAATTGTTTGCGTTAGTAGACGCCACCGCAGAAAATTGCGCTAAGATTCTCATAGAAGAGATATTTATGAGGTATGGTGTCCCACGGCGAGTTGTGTCCGACAATGGATCACAGTTTGTATCCGCCGTGATGCAAAAAGCCATGTATGTCATGGGTGTTCGGCAGTGTCCAATACCCGCTTATCATCCGGAGGCGAATCCCGCCGAGAGCAAAAACCGGGATTTAAAGCAGAGGCTGGCCCTGTTATTGGGACCGGAGCATCGCAAATGGCCAGAGATGCTCTCCCAAACTCGTTTTGCTCTTAACACCGCCTACAATAGTGGTACAGGAGAGACGGCAGCCTATCTGATGTTCGCTCGGGAATTACGGTCGCCAATCGATGTGGACCATGATATGAGAGCCATCGTGTCCCAGGAGAACTATGTCCCACAGATAACGCCATACTTGCGTAATTTCTGCCATACACTCCAACAGTGTGGAGGAACAACAGGACATCCGCAAAGCAGCGGCAGACAAGCATCGACGTCCGGCTCCTGCTATCCAGGTGGGAGATCGAGTGCTAGTAAACTCACATGTTCTCAGTAAATCAAGAAAGGGCGTTACCGCGAAGTTCGCACCTCGACGTAACGGTCCGTACGTGGTATCAGAGGTGGCGAGTCCGACGTCTTATGTCATTAAAGACAGTCGCGGTCAGGTAGTTGGCAAATACCATGCTAGCGCCCTTACTCCTTATCAGGGTACAAGGAGGACTATACAAAAGGCACGTAGAGGAAGGCCGGCCAGGTCACATCCGGGACGAGCTAGTGACCTGGAGGGGGAGGATATAGCGCGCCATCTTACGGCTCCCGCGGGCCCCATATCGCTCCCATCCGCACCACCAGCTCCCGTACCATACCGTGCCTACGGGTTGCGCCCGCGCTCACACCCCGTCGCCCTTCGTGAGTGTCGAGTCAGTTGTTGTCCGGGATAGACGCGTGCGCGGGCGTGGCCCGTGTGCTCTTCCGCGGTTGTCGATGTAGTAGTGTGTACTTAGTTTCCGACAATATAGTTTATTCGCGAAGATGGTCTTTTTAATCCATTTAGTTCCTATCCTGTGACCGGCACTCCTCAGCAAAAATAGGTATTACGTATCCCGATAAATTCTCATTAAAAAATTGATAGGGTTTGGTATACATGGCGACTTACTGAGGTGGATTAAATCTTATATTAGCAACCGTAGTCAGGCTGTTGCACTAAAAGGGTGCTGTTCTAGTTTTCTTATGATACCTTCTGGCGTACCGCAGGGTTCCCACCTAGGACCGTTTCTTTTTTCATTATATTTATACGATATCGGACAGTGTATAGAACATTCTTGTCATTTGTTGTATGCGGATGACACAAAGATCTTTAAGGTAGTTTCGACACAACACGATTTCAATGATCTACAAAGTGATATACGAAATTTTGAACAATATTGTAATCGCAATCAACTGGTTGTTAATACTGATAAGTGCTATGTTATTTCGTTCACTAGAAAAAAGAGTTCTATTTTATTTAATTACGAGCTTTCAGGACAAAATATTAAACGAGTCGCTTTTGTGCGTGACTTAGGTGTTACTTTGGATTCCAAACTGCATTTAACGTTACACATAGAAAATATCATAGGCAAAGCATACAAACAACTTGGTTTGATTCTTCGTTTAGGGAAACCGTTTAAAACGACGCACACATTGATCACCCTATTTAATGCATATGTACGTAGTGTATTAGAATTTGGAAGTGTAGTTTGGAACCACAGATCACTCCCAATAGATACCTAATGCAAGGCAGCGGTTGCGCCCAACACATTTAAGCTATCAGATAGATATAAACCGATGCCAAATGTCGCGTCATCAGTGTCGTCCAAGTAGTGGACCCGCACATGTCGTCGCACGTTAGCGAAAATTACATTTTGGGAACACAATATTACAGTTAAAAATGATTTGTTCAATAAAATGGTGTGCAAAAAACTCAAAAAAAGAAAGTATCTAAAAAACGCAATAAGTTTTCATCGATAACTAATATTCTTTAAGTTATTTTGGTCCCGAGTGAGCTCAATTTATACTGGTTAATGTCAAACAGTCGAGTACGGATGGAGAATCAGCCGTCTCTTTTTCGCATAGCAATAACCGTAATAAGCCACCTTTTTTTGGCGGAATCACGCGTTCTTCTAGTGTTTGACGCATGTTTATAATATAATTCCCAGAAATATCGATACTGTAAAACAATAATGTAAATTAATTTTATTAAATGACAATGTCACAAAATATATATTGATTCAAATAAAAATTGCAAATTACCATAATTACGTTATTTTATGTAATTTGAAATAGTTAAATTTGTTAACAAGGTACTTTTACAATATTTTTGAAGTGAAAACTTCTTTAGCGGCGTTGAGCACTTTTTCTGTAATGGGTATAAAATCTTAAACTCGCGTCAGGACACGTGACCTGATCGTAAGACGAAAAGCGTAAGACGGATGGAGAGTAGACAGCTGTCAGTTAGCTGTCAGTTTATAAAGCTTTGATGAATTGCCAATGATTTTGAGTGGAGATTTCAACATAAACTTCGCAGACGATAAAAATCAACTATATATTGAATTTTTAAATAATTAATTTGGTTTAACTATGTCGAATGATCGCAATCTTAGCACAACGAAATACAAAACTACTATTGATGCGGTCTTTATTAGACATTTAAATAGGTTCGAATCAAAACTGTTCGTTTCTTACTTCAGCTACCATAAACCTATCGTATCAGTTTTAGAGATTGGCGATGATAGTTCTGGTAATGATGATGGTGAAAAAGTCGTTGAAATTATGGATGAAAGTTGATTTTTCGGAGAGATAAACTTTTTAATGTAAAATAATTGTAATAGTTTTAAAGTGTTAAATTTTTAATGTAATATAAATTGTCATGTTTGTGTACGATAGCGCAATAAATGAATATTGTATTCTACCACATAAATGATAGTACTTTTATACTGATAAAGCAATTGGTGCAAAATTATTCCCTAACCATTCCAAAATATCAAACATGCTCAACGTTAATAATCAAGTTTTCACTTCTGCCGGCACTCCCGGAGTGCAACCCGTCTTTTTTATTTATCTTTGGCGTAATTAAATTTCCTTTTTTCCCTCTAGTTGTATACGTTTTCAAATATAATGGGAGGGTATTTATCATAAGTTTTAGTATACTAAGTTTATTGAGAATCAGTAACACAAGCTATTGCACTAATTTTAACATACGTTGTATATATCGTCTCAAAAACATTCATAGTTCGTCAAGTGGGTATCATCGTCACTTGTCGATATTACATTTACTACAGCCGCCGTCAGAATTCAAGAAACGGAATAAGTTATTGTAGCCCTTTAGGGCGTGAGGTTTAGTTATTTACTATTTCATATTTTTATCTGATCTTTTATATCAACACTTAATTTGGGTATTTCGCCATTATGGAATACAAAAATACACGATGAATAATAGAAATAAAACCGTTACATACTAAAGTATAAATCTTAATCCTATTTTATTCGTAGTTAGCGGTTACCGGTTGGTATAATTTATCAGGGCACACCTCTGACTTTTCGGAGTCATGTGTGTATTGATAGTCAATCACCACGCACTAAAACGGTGAAGGAAAACCTGGTGAGGAAACCTGCATACTATAGCCAATTTATAAAAAATTCTATGGTATGTAAGTCCGCCAACCCGCACTAGGCCAGCGTGGTGGACTATATGGCCTAACCACTCTCAATCGTACTGTCGATTGTAGAGGAGGCCCGTGCCCTGCAGTGGGACGTATATGGGCTGATACAGAAGATAATTTATCAGATCAGGCCGGTGAAAAAATATTATCAAACATTTAACAAGTTGGTAATTAAGTTATAGAAGCGATCATAACACATGAACTTACTGGCAAATCGAACTATCTATACATTTTTTTATTTATTGACTTATGCCTCATCTCTCCAGTGAAGTCCACGTGACCGCGCTGCAACCCGCCCACCCCCCGCGCAGTTCCCTTCGTTGGCGTTTTCGATTCAAAACAAAACTATCGTAATGCGGTATCTATTGGAAGTGATCTGTGTTTGGAACCCTCAATATTCTACTCACATCGACAGAATTGAAAGAATTCAGATGAAGTTTTTAAAATCGCTAGACTATAGGTCAGGCAACTCATTTACTGACTATAACAGCAGTGCGGCTAGACACCATATCACTGGATCTTTGCAAGCTAGGCGAAACTATCTTGATTCTATTTTTCTTTTTAAACTCATACACAACCATATAGACTCGGAATCCTTACTAGAAAACATTAGCTTTAAAGTTCCACGTATAACCTCTCGTAACCATCATACATTTTATATACCTTTCTGTCACACCAACTATGCTAAAAATTCTTTCTTCAGGCGTTCGTGCAAATTTTATGATCAATTTCTTAATAGTGTTGACATATTTAATTGTACCTTGTTAATGTATAAAACTAAAGTGAAAAGAATTTTGTTTGCCAACTGTTAAATTATTTATTTGCAAACCAACTTATTACATTTAGCATGACCTACACTATCATTCCGTATGTATACTTCTTACCTAATGTATTATGTAACGATTTGTAATATTTATTGGACAGTAATATATGTATATTTAGAATAATTTATCTTTATTATAAGTTTATTCCTTTGTTTTATACTGTAAGGTTTCAACTGTTTAGCGTGCAGGAATAACATAGTATCTCAATATCCAAGACTTATATTCTTAACATTAACATTATTTTTTCAGTATTTTAAGTACCCTGGATAATTAGGTGTAGTTTATGACTGTTGTGAATAAAATTATGAGTCGCCTTTAGCTCTCTTATATTCATATTTGTATATTTAAGATATGGACCTGGAGGTCTTTTTGTATCTATTTTTTCTACTATTACGCCTTTTATACGACTGTTTGTGTCCTTAATAAATGAAAAAAAATAAATGAAAAAAAAAAGGTTTTATTAAGTTTAATAATATAAGTTATAATATAAGTTTAATAATATAATAATATAAGTTTGATAATATTGTACGAAAATATCATAATATGTTTCAGAGCTTAGAGTGGTGACATAAGACGTGAATTAGAGTTTAGAATTTCTTAAGAGCGTTTATACCCTGCACGCGCTTTTTGGCTTAAAAACAGGACTTTTCAAATGAGTTAATAGCCACCAATAAACAATTTAAAGGAAAAATAATTATTACTAATTTTAGAAAAGGTTATCATCTAGGGATTTTGGTGGAAAACATTATAGATTGATGGATAATTTGTGAGTACTATACGGATTACTGAACATAAGTTTCGTTATTTAGGCTTTAAATGGCAATTTAGAAGCTTAAGATATCCGAAACCACTAAATATAAGATGAAAATAAAAATATTATCAGACTAATAAGACCCTTATGGAGGGATTTTGCTGAGAAAAATAATCTTTTTGTGTTTAGTTCCTGAAAAATAAAAAATTAAACAATGCGAAATTATTCAGAAACTCTCGTCAAGAACATATTTTTTTCACCAACTTATCGTACATATTTTTTTATAGCAATTGCATATTACAATAGAAGAACATCTTATCAATAAATTATCATTTTTATATTTCAACAAAATTAGTTTTCATGTTTTCTACAAATATTTTAAAAACCACTATAAAACACGCTGTCCGACGTGGATCAAATCAGACCGCCGCAAGGCCTTCTAGAGGGAGGACGTATCGCTCGTCGCTCCGGCCTGGCTGCAGTCGATTATGCCGCGCGTAGTAAAAATAGCCACGCGCGGAATGCGATTACCACATCTTAGTACTTTGGTAGTAAAATATTTAATTATTTTTATTACCTACAATGATTTTGTAGTGCGTATAAATTATGTTTCAGGTAATATAATGGGATGTAATTCCGAGGCTAAATTATGTTATGTCTTGTAATATAAAATTAAATATATTTCGTAATTGTAAGGGGTTGTAAGGCCCCTAACACAATTTATGCGTTCGAACACGAAATGATTAATAAAACGTCCGTAGTGTATACTGATTGAACACTGATTTGAATGCAACTTAACAATGTAATAATAACGAAAATATGATTAGTAATTATTCTTTGCTTGCACAGTAATATTTGTCTACTTATAATGCAAATAAAATATTTTTATGATATTATATTACAGTTACATTTCAATTGAATATTTGAAGCGCACGGATCAAAGTTGTTTGAGCCGACTGTATAGCGAGCCGTCGCGGCAGCTCTACGCACACAGCTTTGGTCGCTTATGTGTGCGTGAAATTAACGAAGAAATACCTATAGTTGACTTTGCGCGCAAGGTGTATACGCTCTTAAATTGTTCTAAGCTAGAGCGACGGACAAATAGTTTTTTTTTTATTGCAATGAATGACGAGACGAGCAAGCCGTTTGCCTGATGGTAAGCGATACGACCGCTCATAAGCAGAAGCAACATTCCACTGCGCTCGCCATCCTGAGACATAAGATGTTAAGTCTCAATATGTCCAGTAGTTACTCTGGCTACAATGTCCTTCAATCCGAAACACAACAGTGCATTTACGCAGTGTTGTTTTACGGGAGAAATAGACATTGCGGTGGTACCTACCCAGATGGCCTTTCACATATGAGAGACCTACCACCAGTATATTATTTCAATAAGATTATTTTAATAAGTTCCAAAACATCTATAAAAGAGTTTTTCGTTTAGTACAACCACAGATAAATGAAATGGATAATGTTTTCTGTGTTTCTTAACAAACACTTCTTCCTCCTTTCTGTATTTCTCATTCCCTTTCACCAATATTAAGAAGCCGGCAAAGCCGCTTATTGCATTTTAGCCTATAGTTGTAGTTTGTCACGGCTAGCGTTTATTACCAAATACTAGCAATGAAATGAAATGTATTTATTGGTTACTTAATCTCTATTTACAGAATATTTTCTATACATAGTATAACTTATATTAATTTCTTGGTTTTATTAATTTATTTAATTTCTTATTTCTATATCTATATCAGCCCATATACGTCCCACTGCAGGGCACGGGCCTCCTCTAGAACCGACATGACAGTACGATTGAGAGTGGTTAGGCCATACCGACGCAGGAAAGCAATTTTGTCGCCTCTCAAAAAATGCGCATATGCAGTTTATACATTATTTAATACAGAAAAAAAAAACTGCATTGAATTTCCTCGTGAAAATGTGGGGTTTTATTTTCAAATGTCATTATTAAAAAACTGGTATTATGAAGTATTCTAGTTTAGAGGTTATTCCATCTTTGTTTTTTTTTTGTTCTGGTGTAAATTTGCTTGTTTCGAGATACGACAAAATCGCTTTCCTGCGTCGATATGGTCCACCACGCTGGCCTAGTGCGGGTTGGCCGACATACGTACCATTGAAGTTTTATAAATCGCTATGGTATGCAGATTTCCTCACGATGTTTTTCCTTCACCGTTTTAGTGCGTATTTATTTAATTTCATATAATAAAAAAAAAATCAAAAAAGCAAATGAAGTGACACTCGCAAATATTTTGCTTCAACATACAAACATACGTACTTGTTAATTGACCTGCTCGTTTAGTATATAGGTTATCAAATAGGATAACATCCCAGATTGTCCGCCTAGTGGCCACGTATCAAATGTATGGTGGATAAGATTTCCTATGCGATTGGAATACCAATACATATTACATACAAATATACAGCGTGTTTCATTTATATAAAGGTGCATATTCAATATTAATTATGCTAAAGACGTTTGTCTTGAGAAGCAAAACTTGGTTTTGCTTTATTACCAATATAAAAAGATAAATGACAGTACATATTCTACGGCTTTTTTTCTAGTACGCTAAAACTCTACAACATTATAATGCGTAATATGAAAAGAGAAAACCATTAATAGATTCTCAAGTACAATAATTAGAAGTAGGAGAAAAAGGTGTCGAATCCGCGATCACTGGTTTTTTCATCTGACATTCATATTGCGCCTTGATGGAATTGTTATCACTTATCATGCACCGAAATTTAGTAAATTATGCGCGAGTAAAAAAATGACATCAACCTGTGCACGTGTGAGTGACGACGGCGCGTGACGTCGGAAAAACAAGGGACCTTGGCGCACCGCATGCTACGGGCAGTTTCCAAGCGGACTGTAGGGCTACCGCGCTCAGCTATTATTTAAAACAGTATTGTTCGCTTGTCACCGCGCTTCACTATTATCTAAATTCTAAAAGAAGTATTTTATGCTTGTTTTACCCTGGTAGATAACAATATATTATTTTTATTGTACTATATCAACTCATAAATGGCTCTTTCCAACCACGGCACTCCTCTAAAATCGAATGTTCGATCGAAAGGGTGCATCTTAATAGAACTATACACAGTCAGGTCATAAGTATTGTCACGCAGTAAAAACTTTTCTTTTAGAATGCTGGCCACAAAAATGTTTATTGAATTCGAATTTCGAATTGTTCATGAAAATAAAAATGTATACTTTTTAGAATTTTACTCATTTTTAAATATGGAGTGGACGCTTAAAGAAGACCGTGTTGCAGTTATTGCGTTGCATCGTTGCGGTTACGCGCCAATTCAAATTTTTGACATACTGAAAATTTTGAATATAACCAAAAGATTCGTTTATCGTACCATCAAACGATACAATGAAGAGTCTAGTATAGATGACAGGTCAAGAAGTGGTCGCCCTCGGTCTGTTAGAACTCCAGCAGTGATAAAAGCTGTAAAGGCGCGAATTCAAAGAAATCCCAAACGTAAGCAGAAACTGTTGGCCCTTCAGATGGGGTTAAGCAGAACCACGGTGAAAAGGGTGTTAAATGAAGACTTAGGGCTTCGGGCATATCGAAAAAAACAGGACATTGTTTGAATGCTCGTCTAATGGACCTGAGACTGAAGAGATGCCGCGCTTTGTTGAAGCGGTACGCGGGAAATAAATATCGGGAAATTCTTATTTCAGATAAAAAAAAATTACCGTAGAAGAGAGCTACAACAAACAAAATGTACACAGTATTGAAGAAGCGAGCAACCGTATTCCGCGAGTCCAAAGAGGTCATTTTCCATCCTCGCTCATGGTATGGTTGGGAGTTTCTTATTGGGGCTTAACAGAGGTACATTTTTGGGAGAAAGGTGTAAAAACGAATGCAGTTGTGTATCAAAATACAGTCCTGACGAACCTTGTGGAACCTGTTTCTCATACCATGTTCAATAACACGCACTGGGTATATAACAAGATTCGGCGCCAGCTCATAGAGCGAAAAGCACACAAGACTGGCTGGCGGCGCGTGAAATCGACTTCATCCGGCACGAAGACTGGCCCTCCTCCAGTCCAGATTTGAATCCGTTAGATTACAAGATATGGCAACACTTGGAGGAAAAGGCGTGCTCAAAGCCTCAACCCAATTTGGAGTCACTCAAGACATCCTTGATTAAGGCAGCCGACGATATTGACATGAACCTCGTTCGTGCTGCGATAGACAACTGGCCGCGCAGATTGAAGGTCTGTATTCAAAATCACGGAGGTCATTTTGAACAAACTTTAGTGTCATAAGAATCTATGTTTTGTTAAGTTCATTTGGGTATATAAATGGTTACATAATGAATAAACTTGTTTCAATTATTTTATATTAAACATGTGACAGAATTTATGTCCTGACTAGGTACAAACTTTTAACCGTGTAAAAAATGACACAAAACAACACTTTTGTACACCACATAATGTTCCCCCTTTTCGCCTCATTTTTTGTCTAGACAAAAACTATGCATACTAGGCTATCTTCACATTTTGTATTCACGGGCCTTATGTATTGAAAGGTTATTTCTCTGATCAATATTAAATGGGATTTTTTTTACATTCATTTAGTATGGATATAAAATATTTATGAAGTGAGTTCGACGGTGCGGCTGATATTTATATGAGACGAAGGTCGTTTTGAAAGGCGCAATCTTAAATATGTGCCTTATCAAGTTTAAATTAATTGAATATTGAAATGAGGAAATGTTTACTGATATTTTAATGAACCCGTAAAAATACGGAATGCGTGTTTTAATTTAATGCGTGTTATATTATTTAATTTAGTTTAAATAGTAAAAAATCCAGATATCACGAATGAGTCCGTGTAACTATAGTTTAGTTTTTATTTTTGGTATGTCGCAACCCTGTGTGCTATTATCACGACAAGTAATTACGTGGTGCGTCGAGATAACAGTTTCACATAGCTAGTGGCGCTGTCTAAGGATAGAAATTATTATGTAATTAAATGGTAAATTAGAAGTTATTTATTCGGACTTAAAGCAATATACTGACTTTTAAGTTACACACATATCCATATTTGACAATTGTTTTTTTAATGAAGGAAAAAATGGGCCACAGGGCCCTACCCTTGAGTGTTCGTAATAGTAATTTCAAGTGAATATTAAGTACGACAATATAAGGTAGCGTGGACCAAAATGTCTACTTCCAATCATTGACATAAATATATGGACAGGATGGAAAGTGTAAGTGGTGCGCGCTCCAATACATTCCTAGTGGAGCGCTACGGAAATTAGTAACGCTCGCAAGTATTTTCAAAATACTAGCTTGTATTATGATAGAAAGTTTAATAAAAATGAAGATAAATAATTCGTATCACCGTTATGAAGGAATCTATTAGATTAAGTTTGTTAAATATTTATTTGACCGCAATATTCACGGAATCCATTATGAAACTTCAAATGTACTGAAAGGCCAACTCTTACTTTTTAAATCAATGCTTCCAACTGATTTAATTCTTGTGATCGTAAAATAATAAACCATTATATTTCAAAATGAAACAAAAATTATAATGGATATGATGGTGATGGCGCAAAGTCCATACCTTTGTACGCGTAGAGTCCCTGGCCCGGCTTGTACTCCTTACGCCAGATGATGACGTCTTCGGCCTCCATGTAGGGCACCCAGCCGTCCAGCGCCTCCGCTGGCTGCGCGCCAGGGTTACACCTGACATGCACACACACACACACACACATTAGATATACTCGTATTGACGTGCAAATAACTATATACCACAGTAATAAAAATGAAATGAAAATAATTTATTGAATCCATTAGGACGTTCTACATCATTTAAATTCACTCATTTTTTCAACCGGTTCGGTAAGCGGTTTTCACTAGAGAAGAACGGGCAAGAAATTCTAATGTTGCTCTTTTCTATTTTACGAAAGTTACAAGTGGTTTAAATCAGAGCAGTTCATTAATAATTTGTTATACGAATCAAGGGCGGATCCAGCCTTCAAAAAAGGTTGTGGGCGTATGATCTTGCTCATGATCGTTATAAGCGAAGGTTATACGCAATAAATATTTAACTCTTGCGATTTTATTATATTATGGCATTTGATAATATAATACTATCAGTCTATCGATCTCAATATACAGGGTATATCAAGACTGCTACCGAAAACGAAGCCGGGTGGTAGTTTTAATGACTACTAACACAAAACGACTAAAATTTTCGCAAAGAAACGCGACAATAATTTTTTATGATTTTTTAAATATCGTCATTTTTGGGTGGCAAATCCATAGTTTTTGCTAAAATAATAATTTAAACTCTTTTATACCTTAGATTATTTATAAATAAAAGGGTATACACTATTATTTTAGGGAAAAATGTATTTACCACCCAAATATGGTCATAGGAAAAAAATATCAAAAAAAATTGACGCTTTTTTTTTGCAACTTTTTCTGTTGCATTGTGTCTGAAGTCGTTTAAACTACCACCCGGCTTCGTTTTCGGTAGCAGTCTTGATATACCCTGTATATGGAAGTGTGACGTCATACGTCCGTTAGGGTTGTGGGCAAGCCCATCGTACCCACTGCGGTGGATCCGCGCTTGATACGAGTAACATTTTGTACGTACACATACTCCTACAGACCAATGCGGAGTATTTAGTCACTAGTTATCTAATGTTTTGTCTTCTTCGCTCAACTATTGGTTAACAGTCATGGCCGCCTATAAACATTCACGACACTAGATTAATTGTAGGACCGTGGCCTTTTATGGAAATTTTGCTCCTTAGAGGAGCCGGTGTCGTACCAATTTACAAATAAAATCTTGATTCACCAAAAAACTAAAATTTGTTATACCTGGAGAAACACAACATAGTGTTGGCAGACTACCTACAAGAGGGAATGACGACAACTTTTCAGATTAAACCGTGAATGAGGCTGCCGTAAAATTTTAGTGTTATTAGAGGCATGTCCATGTAGATAAATTTGGGGTGATGATGTGAACTGACGGTGGTAATGTGAAACACTCACGTGCAGTAATGTACCCCGGGGTGCTTCTTGTCGATGAGCAGCCTCCGCCCGCAGCCGCCGCAGAACAGCGTGCGCCGGGAGAGCTCCTCCACGCCCGCCAGCTCTGTTAACAGTTCCTGCGGGCAACCATGCCATTATATTGCTTTGTGTTTCATATTTTATTCAGAAAACCGTTTATTAATACTTATTGAAGTCTAGGTTTAGGATTCCAGACTAACAACTCAGCATACTATGACTCGTGTGCGTGGTGGCCTTTTGGTAAACGGACCAGACGTGGCACGCGTTCGAATACCAGGTTACACCTCTGACGTTTCGGAGTCATGAGTGTATTAGTATATAGGTAGTGATAGTCAATCAGTACGCACTAAAACGGTGAAGGAAAACATCGTGAGGAAACCTGCATACCGTAGCGATTTATAATAATTTCCGTATGTAAGTCCGCCAACCCGCATTAGGCCAACGTTGTAGAATATAATGGCCAAACCGAACGAAAATGGCCAACCCCCAATCGTAGTCTTGATTGTGGAGGAGGCCCTTGTCCTGCAGTGGGACGTATATGGGCTGATGAATTACACAACATGACATATTATGACTCTTCTATGAACGTGTCGGATTTCACATTAGGCATTTTTAAAGACAGAACTTTCGATCATTACATTGTTACGTATCCTCGAATAATTTTAGAACAGTCCTAATCTTACATGAACATTAAGAAAGGCCTTTATTTGTGCGTTAGCAGTGGAGCCCTTCAAAAATGAGCACGGAACTTTGGCTCGGGTTCAAGAAAAGGTTGAAATCTCTGGATCGTTCACTGCGGAAAATTTTTAACTTTCGACAACTGAAATGAGAGAAATATGTAAAAATAAAATTATACATTTTTGCGAATATTATTAAAAAAAAAAAAAAAAAGAACACCCAACAGTCACATACATAGTCCTGACCCCACATTAAGATCGAGTCTTGTGTCGTGGGTATCAGGAACTACGAGAGACTTTTCGGTCTCACAAACACCCAGACCCGAGAGAAATATTTGTGGGCCGCACAAACATTTCTCTCGGTGCGGGGATCGAACCCGCGGCCTCTCGTTTCACAGGCGGCGTCTAACCGCCTGCGCCACGGAGACTGTCAAAATTATTACTAATTATTACTTATTTATTGTAAATTGTGGACGGACGATCTGACTAAGGTTGCAGGAAGTCGCGGGATGCAGGCCACTTCCAACAGGTCATTGTGGAGATCCTTAGAGGCATATGTTCAGCAGTGGACTTCCTGTGGCTGTTATGATGATGATGATGATGATTGTAAATAGCATGAAAAACCATCAGTACATAGTTAATGCATTTTAATTAAAATCAATGTATTGTGAATCAGGATATTCATTCACCAGTGTGCGACCTCTTGAACATAACAAAATCATGTACAATTAGAAGTTTTTATAAATAAACCTATATACGTCCCACTGCAGGACAAGGGCCAACTCCACACTCGAGAACACGATTGAGTGTGGTTAGGCCATATAGTCCACTACGCTGGCCTAGTGAGGGTTGGCGGACTTTACATATCTTAGAAATTAATATAAATCCATATGGTATGCAGGATGTTTTCCTTCACGGCTTTAGTGTGAGGAGATCACCTATGAATACACACATGAGTTCGAAAATTCAGAGGTGTGCCATAGGATGTGAACCCGCAGCCACCCTGAATATTTCGGCAGTTGGGTCTGGTCCGTTACCAGCAGGCCACCACGCACTTCACAAAATAAACAAAATAATCAGAAAGAAAAAAAAATAGGAGTCGGAAACAAATAATGTCCACTTCCCTCCGCAACAAAGCGGTTGACAAAATATCGAGTTGAGAGGTATTATCCTTAATCCTCTAATATAAGAAGATGTTTTAAACACCACAGGATAAACGATGTATATGTATATAAAAACTGATAATACGAGCTCTTCGTTTACTAAATTTGATTGCAGATAGGACAGATATATCTATCGTGTTATGTGACAAATTCCAGATAATAGCTACTTAATAGATATTGTATACTTTGATAACACAGGAGAGGTAGTCGAAGTTCTGTTTTGTGCAGTCTCTTAAGTGGGCTGTATTGAACGCCTAAGCCGTTGATTCATGCACTGAGACAAATTTCTGTGAGTTTTGTTTCATCATAGGGCCTAGGGTGATACAGGCCTAAGACATTATTTTCTTTTATATCAATGAATGGTAAAATGAGAATGCCATTCGCGTGATGGTAAAAGATACGACCGCTCGTGGACAGTAGCAAATTCGCAAGTCGTATTGCTTACATTAGGCGAATGGAATACTCGTCTCGCAAGTCATTGCAATAAAAAAAATACATAATGGTGGCTGCTACATCTGCTACATCCTCTGGCCGTCTCTCATATAATACGAGAGACTTACCACCAGAAAGAATCACCAAACATAATTTTTCACACATATTTTTTAACTTAAAATTAAGTTTTGCCGTCACATTATGTTCCTTCCGCGCTCGCAGTTTTACAAATAAAAAATCCCACGCACACACGACGATAAAGATTGGATATAAAAATAGCTTAAAGAGTAAACATCTTTGTTTACCATGCACTCAGTACGGGGACCCGATGCCTCGATGACTCTTTCTTTTTCAATTCTTTAATTGTACAGTACCACTACTATATTCTATCAATCGAATTGTGTGTGAATTGATGATGTTAATCACATTATAAAATTTAACATCACTGCTACACAGAATACTAAACTAACAGAAGTCAAGCTCCATACAAAGCGCGCTAAATCAACGCACACATACACAACATTCACCGACACGATATTTCAAACCAGTCGAGACCACTGCGCGCGCGAGTGTCACCCGCTTCGGGAACGCAAATAGTGAGATGTTTTGTGCAAAGATGGAGCAAATGAATAAAAGTTATTACACTTGTAATAAAAAACACCAGATTATAATAATTGAATATAAATTTCATTTAAAAAAAACAATAAAACAAACTTAGAATAATGACATACACATTCTCCGCGAATTCATAAAAAAAATTAAATTTATTTATTGTATTATTGCGTTTTATATATTTAATTTAAAAATTCAATCAAACGATACGAGTGCTATTAACACGATACGTGTTTTCGCGTAAGCCAGAGTTAACAACTCTTGCGCAAACGCCAAGCGTAGTGTGAGTGTGGCAATAAAAGTGAAGTACATACACAAGCTTGACTTCTGTTAGTATTAACACATTAAGCACACTCAAACAAAGGAGAATGCCCATTCACAGTATCAGTAAAAATATTGTTGATACCGATCCTAATAGCGCTTAAAATCAATTAAGTATAGCATTTTTATGGTTTGTCCTTAAGAGCGTATACACCTTGCGCGCAAAGTCAACTATAGGTATTTCTTCGTTAATTTCACGCACACATAAGCGACCAAAGCTGTGTGCGTAAAGCTGCCGCGACGGCTCGCTATACAATCGGCTCAAACAACTTTGATCCGTGCGCTTCAAATATTCAATTGAAATGTAACTGTAATATAATATCATAAAAATATTTTATTTGCATTATAAGTAGACAAATATTACTGTGCAAGCAAAGAATAATTACTAATCATATTTTCGTTATTATTACATTGTTAAGTTGCATTCAAATCAGTGTTCAATCAGTATACACTACGGACGTTTTATTAATCATTTCGTGTTCGAACACATAAATAGTGTTAGGGGCCTTACAACCCCTTACAATTACGAAATATATTTAATTTTATATTACAATACATAACATAATTTAGCTTTGGAATTACATCCCATTATATTACCTGAAACATAATTTATACTCACTACAGAATCATTGTAGGTAATAAAAATAATTAAATATTTTACTACCAAAGTACTAAGATGTGGTAATCGCATTCCGCGCGTGGCTATTTTTACTACGCGCGGCATAATCGACTGCAGCCAGGCCGGAGCGACGAGCGATACGTCCTCCCTCTAGAAGGCCTTGCGGCGGTCTAATTTGATCCACGTCGGACAGCGTGTTTTATAGTGGTTTTTAAAATATTTGTAGAAAACATGAAAACTAATTTTGTTGAAATATAAAAATGGTAATTTATTGATAAGATGTTCTTCTATCGTAATATGCAATTGCTATAAAAAATTATGTACGATAAGTTGGTGAAAAAAAATATGTTCTTGACGAGAGTTTCTGAATAATTTCGCATTGTTTAAATTTTTATTTTTCAGGAACTAAACACAAAAAGATTATTCTTCTCAGCAAAATCCCTCCATAAGGGTCTTATTAGTCTGATAATATTTTTATTTTCATCTTATATTTAGTGGTTTCGGATATCTTAAGCTTCTAAATTGCCATTTAAAGCCTAAATAACGAAACTTGTGTTCAGTAATCCGTATAGTACTCACAAATTATCCATCAATCTATAATGTTTTCCACCAAAATCCCTAGATGACAACCTTTTCTAAAATTAGTAATAATTATTTTTCCTTTAAATTGTTTATTGGTGGCTATTAACTCATTTGAAAAGTTCTGTTTTTAAGCCAAAAAGCGCGTGCAGGGTATAAACGCTCTTAAACATTTTCCTGTTTTATTCCAGGCACTTCTTACTAACAATCAAATTATAATATAATATTTAGGGCTGTACAATTTAACCGGCCAAGCCGGCTAAAAAAGTTAGCTAAATTAACTAGCTAGCTAACCGTTTTTGTTTTTGTAGTTTAAAATTAATTTACCGCTACTAGTTACTAATTTAGAATAAGTTATTCATAAAAAAACGTTGTTTAGAAAAAGATGATATAAATGAAAAAAATCTTCATAAATACACATCATTGTTACCCTACTTTATACAATATGAATTCGAATAGAAACTTCTAAATCTAGGTAATAAAATCCTTTGATGAAGCCGCCCTCACCGCCGCGCCGCCGCAAGCGCAAGTACAAAGCGTGCCGCCGCGCCGCGCCGCCCCCTCCCGCGCCGCCGACGCCTTCCAGTGACGTTGTTATCTACTTTCTCAGTCGCGCGAAATGCGGTACCGAGTGACGTTGTACGAAATTATTTGGGCTATTGGTTAGTTTATTGCGGTCAAAATGAGTGATTACACTAACAGTGAGTATGTGGCAATGATGACATGCTATGTCCGAACCAATGAAAACTTGGGTCATGCAAGAAGGATGTATCCAGAACACCTGCAGTCTTTGCGTAGGAATGGTATCATGAATGATGAATCCACGAGTTCCCAGCACAAGAACTATTTTAAAGACTTATCCGAGGCTACTCGATCATGGTAAGTTCAGACTTCCTAATCATGCAAGAATCCGTGACCTTCCACAGCGAAGTCGTCTATTCTCAACTTTAATAAAAGGTTTAAATAAAAACATATGCAGCTTTTTCTAAGATAGTAGGTACGTTATGAAAATAATATGTTCAATTAAAATGTAAATCTTAACAAATTACCAACATCTACATTTACTTAAATGATCCTAACAAACTAAAATTCTAAATAAATCAAAATGTTATATGGTAATATTTAGAGTAATAATACCGATAGAGTAATAAATAGGCGCAAAGTAAGTTGAAAGTCGCTGCTCGATAGTCAGCTGTGGCATGGCGTGACTAATACAAGCGCGCGTCTGTGTATTGACATGTCGTTGCACTTTTAAGTGTAGGGTGATTTAGATAATATGTGTTTTGGGGATAACTTGTACTGATATTGTTTATGGGATAGTTTGCAGTTTTTAATGATAAATATTGTATACAACGTTAATTTCACATACACAATACACTATGAAATTTTCCGGACGATAAGCGATTACACCCAGTATATCCAATGATTGCCGGTAAAAAATTACCTATACTCGGAAATGGAATCCGAGATCAAAAATGTAAACAAAAGTGTTACCACTACAATAAAATAATTTGTCATGGTAGTTTGTTCATAGCCGTTAAAAAAACAGGTTGGAATTATTCTCATTCGTTAAATAAGTATAAAACAAAGCCAATTAAAAATTAACTGGTATAATATTTAAATAAAATACAATTTCAACTTCTTTTTTAAGTATGTGAAAAAAATGGTACAAACATATTTTATGCTACAGGTATAATGCAGAAATTCGTAACCTTAGGCCACTGAAATAAAACTTTTTTTAAATTTCGTCTCCTTTACTACAAATACGTCGCTTTGACGCCCGCGACACCTCCCTTTAGTTCATTTAGTTACTTAACTTGATGAATGTGCATCATGTGATAAAGTTATAACGCCGCGAAGCTGGTTTCACGTTTTCTGTTAAGTTTTTGTTCTATCTTGTTCCTAAAATTTCTGGCGCTCGTGTTCCTAGCCGAACGCACTATGGTCTTTGAAAATCACTGTGAGTTAAACCCATTAGAATTTATTGCTATTTTTTATTGTTTTTTTTTATTGCTTTGAATGGCGAGACGAGCATGCCGTTCGCCTGATGGTAAGCGATGCGACTGCTCATGAACAGTAGCAAAACCAAACAACACCTTGAATTACGAAGCAATGCTTGGCATTCCACTGCGCTCGCCATCCTGAGACATAAGATGTTAAGTCTCAATATGTCCAGTAGTTACATTGGCTACAATTTCCTTCAATCCGAAACACAACAGTGCATTTAAATTGCTATTTGACGGGTGAAATAGACATTGCGGTGGTACCCACCCAGGCCGCCTCTCACATATGAGAGACCTACCACCAGTAATCACCAGGGTCATGTCGAAAGGCATAATAAAACATTCAAAAATAAATATAAATAAATAAAACATAGTGCTCGCAATATTGGAATCTATTCACTAATCAAATTATACCCAATTTGTTTTTGAGAAAATGTTTCATAACCCTGAACTGTCACTTTTACAATGACGTTTGTTTTTTTACATTTTTGATCTCGAATTCGATTTCCGAGTGTAGCATGGTAAGGCCCTCACTATTACTAATATTTTTATTGTGTGATTTCTAAATAGTATAACTAAATAGTGCAAAAATGGATTAAATAAATAAGTAACTGTAACACTATTTCAACTGCACCTAAATAAAAAAATATTCACGAAAAATATTGCTGTTGATAAATGTGGATTTTGTTGTCAATCCTGATGACAAACTCATAATGCATTTTCTACATAATTTATAGACTATACTTGTATGAATCCTTTGATATACTAACATTACAATGTCAAGGTGACATGTGATAAGGATCATCAAACTGAGATAAACATTATTATCCATTTTGATGTTACAACACAATGATATTCCAATTCATAGGAGTATGGATAAAAAAAATAAATGAATAAAACTTCAAGATTATTGTTGTAAATACAAAGAAAACTTGAAAGTCAGTTTTATTATAAACAAATCTATTGTTTTTTTGTTACATCTGTTTATCGAATACATAATTATTTCATCATATCATCATCATATCAGCCACAGGAAGTCCACTGCTGAACATAGGCCTCCCCCAATGATCTCCACAATGACCTGTTGGAAGCGGCCTGCATCCAGCGACTTCCTGCGACCTTAGTCAGATCGACCGTCCACCTTGTAGGCGGGCGTCCAACACTTCGCTTGCCTGTACGTGGCCTCCACTCGAGAACCTTTCGGCCCCAACGGCCATCAGTTCTACGAGCTATGTGCCCGACCCACTGCCACTTCAACTTGCCAATCCTATGGGCTATGTCGGTAGCCTTGGTTCTCCTACGGATCTCCTCATTTCTGATTCGATCTTGTAGGGAAACACCGAGCATAGCCCGCTCCATGGCTCGTTGAGTGACTTTGAGCCTTTTAATGAGGCCCACAGTGAGAGGCCACGTCTCGGTGCCGTATGTCATCACTGGTAACACACAACTATCGAAGACTTTCAATTTTAGGCACTGAGGTATTTTGGACGAGAAGACGTCGCGAAGTTTCCCGAACGCTGCCCAACCGAGTTGGATTCGACGATTGACCTCTCTCTCACAGTTGGACCTGCCTAACCAGACCACTTGTCCTAAATAGACATATTCGTCTACAAATAGACATATTCGTCTTCGAGAGTCGAGCCCCCAACTCCAATGGGGGTGGGCACAACATGGATATTCGACATGATCTTCGTTTTATCCATGTTCATTTTAAGACCCACCTGTTGGGAGACTCGATTAAGGTCTTCGAGCATAGTGCTAAGGTCTTCCAGCGATTCTGCCAAGACTACAATATCGTCGGCAAATCGAAGGTGAGTAATATACTCGCCGTTGATGTTGATGCCGAATCCTTTCCACTGCAAGAGCTTGAAGGCATTTTCCAGCGCGGCAGTGAACAGTATCGGAGATATGACATCTCCCTGTCTCACGCTTCTCTGTAGTGGAATAGCCTTCGTGCTCTGATCCTGTACTCGGACCGACATGGTGGCGTTGTTGTATATACACCTCAACACTTCGATATACCGATAGTCTATGTGGCACCGCTGATGACACTGTAGCACAGCCCAGGTCTCGATCGAATCAAAGGCTTTCTCATAGTATATCACATAATTATTTACCAACTTACTTTTTTACTAAAAATTATACTCAGAGGTTCAAACAGTATATAAATTACATTATTTCAATTTATTTGTATGGATATCAACATATTTCAAATTGCACAAAAAGGCTTGGTAGCACTTTAATTTATAATAGTTCTTTCTTACAGAGATAAACACAATTTTGGTTAAGCGCACAATTTATTTTCTATGTTTTTAAAAGCCCAATGTGGCTTTGGATTAAAATTATGAAACAATAGTCTGTAACTTCATTTACCTTCAAGTCCTCATCAGTGATGCTATTGTTGCAGCTCGCGGTGGCTTCCTCATCATCGCCTCGATGGTAAGCCGCGGTCGCCGCTAGCAGAAGCGTCCGTCGCGGCCGCAGGAACGTATGCCGGAAACATTGCAGCACCTCTCTCACTCTGCGCTCCTTTCTGCACCTCTTCACCACATTACTAACAAGGAAGTTCCGCGTCCATACACTCCACAGCCGTGCAACACTTAAATCTTTCCGGATAAGCTTGAAAGAAGACATATTTCTCTCTGACCGATCGGTTTTATTTACCGTACCAAAAAAATCTCGATATATGCATCGTTTGAAGATGAAATTAGACGGCACGATGTAACGATAATGGACGGTGTTTTTCAATGTGGATTTTGTGATTGTAATTTCTTTAATTTTCCTACATAACATCTCGTGAGCGATTGCGAAATCATAACCTCAACCTGCCGTCCAGATTTGACAGTTTGTTGTTTGACAATGACACTGATAGTAGATAGTAATGTTATTAGGTTAATCGACTACATTAGTGTAAAATAGGTATTATGTTCTAGTGTACATGTATCTTTTTTACGATCTTTATTCGTTTCTCTGTATTAACTCTAGCCCGATATCTATACATTTCTCAAACACCTCCATCTATTATTATATTCATAGTAGTACACATCGACATGTGTATTTTGCTTATTATAACTTACGGAGTTCAGACGTGGTCTTTGACCGAATCACAGAAGTCCCGACTAAAGGTTTGCCAAAGAGCTATGGAGCGTAGCATCCTGGAAATAAGGCTGGGTGACAGGCAAGTATAGTCACCCAACCCCGCGGCAGACCTAAAAAACGCTGGCGAGACGACCTGGATGCTTTCGAGCGCATGTGGCCTGAACTTTCCTTATAGCGTGAATTGTGGAGAGACATGGGGGAGACCTTTGCCCAGCAGTGGGACGAAATAATTTAATTAAAAAAAAAAGTACTGAGTGCCGACAACAAAAAAGTAAATTAACACGATTATATTATTCCTTATTTAAACAATTAAATATGCTATTTAAATCGGATGTTTATTTATGTGAAAATTATTTAATTTTATTATGTTAATTGTTAGTTGTAATCACAGTTGTAATTCAATAAATATGCAAGCAACAAGTTGAAATATGTACTTAGTCGATATATTTTACTCAAAATAAAATAAGATTTAATGCATTTCACAGCTCTGTTATGATTTTTTAACACTTGCAACACCGATCTAAATTGATTTCTTTTATTTCCCAGGTAGACGTCTCGGCGGCCGTTGTATCTTTCGGCCAACGTCATCTCTTTATCTTTTATGTCTGCAATTAGTGTCCCACATGCTCAGTGGTAACCGAAATTTCAAAATATTTAATATTCCTCGTACGCGCCGAAGACTTCGGGCTACGTCAGATACAAACGTAAACTAGAAAGTGTTTGGAACTCGGCCGCTAGGTGTGTTGCCCGTCCGGATCGATCTGGATTTGGGCAGTTCAAACTGCAATTCGGGATCCCTTTCCATTTAGTTTATTTGTTTTTATAGTGGAGTGGTGTGTTACAACGACAATATTTTAGTTATTTATTAATAAATCAGTGAGTTTTCCCCCTATTTTAATATCAACAAATCGAGATGGCCGAAGAATCGTCAGCCGATCGCAATGTAGAAATATGGAAGATCAAAAAGCTCATTAAGAGTTTGGAAATGGCTCGGGGGTGAGTATTGTGTGGTTTATTTCATGCGTATTGGTTCATGTGGCCTGTTTCTTTGTTCTAAGAGTTGTTGCAATATTGATCGAATTTGCCAACGGGGCTGCGTCACTGTCGACACATGCGCCCCTGGTGCATGCGCGAATTATAACCTTGTCGATATATTATTGTCGAAAAGGTAGATTGGGCATTTATCAAATTGCTTACGTTTCAAGCATAAATTGAGTAGTTGTTTGTAAATAATATGTATAACAATCATTATAATGGCTGATGAACGCGTAAATATTTCTGGGATGCTGTACCATGCTGAGTAACTTGCCATGTTTTAGTGACCACCTTCAAATACATGAGAATTGAGAATTATTATGATATTATAGATTATGTTACATCCTTATTTCTTATAACCTTTATATGAAAGTACTTTGCTACGTGTCAGCTGATATTTTCATGGTGGTAAACGCGGGAAATTTAATTTGTTTCTTGTTCTTACAATAATAAATCGTTATTTTGTGTCAAATTTATACTAAACTGAAATAAATTATATGGCAATCAAATATTTTTGTTATGGTTATTGGCGCATTTTCAGATGACTATCGGGGAAAATAGTGACCACTTACTTTTTTTTTTCATAAGTAATGTTGCCAGCTTTCTAAACTATTGGAATATTTGTATTTATAAATAAAGTTAAAGGGAGATGAGTCATTGCGAGGAAACCCACCTCATCTACTTTCTCCATAATACACCCTCACGGTGGCTGAATAGTCTGCTTCCTGTAGCTAGTTCAAAAAACCTGTCTGAGCGGCGGCCGAGCGAGGCGAAGCGAGACGGCGACAGGCTACTGTATCCTAGATTATCCTAGGCATTATATTAAATTAGCTCATATACATTCCATATGTTTAACACTTTGTCATCGTGTGTACGGTTTCTTTACATTATCCCTTCCAAGTTGGTATTAACTACCAAACACATGATTAGGAAAAGTTGCAGCTGTGTGCATCAGATTCGAATGTCTAACCCTCGAAGGAGTAAAAAAGCCATGTGAGATGTGGACAGACAACCGTGTGAATGTCGCTTTATTGATCGTCCCAAGAAACGATATGGGGAAAGCCTACTGTTGAACAGAAAACATCACACAGAGTACACAACTTGAGAATCAAATCACAGATCACAGACCATAGAAGCGAATCATGAAATAATTCTCAATCACATTTTGAATAATGGCGACAATTCATTAACATTGTGAAGTTTTGTCACACCTGGTTTCAATCTTAAATACATATGTATAATAAATACATTTACCATTTTACTACACTACTGATTCTACATTCTTGACTATCCCTTACATCTAGTAAAGTTTTCGCAGATTGTAAACAATATGAACGGAGTGAATATTAAAAATACGCTACAGGTGATTCCAGTCCACGTGTTTGAAAATCCGCAGCACGAAAGGGGCGTGCGCGTCTAGACTACTGTTTATAACTGTCCATTCATCGCCATTATATCAGCCTAGAATCGCCTACTGCTTAGTACTATATTTTCAGTCGAGTTTATAAGGACTCACGCGTGTACCACAGGTGCTTTCGTGAAGTTTTCTATATAGTATGCATGTTTAACAATGCTTTCCTTTGCCCTTAAAATCCACGGTAGTTGACTATCAATACACACAAGACTTCGAGAGTCAGACATGTGTTCCGGGTTGTGGACTCGCGACCACCATCTGTAGCCAATATGCTTGTTAACATGCATGTTAGCTATTAATATAAATGCTCTCTAAAGCCTACAGTATATAATAAATTGGGAAAATAGAATATGGCGGGGCCCGGGCGAGATTGCAGCTCAGGGCGCAATCGCGACCTTGCATAAATCAATATTGCAGCTCGCAGCCCGGCCGGCGGGCCGCCTGGTGGGGTGGCCACCCACTCCCGAGTCCCAGCTTCCCACACTTTGATGCTACAGAATCTATCTATAAATACGCAGAAAGCAATACTGCCCGCTATCTTCCTTTAATATTATGAATTTGTGATCAATACTGAAAGTTTTGATGGCTGAGGCAGATACTGGTTGTGCAATTATCGCTAAATAAGTATCTACTCCAGTAATAGAACCTTTTTGTGTAAAACATCTTAGATCCTAAAATTGTTATCCACTTGCTAATAATCATCATTGCAACTGCTACACAGCCCCTCTTCTTACATCAAAACATTTTCACAATCAAAAGCCACTTCCTGTGACATTTATCGTATCAAGGAATAACACGCTATCTCTCACTACATTTTGTAGAAAATATTTGATTATTATTTGTTACCTCTCAAATCATAATTACTTTCAATAGTAGTTTTTACAAGCTGTCTATTTTGAACAAAGTTCTATGCGATGTTATTTCATTTGTTGTTATTTAAATGCAATCGCGAGCTCGTAGAGTTGAAGCTGTTTTGGATATGAAATAACCATAAATATTTGAACACCTTCACAGCGAGAGGCAATAGCCGGAAGACAAACGGGAAATCGCGTTTTCACTCCTCGCCACGGTGCACGTTTGGGTGTAATCAATAAAAAAATTGTATCGGTTGTTGGTTTTGTAGACCTGATGGCCTGACTTGATATCTCTCGTAGTTAGTTGTGGTCAGTGAATACTCCGCGGCTTACCTTTATCCAGCGGTCGACGTTACGTGGATGTTGGATGTATATTGCGAACTGATGTTAAGTATTTTTAGATTGAAGTTGTCTGTTCTGCCCAGCCCGCTTGTTACAGCCGTCCATGTTCCCCTGCGGATGTGATCAAATTTTATTTTAATTCTCAGTCTAATACGACATTCGAGTGTACACTTTCGTATGGTAAATGGGTTCAATTCAAATCAATATTCATTTGCATATAGAAGCATGATATTTTACGCATATTATGTTCTATCATATCGCATAAAATGATAAGTCAATCCCAAATACCAATTTGGGATCTCATGGGGCCTAAATATAGACTTGCGATGTGACAGCGTGTAACATTTAACGGAGTTGCAAAAAATAAATGATTAAGCTCACGCCTTTAAGCATACCGGCCAAACTTTACTACGTGTCAAGCACCCAAGTCGTGACAACGGGACGAGCTTACTATCATCGCTGACAAATATAGTTGCACAACATGGGAATGGACCCTAGAACCCCCATACTCATTGCCGTGCCGAGGCAAACGGCAACACGACACGTAATGTCGCTGCTAATAAATAAATGAATGAAATTGTATATTTCCCTTGAAAAGTTCGCATTCTGCATGTAAATATGTGGTAGTGGCGGCATGTTGCTTGCTCATACGAAGGTCGAACGCCATCAATCAACTGTTGTTTGTTAATTACACGAACTCGCATAACTTGTCTGTGTCGGTGTTGTTACCATGCAGATTGCAAATTCAAGGGCTGTTTTGGACAGGCATACGTACATAAACTTACGCCTTTTCTCCAGAAGGGGTCGGCAGAGGTGCTGGTAGCAACCATTAAATCCACGTTTCTCGTTGTATGTTCCCTCCCATGGTGTGAAAGGGGGCGAGCATAGGCTGGTAATAGTGCCATATCGGGCACATATTCCTGACTGTTTTGGATAGATAGGAACTAAAGTTATGGGACTAGCGGTTCTTGAATATTTCGCCCGAGGATGCTTTTCTCGAAATCTGGTTTAGTCACGTGATGTCCAAAACACGACCTGTTTGCGCCAGTCACTATTGCGGGCTCCCCAACATTGATAGTAGTCACTATAAGGGTGGATACTTCTGTACTACCAGCTATATTATCTTGCAAAATGCTATTTTTACTGCAAGAGTCTTTACAATATACTCACAAATAAGCACTTATCTAGAATTCTTAGTCAACTCTTGAGATCTAGGAATGAGTATGTTGAAGTATCTTAATAAACTGAAACAACTATCAGGAAATTCTTACATATCTTATATCTTTAACGTACACAACGTGTGATCAAGGTGACTAACGCTACAAATATTAGTTAACAAATAAGTTGAAATAAATACATGGCGCTCATTGTTTCCAATAACTAAATATAACGGGATAATAAATCCTTTTAATATGTAATTAATGTTTGAATCCCAGAGAAATTAAAACTTCCTACCGCGTGCTTGTCCCCCTAATTCCGTATTTTAATATTTCGTGACTGACGTGACCATATCATGTGTAATGCTTGCATTGCAAAAATTCTCGCAAAGTGTCAATGAACTTCAATGTTTAGTGTTAGTCCAAACAAAAAGGTTCTCAAATTCTTTTCTGTGCGGCACCTTCATGCTGTGAAATTGTTTTCCGCCTCACGTATTCCCTCGTTCCTATAATCTTGGGTCCTTCCGCTGTAGTGTGAAGAGGCATCTTAGCAGGCATATGGGTATCGAATTACATGGAATGAAACTGCCGTCTGATGCCATTCGATACACTGCCTGGACGGCATTTGCGCTTATCATCAGGTGCAGTGCAGAAATTATACTGTGCCAGTGTAAAAAAAACTCGAAATGAAATACAGCGGGTTAATTTTGTTTAAGAGAGAATCGCGCATGTCCGTCCGGTTATTGGCCTCGTGTGAAGCACCTGGGTATATGTACACTTTAATTAAATTTATAGCTATAGTAAATAATCTAGTAGCAGAAGTGGAGATTGCTTTGTATCGATTTTGTAAACACGCACGATCTTTCATATAAATCTGTTGAAATAAATTCATAAAGTAAATATAAATATTGCACCGCGTTTGTTCCGCTTCACTACATAGTATAAAACAAAGTCGCTTTCTATGTCCCTATGTCCCTTTGTATGGTTAAATCTTTAAAACTACGCAACGGATTTTGATGCGGTTTTTTTAAATAGATAGAGTGATTCAAGAGGAAGGTTTATGTGTACAATACGTACATATTATTGTAGAGAAATCTATATGCACCCGGGCGAAGCTGGGCCGGGCCGCTAGTTATATATAAAATATACTGGAAATTTATATTTGGATCGCTTGAATCAATAATAAAACCGTGGAATAAAACAAAGTGATATAACAGTGATTCATGCATGAAAATTTTCCAATTCAATAATCAAATATGGTAACAAAAATACGCGGCCGGCCAATGCTTCATCAACCACAATTGGAACAATTTGTAGGTTCTCCATGTTTATGCATAAGTTAAATAGATTACTGTCAGAGATAATCCCATCAAAAACATCCTATAAAAAAATTCCAAGTCTCGCAGCTCAAGTTTTCTACCGCAAAAAGTTGTGAGATGCATGTAATACCAAGTCGATTAATTTATTTAGTCCTTAAGGGACCTTCTATATAAAGTTATTACGTTAGTTATTACCATATCAATATAAAAAATTCTTTACGTTTTAAATAAATGGATCGACTTGGCCATCGCATGAAAACATAATGTATCGTACAATTTATACATAATGCTGCTGGCCAAGTCGATCTATTTATTTAAAACGTAAAGAATTTTTTATATTGATATGGTAATAACTAACGTAATAACTTTATATAGAAGGTCCCTTAAGGACTAAATAAATTAATCGACTTGGTATTACATGCATCTCACAACTTTTTGCGGTAGAAAACTTGAGCTGCGAGACTTGGAATTTTTTTATAGGATGTTTTTGATGGGATCTCACGTCTTTTTGTAGAGTCCTACTTTTTTCCTTTTCGGTACTTCTTACTTCTAGAATATCACTAACGATTTTTCTTAAAGCCTCTGTCTTATGGATTTTTCTTATTTTTGTAGGTATCAATTTATCACAAATATAGCGGATTTGATTATTAATGTTCTTTCTTTCATTGTAATTGATATTTTCGAGTTATTTAATCTATTTATTTGCAAGTTTTTCTTCGTCATGTTTTTCTAGAGGAATGTTGTACAGTTTCATGGGCTGAATACACCATTTCCCTCTCTATATCCCCTCCTGTTATGTCTCATGTATATAGATATATATCTACAACTATATTATATACGGGTACAATGATTAATTAACTGCAAATGTAACTTTGTAATCCTATACATTTATATGGGATTACAAAGTTATTCACGCAGTTGGTGTATCTAGACAAACAGGCTGAAATTATGAAATGTTTGAATTTTCCCTTACTTTAGACACTAAACACTAATTATATTCTAAATTTGAAGGTTCTATGTCTGCTGGAAGTGCCTTAGACTTTTGATGATCGGTCAGTCAGTCAGTGAGTGACAAAATTAAGAAAGTTTGACATGCTACAATTCTTAAACTAATGGTTCAAATTGAATGAAATTTTTAATATACCGTGTTTACACAATGCCTGCTTAGTAACTGAAAATTCAGGATTCATGCTTTAGCCACAACGAAGTTATAAGGGGTTGAAAATGGTCTGAATTGCTTCGAGAAAAGGATGTTACGGCCTATAGCTCGACTTGGAGGGGGCTCGGCCGCGCCCCCAGATGTTTTATCTACAATTTATTCTTAATCTGTGTGAGAATTTTCTTCCGTCATATTCTAGAATGGAAAAAAAAGTCTTTTAATACGAGCCTCTACTACTCTTGTAATATTCGCTTTTTATTAAAACGTTGTTTACCGTGTTTTGCACTTCAGGTCAATCGCCGCTTTATATGCGTACTAACAGAGAAATCACGAATCGCACATTACCTTGGTTTACTATCGAGATGTTAGTCGTTATAATATTATGTACTAAATCATTACAAAATACCTCAATGATAAGACCTGAAGCTCTTTGTTTGGGGTGCATATTATGTCCCGTGTTGAAGCTACAAGTGTTTCTATTGCATGCAGTGAATATCCAAAGTAGAGAAACGAAATATTCAAACAGTTCTCTTTTAGTTTCGTTTTTATTTTCCTCATTCTAATCTTCCCACACACATGGCATTCGGGAATCATCTGCGTAACATTATTATCAGACACATTTCGGCCAAACATCTATCTATGTTGGCATATTATGATAGGACAGATAAAAACAAAACCATATCATAAACTAATTTTGGCAGACTGCGTGCACTATTCCTAATGGTGTTACTTTCTAGTTCTGATAACAAAATATCATTATTTTTTAACACATGTTGCCTTGTTAGTATTTTAAGTAATGATGCCCAACATATTGTGTTGACAATCGATAACATTGTTGCACAATGATGCTCCGCTAATGGTAACTGTGGTGTGCATTTACCGTAACATCCAGTTAGCAAACATTAAACGTTCAACACAAATTATAGTCATATTACGCGATAATAATAATTAGTAAGTATAAAAGAGTTGTAAATACTCGAGTGAGGGATCCGTGTGTTGTTAAATTTATTGCCCTAGCGGACATGTAGGTTGCAATCCGTCACGGGCGCATCCCGATGAATCGATACATTGCACGCACGCGTACTCTATACAACGCATCTCAACTGCGTTATTACGCGCTAATAATTCAATACTTATATTCCGCCAGATTTTATTATAATTAAAATAATAAGTACCACTGCAAAGCAAAAAAATAATATTTGTTTCATGGAACTTGCGATTGTTGATTAATTTGCTTAATGACTTGACTAGCCAACAAATCAAAATATATGCATAACATATCGAAGGCGGGCCGCCAAGTACCAAACATGTAGGACCTATGCCTTATATTAATTTAAATATCTATATGTTTGGTACTGGGCGACCCGCCTTCAATATGTTATGCATATATTTTGATTTGTCAAGTCAAGTCATTAAGCAAAGTAATCAACAAGCACAAGTTCCATGAAACAAATATTATTTTTTTGCTTTCCAGTAGTACTTATTATTTTGTTATTTTTTGGTTTGTAGTGGTTTTTTGTTTTGAAGTTGGTTTTTATTTTTTTATTAAAAATTTTGGTTATTTTTATCTTTTTAGTGTTGATAGGAATTTAAATGAAGAAGATTTGGTCCCCACAAGGAATATGTTACTGGTGGTAGGTCTCTCATATGTGAAAGGCTGCCTGGGTGGGTACCACCGCAATGTCTATTTCTCCCGTCAAACAGCAGTTTAAATGCACTGTTGTGTTTCGGATTGAAGAACATTGTAGCCAGAGTAACTACTGGACATATTGAGACTTAACATCTTATGTCTCAGGATGGCGAGCGCAGTGGAATGCCAAGCATTGCTTTGTAACTCAAGGTGTTGTTTGGTTGTACTACTGTTCATGAGCGGTCGTATCGCTTTTCCATCAGGCGAACGGCATGCTCGTCTCGCAATTCACTGCAATAAAAATAAAAAAAAATTTCTTTCCGAAGATAATGAAATCGCTAAAATCGACTAAATGCTGCTGAAGATATTGGAGTATTCATATGTTTATTATTTTTTTCTCCCCCCCCACCCTTTGCCTCTACCCCCTTTTCCCTCCACCACTGTAGCTTAGCTTTTATACTGAACCCAATGCAAAAAGAACCATTGGAATCCTACTAAATTCTGAAGAGTTCTACACTCCAGGTCCGTACATGATCATCAGATCTCCATGTTGTTTTCCTGGGATCAACCTGTCAACATTCTTTCCAATGAAAAAGAAATCACTAAAATCGGTTAAAAGCTGCCGAAGATATTAGAATTTACGTGTATTTTAATTTTATCACCTACCCCCCCCCCCCCCTCTCCCCACTCCTTTTTCCCTCTCTCTCTGTAAATTAACTTTTATAATGAACCTAATGCAAAAAGAACCATTGGAATCCTACTTAATTTTAAGGAGTTCCCCTCTCCAGGTCCGAAGATATTGCTCAGATTTTCACCATATTTTTATGGGACCAAATGACAAGCATCAGCTTTTAATCAAAGAAAGAATGGTCGAAATCGGTTCACACAGTACAGAGAAACGAGGTAACAAACATAAAAAAAAAAGCAACATACAGTCGAATTGAGAACCTCCTCCTTTTTTTGAAGTCGGTTAAAAATATATCTAAGCATCAACTACAAGTATAAACTATGTCACCCCCGTGAGTTTAATGTGGGTGTCTTTATAACCTTTGATTTGATGACATTTTTTCTGGTAACTCTTGATATATTAGATCTAGATCGTTTGTTAATTTTGGCCGTTAATACACATAGCAACTGCATCTAGCCATAAGGTGGACCGACGATGAAATAAAGTTTGCCGGTCGCTGGATGGAACCCGCATCCAACATGTAGCTGTGAAATGAATTGAAGAAATACCTTACTGATTGCTCGGCAGTAGAAAACCATTAAGGGTTAATTTGCTTCTAATAGGTCATTTGAAGACGCCCAACTCGAATAAATAAATCAATAAATAACACCCAACAGTCACATACATAGTCCTGACCCCACACTAAGTTCGAGTCTCGTGTTGTGGGCATCAGGAACTACGAGAGACTTTTCGGTATCACTAACACCCGACAAAAAACACTTTTCTCTCGGTGCGGGGATCGAACCCTCGGCCTCTCGTTTTACAATCGACGTCTAGCCGCGCTACGGAGGATGAACAGCTATATGAACTAACAAGGGTGACTCTTCTTTGATATAACATTCACAAAAACCCAAGTGTAGTACTTAATAATTGTCACCGCGCTAATATTTTACTTGGTGTTTAGCGAGTAGATTCAAAGTGAGTTGACATCCAATTTGAAATTAAATTGGTTATTGTGTATCATTTTACAGAAGTCTTAGTAATATTAGTTTAACTCTACCAAAAATATACAATTTCATTTCATCTCATACGTAAACTCACGCTTTTTTCCCCAGAGGGCGTAGTAGGTAGAGGTGCTATCAGGACACCCACACTTCGCCTTGTGAGGTCGGTCCACAATATGATAGCGGCCGAGCTTATAGCCATATCGGGTACAATTTCTCGACTCTGGGTTCGTAATAAATAGAATATTCCAATATCACATTGCTCGATCCGATATTCGAACCCGAGATCTCACTTTGTAATCGCACCGTAGAACAACTACGCCACCGAGACAGTTATATGGTCTTTGATTAACTCGTCCATATGGTTAAGATTTCCAACGTGGAAATTATGCGATAAACAGTTTATACTTTTCGACAGAATAGTAAATAGCCCTGAAATTTTGACATTTTAGGCATTCTAGTTTTGCGAACTCAACTTCTGCGAATTTACGATCTTAGAATAAATTCCTTAGTTATGAACAGTGGATTGGCCATGTCGGACCCAAAGCTAGCTCTACGTATTTTAGCCCGTGAAGTTTATTCCGTGTGCTTATGCACAAACACTCCTGCCCTACACTGAAATATTCAGTTTTGTATCACAAACTACAAACGTCTTATTGTTATTACAAGATCGAAAACAAAGATTGGTGGTTCACACAAACATTTGTGTCAGTGTGGGCATCAAACGTGTCTTTCATGTCACATGCGCCTTTTTAACCAAGCGTGGTTCAGGCCCTGTTAGATCGGAAAAGTAAAAGGCAATTTTTGAGATTATTCAATAAATATGTACACTTCTTTAAAATAAACGTAAAGAAAACAATGCCTTGCTAGCTGTTACCAAGAATTGAAGGCGGTATCAAGTTCCAAGTAATGCATTCTCCTATTCAATAGATTTCAATTATTCAATCGCCAGGTAGTGTGGTGTACGGCGCAGGTAGTTCTCAAAGGATCGATACGTCCACGCCAGTGTATTGAGAACACAGTTACTCAATCTCAACTATCAAACACTCTTAAATGTTATTACATAAGCATATGTCTGATTGAAAAGTCAATTGAAAATTATAATAACTGCTAAATAAGCTAGCATTAACCGTAACATGTCTATGCTATGAATGCTAGTCAAGATAGTCGTATGAATTATTTTGAAACGCTGCCCACTAAATTGTTTTGTCAGCGACCGGCTCACACTCCTGACCCCTCAGCAATATGCCCTGTTTTCGACGTCTGTATCTGAAATAAGAGAGTCTTTGGTCTCACTAGATAAGGAGATTTTTATATAAAACAACTTTTTTTGTGTAGTAATCGAACCGCAACATGTCATTCCACAGTCTCCGCTACCATCACCTGGGGGTTATTCTATAAAAACGATACGAACTTCGATAGTTCGAACGCAGTACGTAAAACTTTACTAATGTGTCTAGATAATCAACAAAAATTGGATTCCTCTATTTTACGTCGCAACCATAGACTAAGTGCAGAGAAAATGATAAGTATAAAAGAGAATAGTATTGATTTTTAGATGGAAATCTTATATCTTTCTCCGGACGTCGATCATCCGAACATTCGAAATTCAGATAATAATTTTTATAAAGTAACCCCCTTGCGCCTTGGTGGCTGCCAATTCTCTTTAACATTAGCTACATGCAGAGAACTGTTGCTTGAATGTGTACAGGGGCACGTAACATTGATGACACAATGACAACAACATCGGAGTTTACATCATGTTTAATGTTGCCACTTTGTTCGTTGTCTGCTTTAATAATATCAGATCGGATCTGATATCGAGGTGCTGTTCGTTGTAAGGTAATTATTTGGTTTGAATATTTGTTGTATAGAAATGTATGGTTTATATTCATTTTGTTGCATTTGCCAACTAGTCTATATTTCACGCTGAACTTGAAGTTTTGATATGATTAATAAATTTTTGTATTTTTCTAGTTTCTACGCAAGATTTAAATAAATACATATAATATTTAGTTGATGTGCACCCATAATAATTAGAGTAGAGAACACTTAAATAACCGGTTTAAGTGCACTACAATACACAATACGATGGCATTTTAAATACTCCAACAATGATTTTTAATTATGTTGTAATGTTTAAAGCAATTTACTGGCGTTAGGTCTTTCATATCTGAGAGGCAGCCTGGGTAGGTACTACCGCAGTTTTTATTTCTCCCGCCAAACAGCGGTGTAAATACACTGTTATGTTCCGAATACAAAGGATTGCTTTGTAATTCATGGTGTTTTTGGTATTTCTATTGTCGATGCGAGGTCGTATCGTTTACCATCAGGTGACTTGCATGCTCCTCTCGTCATTCATGGAAATATTTTTCATATAAGGTGTTAGCAATACCCGTCATTTTGTTATTTATATGGAAATTATCTTCGATATTGTATTATGTCAGTAAGAATGAGTCATGTCTGTAAAGTTCCCGGAAGGGATATTGTCATTTTAATATTAGGAAAATTCCCGGAAGAGCCGGCCTCATGCGGACAGTCATAAAGTCGTGAGCCAAAAATCTTGAAACATCATTAACAAACATAATGGTGTCCATTTTAACAATTTAAGGTATGCACTTATGCGGTTTTAAATATATCATAGGGATTGAAAATAGTTTAAATATGAAGTGTGTTTTGAAATTGACATAATTTTACGACGTTATATTTGTGATGCGTTTTAAATAAGAAATTGAAATGCCCACAGCCAGATGATAAATTACAAGAAAAGGAATTGATTACTATAAGGTTTTGTTTAATCATAAAATAATAATAATTTTATATTTTACTAAGATTTTTTTGTTTCACGGATAATCAGGGCGTTTCCCATTTCTATAACTGCTAGTATACCTGTGCACAAGGATGCCTGGATCAATAAATGCACGCAGGCGGTTGTATCGAAGCGCAGTTTCCAAACATGAGCGCCGGTGATACCCACCCAGCACCCACTTTCTAGGCAGAGGGCATCTACAGGGCGCCATTTATATTTGTTTACTCGACATAAATCCAATCGATAGGGGGGCGGGGTGTTGCAGGGGGTTGCTGCAAACTATGGGGGTGAAGGGAGATGAAAATTCAACTGAAACGGAATCAAGGGGTCGGGGTGTTGTGGGGTAGCTGCAGGTGTACCGATATGAGGCAGGGTGGCGGTGGGTGACCAGGTCGCAGTGGACGATGCTTTATTGCTATACACAACGAGATATGTAGGGTGGTCCGGGGTGTTTGATATTGGACGTTAATTGAGGGTGGGAGGGCGGATGCTCTGTACCGGAGTCTGCGTGGGACGCCGGTGAGGGAGGGTGGCGCAGTACTTTAACTGGATATGTAGTGGGGGCGTCTGCATCGCAGTTGATTTTCTCATTACAATTTCTGCGTAGTCAGGTTTCGGCGCTTGAAGCAGCATGTTTGGCACCCTGGAGACACGTTATCACGGACAAATAGGGCTTGCTTTTGACGGACGATAGCAGAAATGATACCATATAAAATAATAGTATGCGATTATTTTAAACTATGTTACATTTCAATGATCCGTACCTCCTGTATAATAGAAAATTAATACAATACAGTATTTTAATGTTATATTTCATTTGTTCTCAGGAACGGCACATCTATGATCTCGCTGATCATCCCGCCGAAGGATCAGATCTCGCGTGTATCCAAGATGTTGGCGGACGAGTTCGGCACAGCGTCCAACATCAAGTCGCGAGTGAACAGGCTGTCTGTGCTGGGCGCCATCACATCTGTACAGCACAGGCTAAAACTCTACACAAAAGGTAAATATTATAAATAAATAAATAACATGGGATGGACCCATACTTATATACAAGTCTTATGTCCGAAGTATAAAGAGTGCCAAAATTCCAAGTAGTATTAGGGGATCTAATAAATCGCCTGTTAAGTTCTCGATATTTTATAGTGGACATGCCCAAGCAAAACATTTAACAATTTATTATACTTTATTGTTCAACAAATCCGAGAAAATTACAAAATAAACCACTCAATCTATATTTACATCACAACTGGCGGTCTCATTGCTGTTAGCGATATAATTATTAAATGCTCATTGTCTTATTTATAATTTATTTTGAGACTTATATCAAGTGGATTGATCAAGTCCATTTGTACTGTAGGCTACAACTCACAGTGGTTCAACTTATTAGTCTTGCTCAGCTTCGATAGTGGCAAAATAGTAAATACAAATACAATACTGTTAATAAGTGTGTAAGCCTTCGATCAAATATTCACTAGATACAACATGAGCGCTTAGAAAATGGCACCAAAAAAGAGTGCTTTAAGCACTCTTTCGCCTTCAGTCACGCACCGACCGTTGCTTCCAAAACGTCGCAGAACTTTAGACAATATTATGTGAAAAGCTACTTTAAGCTCCAGGAGTAAGGTGGAATTTGTGTTAATATATTTGGAATATGTGATCTTTTTGTTTACTTTTTTTCATGTCATGCATTGGTGCCACTTTTTAACAGAACTTTTACAGGGAACTGTGTATCTAGTGTATACCGGGTATATCAAGACTGCTACCGAAAACGAAGCCGGGTGGTAGTTTTAGTGACTACAAACACAATGCAAGAAAAAATTTCGCAAAGAAACGCGTCATTAATTTTTAATGATTTTTTAAATATCGTCATTTTTAGGGGGTAAATCCATAGTTTTTGCTAAAATAATAATTTAAACTGTTTTATACCTTAGAGTATTTATAAATAAAAGGGTATACACTATTATTTTAGGAAAAAAATGTATTTACCACCCAAATATGGCCATAGGAAAAAAATTACAAAATAAAATTGTCGCTTTTTTTTTGCAAAATTTTCTATTGCATTGTGTCTGAAGTCGCTGAAACAACCACCCGGCTTCGTTTTCGGTAGCAGTCTTGATATATCCTGTATTTGATCGAATGTGTAAGCAGTCAATTTCATCATTTGTTTTTATAATCTTTTTAGTTTGTAAGTAATGGTTTTAAAAAGAGCAACACTAGAGTTCTTGCCCATTCTCCTCTGGTGAATACCGCTTTCCCAGCCACGTGGTAGATAAAAAAATGACAATCCAAATAATGTAGAACATCTAAATGTATTCAATAAATTATTTTCCTTTCATTTTATAATAAATACATTTAAATTAATTGTGTATTCCAGTGCCCCCCAACGGCCTGGTGATATACTGCGGCACGATCGTGACAGAGGAGGGTAAAGAGAAAAAGGTGAACATCGACTTCGAGCCGTTCAAGCCGATCAACACGTCGCTATACCTGTGCGACAACAAGTTCCACACGGAGGCGCTCACGGCGCTGCTCGCTGACGACAACAAGTTCGGCTTCATCGTCATGGACGGAAACGGAGCGCTGTTCGGTACGCTGCAGGGAAACACCAGGGAGGTTAGTAGTTACTACCCGATGTCATTACCGGGTATATAATGGGTGGGTCACCTTGTAAATAATTGATACATTAATATTTGTGCTAACCTTTTATGGGAAAGGAAGATATTTTTATCAAACGAATTGAATTCGAAAGCAATGTTTCAATGAAATTCATGTTATGCCTGAAAAAGTCAGTACAATTCACTGATGGTTATGGCCACTGATATACACAGGATAAACCCCAATGAGTTACAATTAGGCTCAGTTGCACAAACTAACTTTACCAATACCTTTGCTCTTAAAAATGTCAATCCCATACATTAGCATGGTCAATTACGTCTAAAATGTATGGCGATGGCATTTTCAAAGGCAAAAGTATTGGTATAGTTAGTTTTTGCAACTCAGCCTTACTGCGGCCACTGTGACGGCTCCATACCCACTTTACCCGGTGGTCGTTATCCAAATTAATACAAACACCCTACTACCCAAGTTCTTCCAAGTAACACATAAGCCTGTTTCCCCACCCAGGTGCTGCACAAGTTCACGGTGGACCTGCCCAAGAAGCACGGTCGTGGTGGTCAGTCCGCCCTGCGTTTCGCGCGTCTGCGCATGGAGAAGCGACACAACTACGTGCGCAAGGTGGCCGAGGTGGCGACGCAGCTGTTCATCAGCGCCGACCGGCCCAACGTCGCCGGCCTCATCCTCGCCGGCTCGGCAGACTTCAAGACCGAGCTATCGCAGTCTGACATGTTCGACCCGGTCTGTATTAAATAGTTTTAACGTAGTCTTTTGAGACATTTTTTTTAAGTTGGTTAGAAAGTTATGAATAATATAAATAATTATTTCATCTACAAAGTTTATAAATTTTCCACTGATAACAGTTACAAATAAGGTTTTATCTTAATTATAACACAAAACTTGTTTTTCACGAAAAATACTAGAATACGTTGTGAAATATAACGATTGTAATATTATGAACTGAACTAATGACTTTTGTTTCTCACTTCAGAGGCTGCAAGCCAAGATCATCAAGTTGGTGGACGTGTCGTACGGAGGCGAGAACGGTTTCAACCAGGCCATCGAACTGGCCGCCGAGTCCCTGCAGAACGTGAAGTTCATCCAGGAGAAGAAACTCATCGGCAGATACTTTGATGAAATCTCGCAGGTAACCACAAATATTTTATAAAACTTATGAATGTAGGGTACTTTCTCTGAACCCTGACAGCTATAACTGCTATAAAAAGTATAAGTTTACAAGGTAAACTTATACTTTTTTAGCGTCCTACGCAATACGAGTGGGGTTAGGTTATAGTCATTGTATACAATCTATGGAATAAGAAAGTGGTACATGCACTGTATGTACTGTGTAGTATTAGTTGTTCGGTTGTGAAGTTAATGTGTGTGTGATTGTGCAGGACACAGGCAAGTACTGTTTCGGCGTGGACGACACGCTGCGCGCGCTGGAGCTGGGCGCCGTGGAGACGCTCATCTGCTGGGAGAACCTCGACATACAGCGGTCTGTATGCTCTGTTGTCTATTATAGGCTAGGCTGACCAAACAAAATAGTAAACGTGCATATGTGTTGCTGACTGATAAAGTTGGGAAACTCTGGTCTCTACACCTACTGCTTAAATGGCCTTCACTAGATATTATACTGTACTTTATTGCAGTATACATTTAACAAATGAATAGTAGTTGCATCATCATCATCTTAGCTACAGGAAGTTCACCGCTGAACATTGACTTCCTTCAAAGATCTCCACATCGACCAGTTAGAAGCGGCCTGCATCCACCGACTTCCTGCAACTTTAGCCAGGTTGTCCGTCCACCTTGTAGGCGGGCGTCTGACATTTCGCTTGCCTGTACGTGGCCTCCACTCTAGAACCTTTCGGCCCCAACAGCCATCAGTTCTACGCGCTATGTGTCCGGCCCAAGGCCACTTCAACTTGCTAATCCTATGGGCTATGTCGGTTACTTTAGTTCTGCTTTGGATCTCCTTTTTTCTGATTCGGTCTCGTAGGGATGCATACTTTATACGTAAAACTCTTTAAATTACGTTTTATGTTTGCAGTTCAAGTGAACATAGTTTTACAATACATATCACGAATGGTGCACAATCCATAGTTATAAATACATACTGCCTACACTCACAACGGCTTGTAATGTCACATGCTAATTCTTTGTATTTATATATTAACATATTTGGTGTAATATTTCAGTTATGTGCTGAAGTCGCACGCGACCAACCAGGAAACCATCTTGCACCTGACCCCAGAGCAGGAGAAAGACAAATCTCACTTCACAGATAAGAGGTAACATCACTAAAGTCTTTAATCACATTTAGTAATAATGATTATAGACCATCTCTATGATAGCTGTACTAAGGCTCCACAGTACAAACTTACATGTTAGTCTGTACCTTTGCACAACTCTAAAATCAACAAGGTTGCCTGCTACCAGTAAAGGGGAGGGGAGCTTATCAAGCAAATTCCTGACTGCTGATTTTGAAAACAAAAAATCAATATTCCGCCCTAACACAGATTCGAACCTGAGACCTCAGCGTTGCAATTATACAGGAATACAACTACGTTGTCAAAGCAGCCATAAAACAAACACATTATTTTTATTCTGTTTGTTGGTATCTATTCTAGCATATAGAAGCAAGTTAATATAATAGCATGTATGTGTATGCAAGTTAATATAGTGTGTGTAATATATTAGACATTCAGGTGTTTTGAATCAAACATGTCTCACTGGTTCAGAGTCATTTTTTTTCTCTTTATTTAGGTAAACAAACAATGACACAATACAAGAGATACGAATAACAGTTATTTAAGTACTTACATATGCTAATCATGCCATCAACACTGTTTACCACACATAAAAAAATTAAATATACAAAATAGAGAGAAATAAGTAGATACTAAATTAAATTAAATTAACTAGATGATTAGAAAAAATAATAATTACATTAAACAGAAACTAAAACTAATACAGTCATTACAATTCTTCTCAAATTCATTAAGTTGATGGTTGAAGCCACTAGTCTGTGTTGTTGAGGTTTTTAACATAACATTATACTCGTACGAGATACCAGTTTACAATATTTGGCAGCTGATAAGTATTACTATATATTATTAAAACAAAATTGATATACGTCTTTCTACATTATTAACATAATGTATAATCATAGTCTACATTTGCTCATTAGTTATTTATTCATTTAGGTATTAGACAATATTTTCAATAGTTTTCTTTTAAATTAATAAGCAGAAGTGGCCATTATATCTAATTCATTAAAATTAAGATTGTAAGAGTGTATTATTCTAAAAATAGGAGAATGTTTGCCGGAGTTAGTACGACAACGAGTTAGAGCGAATAGTTGACAAGGGGTACGGCAGTGCGTTCTAGTAGGGACTTTATAACATATTTTATTGATTATTGATGTACAATCATACTTATTGTGGCACAGATCGTGGAGTAACATTGCTTCAAGTTGAGTGCTTCTATGTTTTAAGTTTAGAAGGTTGTATTTTTGCAGCAGTTGCTCATAACTTGCGAAAGAGCTGAAACATCTATAGTTCATATTCTTTAAGATTTTTTGACGTGACAACGTCTTAAATTAGGTTGCGGCTGGGAGTCACTTATGAAAAAGTGTAACGCCCGGTAACGTTACGATGAGTCACCGAACGAGAGAGAGGCCCGCCGAATGCCTTGCGTCTCTCTCCCACTCAATTTAATTATATTTTTTTTCAGTTTCACCCACTTTTTCCAAAATTGTCCCATAGCCCCCCCCCCTGCCTTCCCCCACCCTTATTCCGAAATAGTGCCTATTAGCCTCCCCACGAAACCGACCCCCCCCCCTCCCCTACCCCCACCCCGAAAATTTACTTCACCCCCCCAATCCTATCTCGGCCAACATAGGTCGTAGACCCACCGAGTTTGGTATCCTCGGAACCGTCTTGGTGAGGGCTACAAATTGACCCCGCCAGAAATCCCAAATTACGCAAAAAATTACCCCCCAAAAAAAAAATATTTTACCTCCAAAACAATTAATTTAAGTTAGCCTCCCCACGAAACCTTCCTCCCCCCCCCCTCCCTTACCCCCACCCCGAAAATTTACCTCACCCCCCCAATCCTATCTCGGCCAATATAGATCGTAGACCCACCGAGTTTGGTATCCTCGGAACCGTCTTGGTGAGGGCTACAAATTGACCCCGCCAGAAATCCCAAATTACGCAAAAAATTACCCCCCCAAAAAAAAATATTTTACCTCCAAAAAATTTATTGACGTGACAACGTCTTAAATTAGGTTGCGGCTGGGAGTCACTTATGAAAAAGTGTAACGCCCGGTAACGTTACGATGAGTCACCGAACGAGAGAGAGGCCCGCCGAATGCCTTGCGTCTCTCTCCCACTCAACTATGATCGGTCTGCCGCGCGCGCAGCACTAGAGAATTAGGCGCATTGAATCGGCGCATGCTTGTGTCTCTGTCTTTGTCTTTCTCGAACGTTCTTGGCGTTGGAAAAACAAGAAAGCGTCACAATACAAGTTCACACGTGTGGTTAAAGTATCGTCAGCTGTGTCTGTAGTGAAAATATGGAGTGCTTAGATTCGTCATTACATGTACAATGTTTTAGTAAACAAAATATATTTCTATAGTTAAAATTTGAATTGTGCAATTCTTATTTTCATTCAATTCCTTGTTCCTATTGTGCAATTTAATTATATTCATATCAATAAATATTCTACCGAGAAAAAGACGTTGTCACGTAAAATCTTCGCCCGTAAAACCGACTTTACAGGCAACCATTTATTAACCTTCTTCTTTAATCCAACGACGTATATGATGAAAGTAAGAAAGAAACTATTTTATTCATGACGTAAAATATGCTCATTAATAAGAATTTATTACGTATCTATTTATTTATTTTTGTACTAATTCAATAGCATCTATATATTTATTATAATACGGATTCCCAACATGCACGGCATATTCAAGTTGAGAGTGGATCAGGGCTTTATATAAATAAAGATAAGTAGATGGTTTTCTAAAGTTTGTGCTTGATCGCATAACAAAGCCATACATTTTAAATGCTTTCTTTATTATATTATCTATATGTATTGCCAATTGCAATTTAGTAGGTATCTAAAGTTACGCCTAAGTCTCTAATAAAGTTAACGGAATCCAAAGTCCTAGGCTGTAGGGGAATTTACTTATATTTTTCTTTTTAGTAAAACTGATTGTTTTGCATTTATTTAGACTAAGATCAAGCTTGTTTTCAACGCAGTAGGCAAAAAAACGATTGAGGTCTTGTTGGAAATGATTATGGTCATTTATATTGTCAATGATACGGTAAATTTTAAGATCATCTGCATATAATAGGATATAGGATGACAGTGTTTGAAACATGTATGGATGTCATTTATGAATAAAATGAATAAAATTGACACTTGTGGTACACCCGAAGTAATAACTACTAGTTCTGACTCATAACCATTGATAACTACTTTTTGTGTACGGTTGGTGACATAAGACTTAAACCATCTCCATAAATTACCCCTTATCCCGTTAAAAGCTAGTTTTTCAAGCAGTATTTTGTGATCCACCCTGTCAAAGGCCTTTATTTGAATACTAATAAAAAATATTAATACAAAATCAATAGCTAGCATAATTGTGTACAGAGCGGCGTGGAGCTGGAGCTGGTGGAGTGCCAGCCGCTGCTGGAGTGGCTCGCCAACAACTACAAGTCCTTCGGCGCCACGCTCGAGATCATCACCGACAAGAGCCAGGAGGGCAGCCAGTTCGTGCGCGGCTTCGGAGGCATCGGCGGTCAGTACCCACCCATGCTCATACACTACACTCTCACTCATACATTCATACACTCATTCACTACTCTATTACAGTCATACAAGGCAGTCATCTTCACAATGCACTACACTCTCAAGTCCTTATTCAGAGATAATTTAAAAAGCCATTGTAGTAGTCGAATGTTTTGTCTCTTTCGAACTACTTTATTAATTCAATTTGAGCAAAGAAAATAATATTTTTGATTAGTATAACTTTGCAAAAAAGAGTATGATGCAGTGGCAACTGGCATTAAACAAAAACATTTATGGCAACACTATTAAAATTAATGTCATTGTGTTCTTTGAAAAATTTTATAAGTATGCTATACATTTTGGTTCGGTTTTTGTATGTTTTGTGATTTAGAATAAAGGAATTTAACAACAATAAATAAAAATAACTAGTATCTGAACATCTGCCGTCGTAATATATCGGTTTGCCATATTATAAACAGACTCTTTGTTGCTAAGCTATTACAATGGTTTTAAAACTGACTATGAAAAATATCACTAGTATTCCCATACTAAGTCAGTGTTGACTTTGCAGTACATTTTTACTGGCCTTTTGGTATAATGCTGTGTGTCTTTTTTCACTGCAACAAAATATACCGGTTTGAACATAGAATTAAGAAACAAAAATCTTTACTTGAATAGTTGTCAACCTCATCAGGTGATGTTCAATTAGTTAGTCATTCATAGGCTACTTTTTGTAGTCTACATGGTATGATTAAGTCATATGTTGTAATAAATTGTGTGTGATGTGGTTTGTCTGCATTATTATATGGCTAATATTGTGTTTCTCCTCTTTTCCTGCTGCTCGGATTTCATCGTGGGAATTTCAATAAACTTTTAATAACTGATACAAATAGGCATCCTACGCTACAAAGTGGATTTCCAATCACTACAAATGGATGAGCCCCTAGACGATGTCGACCTGGACGACTACTAAAATTACTTGAAGCTATTTCTCAAAAACCAAAAAAATATATAAAAAAGAAATATCGAGCGTATATTCAACTCGGAACAAAAAGAAACGAAAAATTATTAAATTAGTCTGTAAGGACGGCAAAAAAATGTTTTGATATGTTGGCCGCTTGCGTGTAGTTGATTTGAATTGTTTTATTAGGTGTTTGGTTCGGGAATGGAAGGACCGAGTAGCGAGGCGGGACGCTGCGTTGGACTGAAGGTTTTGTTCTATTAATTTTTTTTGTACAGTCAGCAACAAATGTAGTTGAGAGCTTTTTTAACTTAAGTGTAAGCGGTAATACTCTAACTTTCTAAAAAGCGGTGATCAGAAGAATAACAGGAACGTTTTTTCCTTCATTATTGTAAAAGCAATAAAAATAAATAGTACTTTCATTCACAGAAAGGACCCAAGACGAAATTTCTAAGTTGAAATTGTGTCAAATTTTGAAACTCCGTCTTGCAATGTATGTATTGAAATGATGCGTATTTATTTATGTTGAATTTACTCTCAAAAATTTCATATAGAAGAAAAATGTTCAAATGTTGCTGTATTCAATGAAAATTGATGTATTTCGAAATTAAGTTAAATTAAAAATATTCAGCCTCTTTTGTTGCTGACTGTTTCAGCTATAGTTTGTTTCACGAATTTATTAAGTTAAAGTATTATTTTGTGATAACATATGTTCTTGTAAAGGACATTGGAATCTGTTTAAAATGGATTGTAAAGGTGTTTGTATCGCAGCGTCTCGTCGCTAACTCGTTATTTTCTACGTTTTTTTACAGATATGCCAATACTTTGCCTCCTTAGCACTCGTTCCGTTTCGCTCGCTCTTCAGTATTGACTCTGTGCTCTGTTGTATGAACATTAGACATGAACTCTACTAGCGAAAGGTTTTCAATATACCAACACCTAGCAGGACTATCAAGCTATCAGAGCAGAAATATAGATCGTGTATAAGGCAACTATTTATGTACTTAGTGACCTAAAGTGTAGCCGTCACCACGGTAGCGATCGCAAAATCACTCTAGTGGTCACCAATCAATCCATTTCATAAGGAGTTCTTAAAAATCTGTCCACACATCTACTTTGTTCTGCTGAGGTCCACTGGTGGTAGGTCCGTCATGTGCAAGGGGCCGCCTGGGTAGGTACCACCGCTCTGTCTAATTCTGCCGCCCAACAGCAGTGTACTGTTGTGTTCCGGCTTGAAGGACATTGCAGCCAGTCTATTACTGGGCATGAGACTTGACACCTAATGTCTCGGGGTGACGACTGCAGGGCGATACAGTATTTCACAACATCTGAGTGGTGTTGCCCTGTTTACAGGCAGGCGTTAAGCTTACCATCAGGCGAGCGACCTGTCTGTATCGTCATTATAAAGTTACTTTTCGCACAGTAGGCATACTGATGAAAACTTACATCATGGCTTCGATAAGATGTTGTAGGGTCTTATTGACGATTGTATCTGATACCATCTTACTCCATCATACGTCATAATTAAAATTATAGCTAGCGTTTAACTACGGTAAAGTACAATACACTAATATCGAAAAAAAGTGTGGTGATAATGAGAATTATTACCGTGAAAGTCAGATACTAAATCGTAAAGCCAGCATTCATCAGTACAAGAGCCCTTAACCTACTTAAGCCAAAGGGCACTCTTGTCTAATGTTTTACAACAGACCAAACAGCCTGCGCATCTATCGTCCTTTTGAACTGTTTATGGATTCTGCAGCGACACAAAATTACATGTCAGGACTAGTAACTTAGGAGAAGGCTTGGGTGCCATTAATTGATTTCCATGTTACTAGGCATCCTGGTTATACTGGGTATACTGGTGGTGATATGTTATATCACCAGTATAACATGCAAGTATAGCTTAGAAATGACATGTGTAATCGCTTGATGTCATCTATATGTGCTACATATTGACAACGTACACTCGGCATAATCACACTCTCCGTGTTGTGACCACTGCCGATAGTGCCGCACATGTTACGGAAAGTAACTAGCCTTAGGGCTATAAATATAAACAACAAAATAAACATCAGTACAGAAAGAAACATTAGTTACAGAATAAAAGCAAATCTGCCACTGAACCGCATATGGACAGAATTGTCTCTTATTGTGTTCTATGTTAATCGATAGTGTGAAAGGACATACATTGGATATGACATAGCTTTGAAATCTCATATCTCACTCAAATCTGAAAGGACTGACCATAAAGAGCATGAAAGTTATCACAAGAAACAAAATGTCGAGGAAGATAAACGATTTTATTGCTGACCGCAATGTCATCTGCCATTTCCAAAAGCATCGTTTGATTGCGCAGGTTGTTACTGAAGCGAGTGTTACTTTATATTCGGTGCTCCCCCACCACGGTCTAAACAATAGGGATTACTCTAATAACGTAGATTAACCTTAATATAATGAACCTAGACACATGGGCGTATTTGGAGGGGGGCAGGCGGTCCGTGACCCACGCTAGGATATTACATCAATCCAAAATGTAAGTTGAGCATTTAACCACTCCACAAATATCTTGGACATTTCCAACATAAGAACAACAAACTGAAGAACTTAGGACCTTACCACCGTACACGAGGGTGTAACATTCGTCATCATGCATTGCTGTATTCAATCATCTGTCGCTGGTGGAGACTGTATTGTACCGCACTAACCATCAGGTGCATTGCACTTACCATCAGCTGCATGCATTGCACTTACCATCAGGTACATGTATTGCACTAACCATCAAGTGCATGCATTGCACTTACCATCAGGTAAATGTATTGCACTAACCATCAAGTGCATGCATTGCACTTACCATGAGGTGCATGCATTGCACTTACCATCAGCGACATGTATTGCACTAACCATCAAGCGCATGCTTTGCATTTACCATCAGCTGCATGCATTGCACTTACCACCAGGTGCATGCATTGCATTAACTATCAGGTGCATGAATTGCACTAACCATCAGCTGCATGCATTGCACTTACCATCAGGTATATGTATTGCACTAACCCTCAAGTGGCATGCATTGCACTTACCATCAGGTACATGTGTTGCGCTTACCATCAGCTGCATGCATTGCACTTACCATCAGGTGCATGCATTGCACTTACCAACCCTCAGTTAAAACCTAGATACGCCCATGCCTAGACGACATAAAATAATCCTTAAAATATTATTCGTTCGCTCGGTTAAGTCGGTATTAGAACACCAGTACACTAACAAACTAACGCAGATAACTCGTAATAAGAGGCAAACGACCAGCCCAATAAATTCAGGTGTTCTACCAACTTTTTTTTTGTTATAAACATACGTCGACACATGACGCGGTTGTCACTGCCGGCTGCGGAACTATACTTCCGACTCCCACACCAAGATAAATTTAATTTGTCTCGTGTGTGGAATTTTTAAACCAGTATCGTAGTTTCTGATCCCTACCACACACTTGGTCTCAGTAGGGTCAGGACTATGGTACTGTTGGATTTATTTGTTGAAATAAAATTAAAAGCAACAATAAGCGACTTACCGCCGTTCTACAATTCAAGGGCGATGTGGCGGCGCAGTGTGGAATTATATTACATTCCACGCGTTAAAGATCTTGCCGTCTTCCGCTCTACTTGGATGCGATTGCCGTCAAATATACTAAGGACCTTGATGGAAAACAACGGAGGCATCCTGCTTTCATAGACTATCATAAATAACTAAAAACCTATGATACTGACACAAACGAGTCGCGTTTCAGGTTCCGCCTTTGTACAACTGGTTTCGATCGGGCATTTTATGTCGACATATTGGACACAGCTTGGATTGGACCTTACCATCTCGTGCATTGTTTTCACTTTGTCATGCTTGGAAAAGGCTTCAAACTAGGAGCCCAATATGCGAGACCGCCTGAAGTTACGGCAGACTGTTCTAATTAAAAAAGCGTCCAAATTAAACACAAGCAATATTGCCAACACAAAATCCAGAAGCCTAGCAGTTCTTGAAGCATGGAGGTCGAAGTAGATGACCGTCAACTAGCCTTAGACCCTTCGGATAAGACGACCTGGACGTCGCTGGTGTACGTATACGTACACGGGGCGATCTGCAGGACCCATGTGGACCCCCTCTGAAGTACGTCGTACGAGTCACAAACCGGAAACAGGGCGCGTGAATTATCTTACGGAAACGGAAAATCTGTCGCAGTGTGTATTGGTTTGATTTCTCCGATTGGACCACCTTCGATCGAATATAGATGAGAGTTAGTTTGCAATAATACGTAACGATTCATGAGAAAAGCTACACAAATGTCCGTAAACATCTAATCTCAATCACTAGATTCTACTCTCACCACGATCGCCAACAAAGATCTAGAAGTTTCCAATAAGGTAAGAGTAAGGCGCTCCGGAGTACTTTGTGGTCTTGTACGCAAGTCAATGCAGAGGGCGACCTCCACGCCACGACGCTCCGCCCGGTGATGCTATAAGCAGAAGCGAGGCGGATTATATCCTTGAAACAAAGGGACCAACGGTGTAAAATGCTGACGCTACAGTGGTGAAGAAAACATCCTGTTTATATCCGGTGTCGTTCAAACCGTAATTGTGTAGTGGCAGTATAAAAACGGATCTTAATATTCGCCCGGATTACGAACAACGTACACAAAGGCCTAATACCATAATAGTGATATTTGCAAGTGCCTGACTATTAAACTTGCTTTCGCGATCATCTGTATATATCCGAATATGAGGCCCGGCGCTCTGTCGCCTATCCCGAACTGTGCGAAGCAACGCCGATATGATATATACGCTAGATCTCTTCTTACGACGAGCAGGGGACGCCTTAACAAAATTCTGACGCTCCTAACCATAGGATGGATTGATAAAAATTAGCTTTAAGTTGGATTTACACAAACACCCTCAGATGGAATGAAGATAAAGACGCGGCGAAGATCATGACAGATAAAGGTGTTCTGTCTCCTCGGTGACGGACTACTATGAAACGACACCTCAGGCAATCCGAACTGCCCGGACCACTTATCGAGGAGACGGGACGACAAAGAACAGGAAAATGCATAGAAAGAATGCTACAACAAGAAACAGTGAAGCGTATTCCTCAAAATGATTCAACATCGTTGGCCAGACTGTAGGCGCTGCTAAGATCTGGGTTCGATTTGCACATCATCGAATTAATTTTACCGAACCGAATAATGTAATTCGCAGTGAATTCGTGACTTTGCAACTAAAAAGAATTCAGTCAATCGCGAATTTCAATATGCTTATGCATTACTAAGACAGAAGACCTTTTTAAGACAGCAGGGAGCCGTTCGATACAGGCAGCTTCTAAATCGCTTAGAAAATGCGTGAAGAGGCCTGTGTTCAGCTGTGGAATCCCTATCACCGATTATGACTATTCGAATTATTCGGATAAATAAGGATATGACGTAACGCACTGTAATTGTTTTAAAATTCAGTGACGTAGTAGTCGAGCGGTTGGTTGCAATAAAAATCTTTATTTTATCAATGAAATTTATTTTTCAACATAAAGGTACACCGACACATTACCGAACGAACGTAGAATATTTCTTACCATTAATCATATCTTAGAATTAGGACAAAGCATACACGGTATTGTAAGTGGGTCGACAATGCTATAAGAACTACTACCTTGACATATATTACAGCCATTCAGACATCTCCAAAGGTCTAATAAGCACCTTCAAAAAATTGGCCTATCAAGATAGTCTACCATCACTTACCATCAAGTGACAAGCTTCCTCGTACAATAGACATATTCTTTCCAAAGGGCATCCTAACTTGCCCAAATTAAAGATATCAAATATGTAATGAGTGTAAAACATCGGTCATGTTGTCGACTCAGCAGCAATAAGAAAACAAGCGGGTTGCAAACGCACTTCTACAAAACGATCGTAATACGTACCACACATCTCCACCAATGTCCTGCGAACATTCCGTCTAGGTCAGACGAGAAACGTCTAGGTAAATTGTACACGTACCATCAAATACTAACTATATGACACAATCTGTCTACAGTTAAAGGGATCGCGTTAAGAGTTGGAAATGTATGCTTTTATTTATTATAAACAAAAAAAAAACAATAAAACACGTTTTTAAAACGGCAGTGGATTGTATTATTTAAGCATATTTTAACCCTCAATTTTTTTTGGATATCCATTTGTATTAAATGAACAATTTATGGAGTTTAAAACGGATACAAACACTATCGACCATAGATTCAGAATCGTATCTTTTACAATACATTTATTCTTATAAAGTATCTTATTCCCAGGATCTTGTGGTTGTAGTTCATTATCGAACCTTTTTCAGTCTTCTTGAGGCATGGTAACAAAATATTATAGGTATTCTCATAATATTATGATCACTCTGAACAATAACACTTTTAGTATTAAAGTGACCAAACACATCACACAATTCATTTGTTATCCATCTGGGCATTCTTGTGTCTTTGTTTTTTGCTAACAAATGCATAAACAAGTCGAGTAACTGAATAATCTTTTCCATTTATGTCTAAATGAACATTAGGTCGTAATAGCTTTTCTTCCTTTATGCCAGCATTTTTTCAAATAGTTCATTTTAATACTAAGTGTGGTATCTATATTTCATGCTTACATGCTCTCTGGCGACGACTGGATGGAGGTAATAATGTCTAATTATTTTGATGTATCCCTAATATTGTTAGAATTTGTTTTTTCAAGAGTAGTTTTGGGTACCTACATCATTTCAGAATTACATTTTAGTCGAGACCAAGTATATATACCCCTTTTCACCTGGATCAATACAATCATTAAAAAAATATACATATCTACAAAGTTACTGCCGTAGTTTACATGACTTTAGTACAAGTATGAAATGACTAACGCGTAATCTCTCTGTACACAGGTCTGCTTCGTTACAAGGTGGACTTCCAGTCGATGCAGCTGGAAGACGAGGAGGTCGACAACCTGTACGACATCGATGACTATTAAGCGCACTCGGCGTACACCTGCGACTATTAGTCGCGTACGGCGTACACCGGCAACTATTAGTCGCACACGACGCACAACAACGCGCGTCTGTCAAGACAACCCCCGCATCGTGTTGCACCTCGTGAACTACAAAACACTGTTGATTCGTCTGTATCATTATTATAAATTAGTTGAATTGTTAGATATAAATCCATGAGAAATACGCAATGAAATTTACTATGTGCATAAACTATAAAGGTGTTTAGTGGAATAGCCTTCCCGTTGCTTTTGCTGCTAGGTTTATAGAGTAGCGTGAATGACTGATGAAGGTAATTAATGTATACTATGAATCGCCTCCTGCCTCTAGCCGCCCAGCGTCTATGTCAGTGATGTTGAGGATGTCTTTATTTCAAAGTGTTTATGATGCGATCGGTCGGGCCTTATTAAGTCAATGTGTGAACTTATTAATAATTATTTTATGACTGTTTACACGTCTCCGCCGATCGCATTGTATTTTCATTTGGTTATTGAGGGAGGCGAAAACTGCTAAGATTGATTTCTCAGTAAATATGTTTTATGTACTCATTTACTCAGAAGGAAATCGATTTGAGTTAGAGTTTTAATCAATCCTAATTTATATGTTTAGTGCACACTAAAGGTTGACTCGCACTAGGGCATCTATCCACAAGTCATAGTAAACTCACCCTTATATTAACTGCATAAGGCACATATTTCTTTTGCGATTTAATACACGACTCTCGAAGTGCTTTCTCCATTGAAATATTTGTTTTAATAAGTGGTGATAAGGATGATTTTGTCTTGAACGTTGCGCTAATATGAGTCAACACTATCTAAGAAATATAAATTTGAATGATTCGTAAATCCAAAATTATTTACCCAAACATAGCATAGACTGGGCATTCCAATCCAGTTGCAATAGGCTAGTTTCATACATTTTTATTTTTGTTTATAACGGAAGGTTACGTTACGCATAATCAAAATCAGAAAGAATTTTTAAAATCCGTTAAGTAATAAGCAAGTTACAAATATATGAAAGTTGGTGGTAGGAGTGATAGAAAAGGATGCAACATGCACGGCGTGACGTCATCTGCCATAAGGTGCACGCGTGCGAAAGAGACAACGAGTGTCCCCACCATACTATTAAATGTATTAATATCAGTCATTTTACATTCAATTTTGATGCTGTTTTCAAATTCGTTTGTTTTTATAAACGATGCTTTTAAGGAATTAGTACTTACTGCTCAAATAAAATCTTGGACACAACCCTATTAAACTGGTGCGGAAATGTTTACAGACAATTTGACACTTTTGTGATCTGGTGTCGCACACAGTATGTTGACTTTTTCTGAGGTATATTTTGGAAGACTATTATACGTATAGTGCCGGACCTCCAACACCTAGGTGGACTTGATATACTAAAAGTGTAGGAAGCCTTTGTATGCAGGTCCCTTCTAATGGGTCTGTGGGACTTGGGGAAGGCCGTGTTCAACAGAGCACTTTCTGTGCCTAAAGTCGCCCATTCTATGCTATGTATTGAAAGATAGTATGTGTCACGGTACAACATGATGTGAGACTTGTCAAGGCGCTGCGATCGTCGCCGTCGCAAGCCTCCATTGAGGAAACGAACACATGGCCAATATTATATACAAACAGTGGCGGCACGACGCAGCCCACACGCCGGCTCCTCACATAGCCTAGCTTTATAGTAGTCACCAACAAACTCAAGGTTACCGACGGGATTGGTTTATACTAAATTTTCTATGATTGGCGCTTTTCGCAATACAGTCAGACGGTGTACAGTATACAAACAATCCTGGCACCTTTGTTAAGCGTAATTGCTGAGACAATAAGTTCCGTTCTTAATCCGAGAATTGATTCGGTTGTGAATGTGGAAATTATTTATAAGAAATGAGATATAATAATAAAGTTAAATATTTTTGTAGCTGTGATCTCTGACTGAATGTTGATATTTTTTATTATCGACTGAGTATTATGTACATGAATGTTCACAAGAGTTAAGTTATGGAATGGTCAGGGATGTTTGGTAATTTTTGGGAAAGTGGCTACTCAGTAAAGCATATTTTTAGAGTAATTTTGTCGCCGCAACTAGACACTAGACACTAATAGGAGCCGAGCGAGCGGCGCGCGGCGGCAGGGCCGTGAACTAAGGGTAAAACATTCTCATTTTATTATATGTATCGTATGTAGTAAATATCTACTGTTTTTAAACCAATTTATATTTGTTGTATAATATTTTAAATAAAATTAAAGTGGTTCATGGCTTCATTGAGTTATTGTTTTGTGTTTAGCATTAATCCCGTTATGTTATTAATGTACCCTAATCCTTTTAGTATGGCCATTAAATAGCATGTATTTTTATAGTACAGGCAACGAAGCAACGGGTTACTCTTGTCCGCAATGCATAATTTGCCAGGAGTTTTTTTTTCATGAAGAGGTGGCATATGACCCCACTAAGTTAAAAACCCAAAATACTTACAAAAATGGCGTCCGCTAGAGCCGCCATTTTGGAAAACGCGTTTGAAGCCATATCTCCGGAACCGTCCACTTTAGGTCCATCATGCTAAGGACCTTTCTTGTAGATAATTAAATTTCCCATCTTTTTTGTTCAATATTTTTTTTTTGTACCATTAACCGTTCGCGATTTACAATGTTATTAATTTTCATTTTATACTTTTTTATAATAAATTTTACATGTATTTTTAACAAAATTTACTATTTCCTCATTGCTTTGTTCCCTTATGCCATCAGTATTTAATTAATTACGTGATAATCATGGAGAAATCATTGGATTTCATAATTACGCTATGCATCCTTCGTTTCCATTGACCTTGATTCGGTAGTACACCATTCAACGCGCGATAACTTCTAAAATATTGATTTTAGAGAAAAAAAGTATGGGTGAAAAGTTGTTAAGAATTTATTGATTTAAAAGTTTAGTCATTAACAATTTTTTGTTTAAACAATTATTAACAAAGATATCGGCAAAAAGGCATGAAACGAATATTAATAACATTGTAAATCGCGAACGGTTAATGGTACAAAAAAATATTGAACAAAAAAGATTGGAAATTTAATTATTTACAAGAAAGGTCCTTAGCATGATGGGCCTAAAGTGGACGGTTCCGGAGATATGGCTTCAAACGCGTTTTCCAAAATGGCGGATCTAGCGGACGCCATTTTTGTAAGTATTTTGGGTTTTTAACTTAGTCATATGCCACCTCTTCATGAAAACAAAAAACTCCTGGCAAAGGAGATGGGCCAAAAATGTATGGGCCTTGGGCCGTTTGTAGTACATTACACCAAATTTACTTAGTGAAATTGGCATTCGATTTCTGTATGAAATACTATTATACGTTACATATTAGCTTTATACAAAAATAATACCAAGCCAAGAACAGCAACACTACAAGGGGACAATATGGCGTCTGAAACGGCATGTTTGACAACCGATGTCAAAACTTGACATTTATGAAATATGAAGTCGTAATTCGTTTTCCTATAACTCAAATATTATTTTTAGTCGTCTGTGCTATAAATTACTGTACTCTATATAACTCGTAAATGTTTTTACGTCAACGGAATTAGTATCATACTTTATTGATCATCTTATATAATATAACATAATGTCTATACAATAAATTGCAACAAGTCTGTCAGAATCTCGTCATGTTTATAGTTATTTAATATTAAGAAAGTGTACCTATATCTGGCCGTAAGTGCGGTGCATGATACCTGCTAAACAACCTTTTTAAATAATCCACAATAAAAATCCGCTAGGCATGAGATACAGCACGGCACAGACTGATCACTTGTCGCGACTGCTAGCATCTGTATCAGCCCATATACGTCCCACTGCAGGGCACGGGCCTACTCTACAATCAAGAATACGATTGAGAGTGATTAGGCCATATAGTCCATCACGCTGGCCTAGTGCGGGTTGACGGACTTACATACCATAGAAATTCTTATGAATCGCTATGGTAAGCAGGTTTCCTCACGATGTTTTCCTTCACCGTTTTAGTGCGTGGTGATTGGACTATCAATACACACATGACTCCGAAAAGTCAGAGGTGTTCCCTATGTGCATATGAATAAATAATCATTTTATTATTAGGCATATGCACTTAATAAGCTCTTAGTTATTATAGTCCATACAAATGAATACGCTATAAAATGGAATCGAATCTGATAGCAGCCATGTTTATTTCTATACCTTAATGTCTAGTAAAAGAACATACTAGCAATCATTTCTGTACAAGCTAATATTTCAAACATTATATTTAGTCTACCCCTAGAAGTCTAATATACTTTAGTATATTAGACTTCTGCATACTTAAAAATAATATTATCCTAAGGTTTAAGATATTATTTTTCAAATAATGTATTTGACATTAATTCTAACTGGTTATTTCTGAGCACACATAAGGAAAAAGTAGGATTAATTGATGAAAGAAAACTAAAATCAAACAAAACTTAAGGACAATAAAGTACAACCAGATCTTGCTTTATATTTTTTATTTATATTCGCCTAAAAATAATCTCCAGTCAAAACATCTAGGAACAATGCCGGTGCTCCTATATTGTACTATTGGTAGCCCAACCTAAAGGCTAAATACCACAGTATAATCATGGTATGAGTACAGCAACCCACTGTCCAGTATCCAGCCATGTTCCTTTCAACATGAAGCACTTGTGGGTGTTAAGTATGTCCAAAAGAATCGAGATTGATACAATCTTTTTACAGCGGAGTTGGAATAAAATCTTGCTCATTGTCTACAGCTTGATTTATTTGCAGCCAGCAGTTTGTACAGATAATTGCTTGTCCTGATAACTAAAACAAAATAAAAAAGATTTAATATTGAAGATATCGAAGAATTATGATGAATAAATAACTCTTTGCAGTCACATGTGTATGATCCCAGGTCATCTTCTTTAAACAATAGCGGACTATTGCTTAAAGAAGCATCTTAGCAGGCCGGCCGGATAATTGTATGAAATGTCTTGGGACAGTCATCTGATGCCATTAGATATTCCTCCTGGACGGCATTTGTGCTTACCATCAGACATAGTGTTGTTATTATGGATATAATTATAATATAATATATTATACATAACACAAGATCATCTGAGTATCCAGAGGGAAATAAAAGAAAATGTAATTCATTTAACAATTTAAACAACAATATATAAAATATCACTTCTTACATATTTATGTACTAGTAGACTTGTCCTGTGGACACAATGCAATTCAGCTCTAACATGAATACTTTTGTAATACTCCATACTTTGTATTGACCTTGATTAATTGGCATAAAACATACATTTCCCAAATTAATGAAGAAAATAGAATACTTACTTCTTGTTCTGCCATTTCAGCAATAAAACGTTTTGAAATACTCTACACGAGAGTGAATTGGCAGCCCATGTAGTTACTAAGATTCTGTTGAATGATAGAATCCATTTCAATTTTTGATTGCAGAAGTGCAATTCAACCATTTCACAACAATTGCAGAAGTGCAATTCAAGCAAAGCGCCACTTTTGATGTGCTGAAAAGCAGAATTGTGGGTTAGAAGAGAAATATGAACATAGAAAAACATAACAGTATTACTTACATGTGGCATTCAAAATAATAAATAATACCGGGTATCTCAAGACTGCTACCGAAAACGAAGCCGGGTGGTAGTTTTAGTGACTACAAACACAATGCAACAAAAAATTTCGCAAAGGAACGCGACAATGATTTTTTATGATTTTTTAAATATCGTCTTTTTTGGGTGGTAAATCCATAGTTTTTGATAGAATAATAATTTAAACACGTTTATACCTTAGATTATTTATAAATAAAAGGGTATTCACTATTATTTTAGGAAAAAATGTATTTACCACCCAAATATGGTAAAAAAATTTGTCGCTTTTTTTTGCAACTTTTTCTGTTGCATTGTGTCTGAAGTCGCTTTAACTACCACCCGGCTTCGTTTTCGGTAGCAGTCTTGAGATACCCTGTATGTTTACTCACCAAAATACGAACTAGTAATTGCGTTTAAACGTCAAGACATATCATCTGCGAGAATCAGAATCCATAAAACAAAGCCAGGTATACAGAGAAGCAAATACACATTATTATTAAATAATAAAAGTGACTTCTTTAACAACATATATCGTCTTTTAAAAAGCGAAGAATATGGAAAAAGAAATATAGACAATAATTATAATTTGTAGGGGGGTTTTAAAAATAAGACATATTCAAGTTAAAGATAATGGGTTCGCGCATTTTTGAACGAAATGACAATTAGGCATCATGGAGGACAGATTATAGAAGACAATATGGCTTCTGTACTAAAACAATCACATTTTTGTATAAAGCCCCCTGTTGTCCAAGAAATCTAAATGTATTTTATTTGAATTCAACATTTTTTTCTAGAATTTGTATTAGACGTACACAAAACGGCCCAAGATAGCACATCTCCTTATGCAGGAAAAAATGCTTCGTTGCCTGTACTATTAGTCGAATTACCTATTTAAACAAATGACAGGTCAAGCTTGCGTGTGAAAATTAAAAATAATAAATTACATAGTAAATTTCAATTCTTTTTTCCTAAAAAGTCCTTACGTACCCATGGTATCCAGGTACCCTTGTGCTACCTTCTTGTAGCGATGGTTTTGGATAGAATGGGATGCCCGGGATTGCGCCTTGTCGGCGCATCGGTGACAAAACAAAAGAAGGGGCCGAGGCTTGTTTTTTATGGAGGAATCGTATTGTCCCATGATTACTCACTATCATTTTCAAGATCAGTGTCCGAAAATGTTTTCAATGGAAATTCCCGTAAGAAAGTAAGGTCATATAATAAATATATATTTGGGATGGGGATCGAATACTGAGTGACCTTAAATAGATACTTAGGTGATTCGACTAGCCTAACGCGCTGTATTGTGTATTTTGTTTCATTACTGTCGGGATTCTATCGTGACATTTCAAATATTAGCCTACGTAAAACAACATCGACATTGCTCGTCTTTAGAGTGTAAACCAAGCGGCCCTCACCACCCTAGAACTTACATGAAGCTATACTATAATACACTAATGGCCCTATTCGTTGACAGATTTTTATTTTAGTTTTTAGAAATTTAAATTTAATATTTTTATTTTGATTCAAATATGTGCCAGTACTTTTAAATGCGAATTGCAAAGCTATTGCGTGATTAATTGTAATCTAACCTCTTTCGATATTTAGTTTTGCCATCTATCGATGAATAGCAGAACTTTTAATGACTTTGAAATATCAAGTTTGTTGTCAGTCGTCTCAGTCGTGACCATGGTCGTGACTCAGCATCAATGGGCAGGGTTGTCCGAGGCGATCCTACTATCCCACAGGACCGACGCGAAAGGACAGCTTTGCTGTCGTGTTTCGTTCGGTGAGTGGGATTGCCGGATGCCCAATAGCACCTCCCTGTTACCATCCTTTTTCTTTTCTTTTTTTGCTCCCCTCCTGATTTAGCGGGCCGGCAACACATCCAAGATTTAAGCGTCATGGGTGTTCATGGCTGGCAGCGACCATTTATAATCGGCTGACATGAGGGAAAAAAATCACTAAGCTGCACGTCGTGTAAACGTAGAATAACCATAGGTATAATCTAAGTATGAATATCATTATTTTAATGTATTTAGGTATTCTAAATTTGTTGGTAGATTTTATTTTTAACCATTTCTCTATTTATATCTTTGCTCTACTAGGTTGACCAAATAAAAATTTATAAAATTGCAAAGCTATTTTCGTACCGAAATTGGCATGATGACAGTAATCACTAAAATTATGTAATTACCTAAACAGGATGTCTCGTTAGTAAAGTACCAAACGGGTGGTAAAATTTTAAGTGTTTTTATTAGATATTAATTTCTTCTATTTCCCATACCTTTTGGTCCCCTGTATAAAAGAAACTCTATGTTTGGAAATTCGAATCCGAAACACGCATTTTTTTTTATTAAGAGCAAGATTGATAATAATTTAGATATAAATATAATACCTATCTATAAAATTAAAAAGTCGGCATGTAATGTGCGGCAGCGAAAGAGAACGAAGTCACTTTTTAGTTAAAAGTAGGTAAACCATCGACTGATTTTCAGTGACTGATGATTTTATATTATTTTGCGAGTGAGTTAAAATATTGCGTTTCATAGAACAAGGATTCACCGAATTAAACAGTGCTAATATTCTTAAAATCAGTGTGTTGATGGGAGGATGCTGGGAGAGTAAAATGTAAAACCTTCCATGCTATGGCGTTTTACAAATAGACACGTCATACACTAACTTAATGGCACAAAAAAATGGCGCGATGCGTATTGTAATTTCAAATTGATTCGAAGAAAGAGTAAAAAAGCAAGATACATAAGTTAGAAGAAGATGAATAGACATCGCTAGTTACGTGACAATAAGTGCCGCATGGTTATTGGCCAAAGCGCGTGTGACGTAGCACCAAGCATGAAGTACGGGATGACGTGGCGAGAGCTGTCAAACGTCGCCATGAGAGCGAATTTATTAATTATAATCAATAAAAATTAAATTAGTGTGTACTTGCGCACTAAATAAAATATTTTTTTTGTTTCACTGTTTTAGAATCATTTGTAAATTATTTTAAATCACTCTAATCTATTTTTCCGCATTTGATTTTGAGAATACAAATAGTCAGAGAAACGTGTATCTGCGATACTGGTTGAAGCGTGACTGATTGCAAGTGAGGCAATTACCTTCGAACAGTCTTGCCATTATAAAGCTCGGACAACGCATCTATGCTTTATAAACATCTTAACTTCCATGTAAGTACATTAACGAGTACATCGCTATACATATATTTCCTTGAAGTCATAATCACTACATAGTATAAAACAAAGTAGCTTTCTCTGTCCCTATGTCCCTTTGTATGCTTAAATCTTTAAAACTACGCAACGGATTATTATGCGTTTTTTTTTAATAGATAGAGTGATTCAAGAGGAAGGTTTATGTGTACAATACGTGCATATTATTGTAGAGAAATCTATATCCACCCGGGCGAAGCTGGGCCGGGCCGCTATTATAATTATATTTACAATTAAAATACTTGAGATGTGTCCAAGGTTTGATTTTGAGCAGTATTAAATGGTACCTAAAAACACATTGGCTGTAAAATGAAATAGCAAAAACTATGGGTTCACCAACCAAACGCGATGACAAAATTCACAAAAAAACATTGTCGCGTTTCTTTGCGAAATTTTTAGTTGCATACACTACAAACACAGTAGCCACTAAAACTTTCGGTAGCAGTCTTGATATACCCTATTGTATCAGCCCACATACGTCCCACTGCAGGGCACGGCCCTACTCTACAATCGAAATTACGATTGAGAGTGGTTAGGCCATATAGTCCACCGCGCTGGCCTAGTGCGGGTTGGCGGACTTACATACCATAGAAATTCTTATAAATCGCTACGGTTTAGTGCGTGGTGATTGACTGTCAATACACACATGACAGAGTTGGGCAAAATTTATTCGAATGACGAATAACGAATAAATATATATTTTTATTCGTTATTCGAATAAAGAATAACATAGGTTATTCGAACCAAAATTATTCGAATAACGAATAAAAAAAGTTATTCGTAAAATAAAATAAACGAGCGAATAATTGGTATTAAACTCAGTACATATTTTATTTGAAAACGAGTTTAAAAAACGAATAATCGCAACTGGACATGTATACACAGACTGCATACACTATTTTTTTCTGTTATTGTTGGTGGGGAATCGCTTATCGTGAAATATTAAATTGTTTTCGTCACTAATTTATATTTGCCATTGACAGTGTGTGATGCAACTATACAATGGGTAATGCCCATCGTGGGCTAAGTGGACAATGACAAACAGAAAAACGAATCAACATCCTTGTGGACTATTCTTGATATAATATATAAGATAAAATATGTCTTTAGTAGTAGTGCTTCAATTTCTTGACTTTAAAGTCAAAACTCAAAGGTATTCATTAATATGTCATAAGTTTTCCCATCAGTGGATATTGGACAATTCCATTTGTGATTATGTACCTCTCAAGTACATATATCAAAGAAAATTCTTAATTCTTCACGCTCAAATTGGTATTTAATATCAAATTATATAAATCCAGTCAAGGGCCAATGCCGGGTAAATTAAAATATTTACAAACGCTCTATGTTAAAATTACCTTCCTTTAAATTATTAATTGTAAACCCATTCAGAGATAAATTAATTACTATATCTAGCATTACTAGTACCTATATAAAATGTGAATACGAAAGTTCAAATCACAAGACAGTAACCACAACAGTAACCAAGAGTGCAAATATTCAAAATTCTAACGTTACAAAGTATATACTCAGAGTGCATTAATAATATGTAATAAGTTATTAAACATCTACAGTGGTTTCTTAATTTATAATATAATTGAGAATAAAAATAGAGAAATCAAATTAAAAACCCAAGATCTTATGTACATTAAGACGAAACTATTTACAAACCTCAATATTTACGAACAATTAAATTTGCCCAACAGTACCAACAATAAAGTCAAACAACGCTGTGTACGTTGAACCATTTTCAAGAAGAGCCTGGATGGAGCGCGGAATTAAGTCCGTTTTTTTATAAATTTTAATCAGCTCACCCATCAGCACAAGGCGCTGAATGCCAAAGGATGAGCAATGAAAGAATAAATGAGACAGAGATTGCTCAACCTGAACATTACAATGGTCACAGTAAGGACTATACTTAAGAAACAAGAAATACTTTCGACTTGGCAGCATGGTCTTGGATCTTAGCCGGTTCCTTACGGAACGAAAAGAACAAAAAAAAAAAAAAAAGAATCAACATCCACGCCCACTTGAAAAACTCACACTATATATTTAGTTAATAATATAATATAGTTATTGACTAATCATTCGTAAAAGGCTTTTTAAATAAAAACAGATAACCAATAATATTATATGTATATAAGATGGTATATTCTTGGTTCTTTTTAACAATCAAACACCATTTGTTTCTGTAAATAGAGTTTACTAATCACACACGTGTTTTTACTTAACACAAAGTTTAAAAATAATTCAATAAAACATAACAAACATACCTGTAAATAGAGAAACGACAATTAGTGTTAATTGTACATTTAATCTGAAATCACACTTTCCACTTGGTTTTATTGTAATACTTTTTGTAAAACGTTTTTCTACACTTTGTTTCTCTCATTCCTCCATTCAGTCATTCCTGTCCGCATTCATTCTCATGTTCATTCATTCAACCACAGAGTAAATTTTAATACTAATGCGCGGGAAGATTAAAATGAAAGGAAAGTACGTATAATTTTCCTTTACATGTATTTTCATAATATCTATCATTTGAGTGTCATTAACGGCCGATGCCAATAATCAATCGAAAATATTAGATTGAAGTCAATCTGGATTGTTTTCTACTTTTCGATTGGTCTCTTGTCATGTTGCCATAGTTTTTTCACTACTGAGATTGATTATTGGCAATATAGTATCAGAAAAAAGATTACGCTGTCAATCTAAAACGGTAAATTTTGGATTGGAATGTTTATTGGCAGCGGCTGTAAATCGACTAATCAATGGTAAGTTTACAATATTTTTATACATATCGCACCCTCGGTGCAACAAAGTCAAAAATGCAACTTTTCAAGAAAACCATTTGAAACTTTGACATCGTATAAAAATATGATATTTCAAGACATAGATAAGTCGAACAGCTTTTATCACAATATCAACTTGTAATTTAAGCTTAAAAAAACTATGACAACTAACTACTTGCACGTCCACTGTCAATGTCAAATTTTAATTTTTTATAATATACCCTATTTCTATTTACATTAGGCTGACAAATTGAATTTGACAAACGTCAACTGTCAAAATCGGCGGTCGGGACGTGCAAGTACCTAAATATTCAACAAAATATAAGATTAATTCATTATACCTTCCAACCTTGTAATTTTTGCATATGTGACTTTGTTGCAACGAGGGTGCGATATAGGCTAGGTACATGACAAAATGACACGGTTGACGTTTCATTGAACATTTTTGTTACCTTCGAGAATGATTTGTTTTATTGTATTTAATTTTTATTTCTGGTAACGTTAATAAATTCAATTGAATTTATTTATTTCTAGTAACGTTAATAAATTGACTCTGCTGATTTCACACTGTGGCGGAGGAATATGGGAATAGTAAAATCCTGAACTAAAATAAGTATAAAGCAGCCAAATACATTAGCGTAGTAACTACTGGACATATTGCGATTTAACATCTTTAACATCTTTAACATCATCTCAGAACGGCGAGCGCAGTGAAATGCCAAGCATTGCTTTGTAATTCAAGGTGTTGTTTGGTTTTGGCACTGTTCATGAGCGGTCTTATCACTTACCACCAGGCGAACGGCATGTTCGTTTTGCAATACAAAGCAATAAAAAAAAATGTTTCATTATCAAATTGTTAAAAAGATAAGGTCAAAATGTTATGGATTTTTTATTTTTTCTTCCCTTAAGACAATGGCATAATTTTTAATGTATTTTCTGATAATAGATACCCTTATTCTGAAATAAGTCCCAAAGAACCCCAGTGTAAAGTGTTCGTTCTTAGACCAAGACACTATGAAAAATGGGCATTCCCCTTGATAGAGAAGTAAATAGGATAGCTGCGCCATGGTTCTTTCCTCACCCACCTCACCAAGTTGAGTATCTCTAGAACCAACCAGTAAACCCAAATTCCCTCCATACCTTACCTCACCGCCTGTAATCATTTCTCGGTTACTACCGTAATTGGCAATTTGCGTTTTGCAAAATTCAGTCCCAGGTAACTATTACCCAATACAGAAACCACAATTTGGAGTAAGTACTCGCCCTGGGTTCAAATCAAGGGCCTTACTGAGCCACAACCTATTTGAAGTACCGAGCAAAAATATTATTCAGAATAACGAATAAATCATAAATAAATAATTCGTGAGGATATTATTCACGAATCCACCACGAACGAAGTGCGTGGTGGCCTGTTGGTAAATGGACTAGACGCGACTGTCAACATGTTCACGGTGGTCGCGGGTTCGAATCCCAGGGCACACCTCTGACTTTTCGGAGTCATGTGTGTATTGATAGTCAATCACCACGCACTAAAACGGCGAAGGAAAACATCGTGAGGAAACCTGCATACCATAGCGATTTCTAAAATTTCTATGGTATGTAAGTCCGCCAACCCGCACTAGGCCAGCGTGGTGGACTATATGGCCTAACCACTCTCAATCGTATTCTCGATTGTAGAGGAGGCCCGTGCCCTGCAGTGGGACGTATATGGGCTGATACAGATACAGATTATTCACGAATAAATTATTCGCGAATGAATCATTCGTGAATAATTTTGGTGCGAATAAATTTTCATTCGAATAATTATCTAGATAACGATTTATTCGAATAATGCCCAACTCTGACACATGACTTCGAAAAGTCAGGTGTTCCCTGGGATTCAAACCCGCGCCAACCGTGAACATGTTGGCAGCCGCGTCTAGTCCGTTTACCAACAGGCCACCACGCACTTGTATATTACCCTATACAACACTGTAAACTTTAGATTTTTTAATTAACTCTGATATAAGAAGGGAGAGCACTCGCTTTTCACTAAAAAAAAACAACTGAACTTATACAAGCCTATTCTGTAACAATTGTTGGTAGGTGTCTCATATGTGAGAGACCATCTGGGTGGGTACCACCGCAATGTCTATTTCTCCCGTCAAACAGCAGTTAAAATGCACTGTTGTATTTCGAATTGAAGGACATTGTAGCCAGAGTAACTACTGGTCATATTGAGACTTAACATCTTATGTCTCAGGATGGCGAGCGCAGTGGAATGCCAAGCATTGCTTTGTAATTCAAGGTGTTGTTTGGTTCTGCTACTGTTCATGAGCGGTCGTATCGCTTACCATCAGGCGAACGGCATGCTCGTCCCGCCATTCAATACAATAAAAAAAGAAACAAAAATTAAAAAAAATATTGGGAGAAAACTTAAAAAATACTGCAAAGTAAAAAGTTATGTCAATGGGTATATTTTTGTTTATGCATATTAATTTTAACCAACGATTCATATTTTGCATATGTTATTACGTAAAACATATTTTGAAGTCGTGTTGAATTTAAAATGCCTCGGTGGCGTAGTTTGTTAGCCCAAAATCAGGAATTTGTGCCCGATATGGCGATAGGCTCGCCACCTATCACATCGTGGGACGGAACATACAAGGCGAAATGTGGGTGTCCTAGCACCTCTACCAACCCCTTCTGGAAAAAAAGCATGAGTCTATGTATGTATGTATGTGCAATGTAAGCAGAAGGGGATGCTAGGTGCAAAGTGCGAACAGTGCCGGTTTAAGCATTACCAGCACCCTGGGCGAGATTTATACGGCGCCCCCTGTCTCCCATTAAAACCCGTACAAAACAACGCAATTATATTTTATACTAGCTGTACCCGCGACTTCGTCCGCGTGGAATTTGACAACAAACTTTATTTTTCTAAAATAAATGTAGTCTAAGTTACTCTTATTATATCAGCTACTTGACAATAAAAGTCCCGTCAAAATCGGCCCAGCCATTTCAGAGATTAGCCGGAACAAACAGACAGAAAGACAAAAAGAGTCCCCCTCAAAAAAATATTATTTCATATTCGATTACCTTTCAAAATTGTTCATATTAGTGAAAGCAAACTTTTAGCTGTTGCCCGCGACTTCGTCTCAGTGTGTATGGTAATGTGTACATAAAAAACTACGTTTACTCTTAGACTATCTATAATATAGAGTCTAGAGATAAGTATATTATGGAGACACAGATCACTCCCAATAGATACCACATTACAGGCAACTGACGCGTGTAATGCCTTTAATGCTTTTGCATGTAGGATGCGCTGTGGAACTAAACGCAACGTTAGTAGCGACCACGTCTTTGACCTGTCAGTGTCATTGAAATAAAACATGTAATATTTATTTTGACGGTTTATTCCTGTTGATTTCGTCTTTAAAATAATATAGAAATATGACTACGTGCAGTGTCAAGTGGTGTGGGAGCAATGGCAGGACATCCAGTTACAAGAAAGATGGTATAAGTTTTCATCGGTAAAGTATTTCTTATATTTTACGTGTCGCACAGCTCAATTTATAATGGTTACATTCTCATTTATCTCTTTCACTCCTTCCTATAATTGTATGCCTGTCCTTTTTACGCATCGCCTTAGCAACGCTTCTCCTAACACATTTCACAATAGTGTTGCGGTCAAATGCATTTTAATTAATGTCGATATTAGTATAGTGATTTATTTCCATGAGTCGATATTAGTACCAATACGTAAAATAATTTCCATTTTGCACTTTTCCGTCACTGATACGATTGCTTTTAAAATAAATTTAACTGTACCAGCTCACATCTAAACAAACGTATAACATGAAATATTATAATGTTTTCATTTTAATATATTCTGTTTAAGGTTTCCTAAATGTGCCAAATTTAAATCCCAATGGATAGACGCTACATCTCGTGGTCCTGAGTGGTTCCCGAGAAAGCATAGCGTCATATGCTCAAGGCACTTCTCCGAAGACAGCTTTAAATGGGTTAATGACAAAAGATTCGTTTTCGAATCGGCTGTACCTACTTTATATTTACCAATTTTGGTATGTCGTATTGTATGTTGGATATTTATTAAAATACCATTTTCTATTGAATTTTAATTTTAACGTATATATTAATTGAAAAGATAAACCGAAAATTATTATTGAGAATATTTTTATTACAATCTACTTAATTAGATCTCCCTTTTTAGGTTCCGAGTACGAATAACAGCGTAGGTTCCTCATTGACCATAAATTCTGTGATTCCTGAATCTAATACGTCTGTGTCGAAAATGGTAAGGTTTACTACTATCTGGCTAACGAAAATTCATCCTGGCATTAATTATAAAATGTGTATATGGCCATACTTTAGTGTTCCAACTATAACGATTTTGATAGAAGAGCGAAACGAGTGACTGATAAGTTTATTACAAGTAAAGGTTATAGGTAAACTATATGTAAGGAAATAACATTTCTTTGATTTCCTTTTGAATGTATGCATTCTTTGATTATTGTCGATAAAACAGGTGTAGTTTGCTTTTAATATTAGAGAGATAGCGTTGTGTGATCGTCATTGCAGTTCTAGCAAAATTGTGAATTAATGTCAAAGATGGAAGCCATCAAATATTAGTGACAACTATAGAAAGGAATCGACACATTAATGATTATACTTTGAAAGTCGTTTATAAGACAATCCGGACAGATTGCTTAAGAACCAATAAATAAAAAAAATGTGTTGCTCTGTAAAAACCAGTCATTTTAGTATATATGCTTATACAATTGTGTTACAAATCACACTGTTATAATAATTAATAGGTCGATTGCTTTCTACACGAATTCTTTATTTTTCATTGATATATCAAATTGAAATTCCAAATATCAATGACAAATAAAGACTTCGTATGTATACATACATAATCCAAACATATACATGATCCAAATATAAACTTTTGGTTTATCACAATGTGGACGTAGCAACTATCTACTAATTCATAATATATCGTATATCTAAACGATTATTCCTTCTTCGAGCAAAAGCTTTTGAACATTGATTATACATAACTCTTAATTAACTTTTTTTGTTCGTCTCATCGCAACAAAATATATTATACGTAGATTTGATTTCTACAATATTCAATATATTTCAGATCCCTAGTTTGCCAACATTAAAAAAATCACAAGAAGACTGTTCTCCAGACTCTAATATTACGACAACTCCAACAAAAAAAGAAAAATAGTTCCACTTCTAGACACACCATCAGCTTATAATAGTCCAACCAAAAAAAGGCTTTGTAGAAAAATAATTGAATTAAAAACTACAATAGTAAGAAAAAACAGAACTGTGAAAAACTTAAGAGAATGTAATAGACGACAAAAAAGAAAAATTACTTCATTAAATTCATTGCTGGCTGACCTGGAGAACAAAAACTTAATATCTGAAGAAAATATAAGCATTCTTAACTCTATCGGCGTAAAAAGTAGAGAGATTTTGAAGCGACAAATATTAAAAGGGAAATCTGGAACTTTATTTAAAAAAGAGTACTCACCGGAATTAAGAGCATTTGCTTTAACATTAAATTTCTATTCAACTAAGGCCTACGAATATGTACGCAAAACTTTTGACACATGCTTACCAAATGTAAAAACATTAGGACGGTGGTACACTTCCGTAGATGGAAGTCCAGGCTTCACGAAGGAAGCTTTTAAAGCTTTAAAAATTAAAGCAGAGCTGTCTGAGACGCCACTTTACTGTTGTATTATGTTCGATGAAATGAAAATCAGAAACAAAGTCGAAAAAACATTCGGGTATGTAGATTTTGGAGGTTGTATAGACTCTGATTGTAAAGAGGAATGCACCGATGCTTTAGTATATCTAGTAGTTCCGCTACACGGTAAATGGAAAGTGCCTATAGGTTGCTTTTTTATAAAGAAGATTTCGTCTGAGACGAAAGCATTTTTACTGGTTAGAGCAATTGCACTCTGTAATGAGGTTAATGTAATTATAAAAGCTGTAACCTTTGATGGATGTACATCCAACATTGCGATGGCAAAAAAACTTGGATGCAATTTGCAGCCCGACAATCTAAGGCCTATTTTTAAAGTTGATGATAACGAAATAGCAATATTTTTAGATCCAGCTCATATGATAAAATTACTCCGAAATAGGTTTGCACATTATGAAAATTTCAAGGATGTTCTAGGAAATAATATTAGATGGCACCACATAAAAACTCTGCACGAATTGCAAGAAAAAGAAATGTTTCATGCAGCTAATAAGCTGAGAGCTGAACATTTGATGTTTAACAAAAATATAATGAAAGTTAGACTTGCAACTCAGTTGTTCAGTAGAAGTGTTGCTTTAGCGCTCAAATTTTGTAAAAATACATTAAAACTGCACGAGTTCCAAGATGTAGACGCAACAGCTGAGTTTTTGCTTGTTATAAATGATTTATTTGATATACTAGATTCGAAAGTTCATGGGTATAAGTTTAAAAGGGCTTTAAACAATGAAAATGCCAACCAAATATTACAAAAATTAGAAAATTGCAAAAATGTTTTAATGTCTTTGACTATCAATTTTAAAAACATTAAAACTAGATTGGTCGATTCCCCAAGATACACTGGATTTGTAGGGCTATGCATATGTATTGAAAGTGTAAAATTCTTATACCATCACTTACTAGAAAATAATCTCGTCCCATATATTTCATTTCATCGCATTAGTCAAGACCATATAGAACTTTTTTTTTTGTAATGTAAGATCTCGTGGAGGAGCAAATGATAATCCGACAGCTAAACAATTTTACGGAATTTATAGGAAAATTTTAGTGCATGTAGAATTGCAAAACACAAATACTGGCAATTGTGTCGCACTGGAAAACATCTCAATTTTGCATTGTACATCAGCAGTTAACCGCATTAATCTTACTACATACAGAGGAGACATATTAGAAACTGAAGCACCCGAAGAAGATTATTTTGTTGAGGCATTACAGCACATCACACTGTCACAATTTGCAGAGTCAATAATAGAGTATATTTCTGGAGCCGTAGTACATTATTTATCAAAAATTATAAAATGTAATACTTGTGTTAAAGCCTTGTGTTGGTATCACTGAACCACAAACAATCCTCATTAATTTTTGCAAGAGATACAGGTGGGCTGATATATCCATCTAATACAGTAATAAAAATCTGCAAAAAATCGGAACAAATTCTTCGAATTTTTATGAATAATGATCCTCAAAATTCAAAATTATATTATAAAGATAAATTACAGCTAGTAACCCAAACTTTGAAAACCTTTGTTAATGAAGAGATGTTTCCCGAAATCCATAGACATCAATTTGACTACGAGAATTGTAACCATGTAATTGATTTAGCTAAAAGTGTAGTAGAAAAATACATTGATATTCGTTTATGTTATCTATCTAAAAAAACAGATCCTAAAGCCGCAGTGAGGAGAGTATATACCAAGCTAGTCCATTTTAAAAATCAATAACAGATATGAAAGTGAATTATAATAAAAAAGAAATATGACTTGAAAAAAAAGTGACTGAATCTAAATAGTGTATGACATTTTATGGATTCAATAAATATTTTCATTTCATAAATAATATTACTTTAAAAAGATGCAATATGTAACTGAAAGGTTTGATTTTAAAAGTATTTTTATATTGAAACATTTTTTAAGCATTTTGTTAATTATATTAAATTAATAGTTAACATGTTCCAATCATACTGAAAGGCGTTTTTATTATTCCTTTCGAAAACATATTTAAATTTTAACATCATAAAAATGTAATAAAAATAAAACTCGTAAAATAGCTTTCTTTTTAATCTATCAACAATATTATCGACATAGTTTTACGCAATAATATTTTGTTCACATCACTACGAGCAGCTGTCTCGTCCCTCGCTTCCCCGCTCTCGTAACCTAAATTGGCACTTTTGGATTCAAACAAATTTGACATTATGCGGTATCTATTGGGAGTGATCTGTGCTGTAACCTAATCAAAGTTATTCTTGATAATGAATGAAAATGTTTGTTAAGCAAGAAAGTGACGTAATAATACCACGTGACCCACACATATGGCGTCTATAGCGTTTTGGCGGTCTTATTTAACATTCAAACTTCAATCATGATTTTTATTGAAAATATAGCAGCTAACCATTGAGGTATTACAACTGGAGCGGACACGTAGAAGAAAAATTGTGCTCATTTCAATATGACAGCGAAGTGTAGATTAAGTCGACATTGTTTCAGATGCGACACTTCAGAAATTTCTACCTACATCTACCGGGTATCTCAAGACTGCTACCGAAAACGAAGCCGGGTTGTAGTTTTAGTGGCTACAAACACAATGCAATTAAAAATTTCGCATAGAAACGCGACAATTATTTTTTATGATTTTTTAAATATCGTCATTTTTGGGTGGTAAATCCATAGTTTTTGCTAAAAAAATAATTTAAACTCTCTTATATCTTAGAGTATTTATAAATTAAAGGGTATACACTATTATTTTAGGAAAAAATGTATTTACCACCAAAATATGGCAATAGGAAAAAAATTACAAAAAAAAATTGACGCTTTTTTTTGCAACTTTTTCTGTTGCATTGTGTCTGAAGTTGCTTAAACTACCACCCGGCTTCGTTTTCGGTAGCAGTCTTGATATACCCTGTATATACGCGTGATGTCAAATAAAAAAGCATAATTCAATCAAATCATTTATATTTATATCTTATATATTAATATTATCCCAATTTTGGGTAAAATAAATTTATTTACAAAAATAACTAAGTGACTTTATTTGAACACTATAACCGCATATATTACTATTGTAGTGTCTAATTATGACCTCATAGCAAAACTTTGATAGAAATAAATAAACTAAGCAATAATTCGTTCATTATTAGACAGTTATATCAATAATTCTCGTGTAACACACTTACTTTATGTAACTATCTCAAATTGTGAGCAATACAACAGCAATGGGACCCTACTCACACCCTACTATATTCATCTATCATCACGTACAATATCCACTATCCCTATACGAAAAATTCAATTTTTACCTATCTGTCACTACATTATTATTAATCTATAATTTCATTCAAAAATGGCGGTTGTCAATTCGACTCCGGTAAATAATTTCTTAAATTTAATTTCGTGCTTCTTTATTTCAAATATGGTTGATTTACCTATGGAATGAGACTCCATCTTTTCTTCTTATTATTCTGGAATGGTTTTTGCACGTTTGTAGCACGCAATACGGCATTTATGGCCCAATTATATTTACACCTAATTAGGTCCGTCTTCGCTGAAACGTCAGGTTCGACTGACAGCCTAACGGTACATGTACTCTTGCGAATGTTCCAAACTATTTGGTCTTGATGTCCCCTCCAGTTGTGTAACTCAATGCAGCTAACAAAGAAATAATCAAATTGCAAGTGTATTATGGTAAAATGAACAATTTGAGATACTTGCCAAAAAACTGTCAAATACCCTATTGTATATACAGGGTATATCAAGAACACCACCGAAAACAAAGCCGAATGGTAGTTTCAGGGACTAGATACACAAACAAAAATCAGGATAAGTGACTCTTTGTAATTGCTACGCATTTCTGATGATACGAGTACAACGAGTATGAAAGAGTTATTCTAGCTTACCGCGTGTATTTAATGAAATATTTTTTAGATCTTCAATACTTAAGCCGTGTAAATCTATAATAACGTTAGCACAGAAACAGGAGATAAAATACACACTACATAAACTTACGCCTTTTTCCCAGAAGGCAGAGGTGCCAGGACACCCACATTTCGCCTTGTATGTTCCGTCCCACGATGTGATAGGTGGATCGCCATATCGGGCACAAATTCCCGACTCTGGGCTGATAATGAATAGAAAAATCCAAGGTCACTGCCCATCCCGGGATTCGAACCCGAGACCTCAGCTTTGTGACCGTAACCTAGTACAACTAGGCCACGGAGGCAGGAGATAACAATACATCCGTAATTATGTATTAATTTCAAAATTAAAGTAGATTTTTTTAGCAATTGCAATACATCCTTGCCCTAATACATATAGATATACTTATCTGTATATTTTAGATAAGATAGAGAGATTTTTCTATTTCTGTTTAAATTTGAAAATAAATGTGTTTGGATTTGCCGATTGGGCTATTTCCGTATCAAAATTCCTGTTTATGAAAGAAACGTGAACGGATCTGTTACACGTGTCGTTTTTTTTTGCATTTCGAAGTTACTAGGGGGATCACGCGATAGCGAATATTATCTCGGAACAACACCATCTTACATAAAAGCAGTAACTTAAAATGATAACGTAAATAATTTAATAATATACATAACATACCTACCAAAGATCTGACCTTCTTACACATCGGTTAAACACGTGTAATACATGACATATTAAAAATTAAGTAAACTTGGTTATCAACTAACATTAAAAAAAATATTTAAATCGACTTCATCAACAGTGATGCCGAAATATGTAAAGGGTTATTATACAATCATTTTTTAAAAGATGCGAATCCTTGTTTCTAATATGCTTTTATAAAATTATTTTCGCCCTTTCCACTGGTGACCATAGATGGTAGATGAAATATGCACGAAATTTATTATCTAAAAGTCCTATAGTAGTATCCATCTTCACTTAGAGAGCATTTAATGGCTTAACACTGTTGTTCCGGTTTGAAGGACATTGTTGCCAGAATAACAACTGGACATACTTATGTCTCAGGATGGCGAGTACAGTGGAATGCCAAGCATTGCTTTGTTATTCATAGTATTGTTTGGTTTTGCTATTGCCCATGAGCTGTAGTATCGCTTACCACCAGACGAACGGCATGCTCGTCTTGCCATTCAATGCAATAAAAAAAAAAAACTTGTCAGCCAGGATCCATAGTAGCATAAAGAGCAAACTACTGACTAGAGACACTAGCTTGTCTGTAATCCGCAACAAAATTGATTAGACAGAAAAAATAATTACTAATTGGAAACAATTAATTCGGAAAGCCTCTGTGGACTTGTACATTATGAGTAGGTACGCTAAAGCCCCTCTAATGAGGAAGCTATAAGATCTTCGGAATGCATTCACCTGTTCACCACATCGAACATGAAGGTTTTCAATTTGATGCGTGGCTTTTTTACAGAATTCAATAACTAGATTATTAAATGTTACGTCGATAAGCTAGTTCTGGTCTGGTTTTTTGTTAAATTTGCGTCATGAGCGGTTGTTGGCACCATTGACCACTTGTGTTAATATATTTCTTATAAAAAATTAGAAAAGTTTCACCAGTCATCTCCATTCATTCTATCGATGTTCGATTACAGCTAAATTCCCTATTATTATGTTGTGATATTATAGAAATAATTTTGTATCACGAGATTGCTATAAATGAAAACCATTGCATTGGTAATTAAATGCCATATTTAGTCGTCTAATTATTTTACTAATATATTTACATAATATTTCTAATACATCAAATTAGGAATCGCTCATAATATATTATTCCAAAATTTAATACACGCCCCGTATATTTAAACAAAAAATAATCGTCAATCGGTTGACTTTCACAAGGTTAATTTTGCACTTCATACTGATAACTTAATACTAAGTGCAAAACATTTACGATTCGGCGGTTGAATTTGTTTAATCCGATAATGCCATTTCTATTCGATATTGCGCAAATTCGCAATTCCGCCTATGCGAGTGGTTGGCAATTTGCGATCTCCCCTCTAATTTCAAGCCAGCAAGCCGGGTGAAGTTAGTTGTAATAGTATTATCTACTCTCAATAAATAATCTTTATCATATTCGGTGGTATCGGAATGTATTTCTGTTGGAAAATAGTTTAATAGTGGGATGGGCGGCAAAAATGCCCGAAAGTAAAAAGAGACATTAGGATTTGGAGATCCTTATTAATTGAATGCTAATATATCATTGTTAGGTCTCTTTAATCATGTTTTTTTAAATTCTAACAATGGAAATCAGGTATATACCTGGTACTGCGCGTATTGGTGAGAGGAAATCTTTAAAAAAAAATATATGAATCCTACTAGCAACCATTACCCCCGGCAATTGCATTCACTTAGCGTATCAATAGAGGTCCAGCTCTAACCAACTAATTTACCACCTACCCGTGAAACAGTGGTCTAAGACCTGTACCAAGACGCTGGAACTTTCTGTGGTTGGTACAGTGGCTTTGCTGACAAAATTCTGAAACGATGCAGTAAATATACGTTACTCTCGTAATTTTATGTTGGTTATAACTATTGATTGAAAATTGAGGATAGTTTGCGATCATTTTATAAATAACATATAGTGTTGTGCAAATTACGACCTAGAAGAATTTATAATTGCAACAAACAACATGGAATATATAAATAATGCCAGTATATGAGTACGTGTAGTCGGGAGGGGCCTAGTTGGCTACAAACATATGCCGCCCAATGAGAAATGAAAATTCTTCTTTTTGCTTGCGACACAGCGTGTGTCGAATCTTCAAGAATCGCTGGAGATATTACCTTATCTTTTACCTGTATGCAGCACGGCACTTGGTGAGAGTTCGATTGAGAATACGATTGAGAGTGGTTAGGCCAAATAAGTCCACCACGCCGGCCTAGTGCGGGTTGGCGGACTTACATACCATAGAAATTCTTATGAATCGCTATGGTATGCAGGTTTCCTCACCTTTTTTTCTTGCACCATACATAGAATTAATTACATTAAAGAAATAACACAATGAAAAAGTACAAGAAGCGGCCTTATCGCACTGGGCAATCTCTTCCAGGCAACCTTGGGATCGATATAATAATTAATAATAGGAGAATTAGAGGGCATTCTAAGGAGTAATCAGTAAATTATAACAAATTAACGTAAACAGATCAGTAAACAGATGTAACAAGATCTTGATGCTTTTACAACTCGAGCGTGTGTGGCAATCAGGCGCTTGAGCTACACTTCTTTAGCCAATAAGGTGCATATTTTGTTGATCGTATTGTATTTTTTTAACTCCATTTGTTTCCATAAGTGAAAACTTGTTATTAGCTTTATATTATGTACACTGTGTTTACTCGATTTGTTACTCGATTTGGTAGTCTTAAGTTTTCCATGTTTTGATTACATAATAATTAAGAAAGATTATAAGATTATTCATAAACAAATATTTTATGAATACGTACCGCATGACTACTAGAGCCATAATTTACAAATTACACACTACTGAGATTTACAACATGCATCCATAACTTAATAACGGACATTTAGATAAAATCTCGTCATTGGAAGTTGGAAATAACGAAAAAATAATTACAGAGAAATGCTGACTAGTAAAACTGAAAACGAACTAAAACAATGTTTCACTTAAATTGTCATATTAATGTATGCATTTATTAACATATTTGCAAACGATTAGTTGATTCATTATCGTTTAGATATGCCAAATTACACATACGGCGCTACATAATACTCGTATGTGCATTTTAATAAATGCAATATAAATTTACTTTACATATTATGAAGATTTAATATAAAACTGAATTAGAAGTTGCCGTGTGGTCCACGGGATTTCTAAAGTATCTAGGAAGTTATACACTCATTATCATATTAACTTCAGAAATTACAATCGTCTAAAATCTAAATAATTGTCAATAATAATTCGACAGTCTCCATGGCAGTTAGGAGGAGCCCAATGTAAAATGGGAGGTTGAGGGTACGATCCTCAATAGGTGGATTTTTTTGTATTGCATAGAACCGAGAAACGCGCAAACAGGTCACGTGATGGTAAGTCATCATAACGCTTGGATCATGGATGTGTGACCGGCCCATCAAACCGGGAGGGGAGCGGGAAGGAATAAAGATGGGAACAGAGAAGGGATATTGGCCTCCTGTAATCTCAAAGATTCAAGGCATGTTATGTGATTTCATTTCATTTCGGCAAGCATTTTTTTCGATTCGTATCATCATCTCTTCATCTCTGATACTTAAAACACAAAACGTACTTGATTTTAATGTGGCGTACTGTTTGTGTTTGTGAAGTTTGTGTTTTTTTTTATCAATATTTATTCTTGGTTCCCCTACGCAAGTATTAAAAATTGCGTGCTACGATACATACTTTTTACTGGGTGGTTGAGGCCGCGTAATATCTGCGCATATTTCTCTCGAGCACTTGAAGAAGCTCCTTTCGAAGTCCGAGGTAACTAACGAACGAACTGACGAACATCTGGACTCTGGTGCACAACCGGTGGCAAAATAATCATCGCAGAAACAACGTGGTCAAAAGATAGGCCAGTAGCCGGTAGTGCGGGATTATTTTTGAGGATTTGCAAAAAAAATTCAACATCTGGTGGTAGGTCTCTAGTATGTGAGTTTGTGATGATCAACGCAGTGGAATGCCAAGCATTGCTTGGTAGTTTAAGGGTGTTGTTTGGTTTTGCTACTGTTCATGAGCGTTCGTATCGCTTACCATCAGGTGAACGGCTTGTTCATATCGACATTCAGTGCAATAAAAAAATAACCTGCTTAAAATATATCACTCATAGATATTGATTAAAGTTATTGCTCAATATAATATCTACTCTTAGAGGATTTCCACCAAGGAGGCGGGAATATCGCATGATCACGTGACGCAATGACGTAACGATTGAAAGAGACGACAAGACGCTCTCACTTTTTCGCGCGGGTGCTCGGATGCGACGGATTGCTAATTTCTTTTTGTTTTCTGATTTTTAAATGTTTTGTTTGATTTAATTCTAATATTGATTAAATAGTCGATGAGTGGAATAATATTATCTGTTTCGTGTTTAAAAAATAATTATGCTTCTGATCTCTAAGACTACATACTAACAGATTTTCTTTTCGTTTAAATTTTAGGCGGTTCTTTAAACGGTTGTATAAAATAAATATTACGATGTTTCCGTTTAACATAAGGTACCTAATATTTTCAAGTTGTAGCCAAAATTGCGGTCGTCACCTATTAAAATATTATAAAAAATATCTTTAACGGCAGGTGTCCACATAAATATACGTACGTATTGGAGGCATCGCATCAAAGGGTTCGTAGTATTCTTTGTATGGGAATTCATTTTTATAGCGGTCAATATCCCCGCTATAATGATGTCCTCAAGAGAAATTTGGTAGCTTGCAACATCCCGACTAACAGCTGGGAACAAATCTCGCGAGAACTTCCAGGCTGGCGTAGATCTCTCGCTGATGGTCTATATAATTTTGAAGCACAGCGTCTTGAAAGTCTGGATACCAAACGCCAATTAAGAAATACCCAACTCAAGCGGACTTATAACTATACAAATAATGCAGTGGGCCAACAATACTGATTATTATGTAACCGCACTTTTATATCTACATTCGGGTTCGCCAGTCACATTCGAGCGCACTCCAGAGTATAGCCAGGTGTCGCCGTCGACGGATACGTCGTGGAAGACAACAACAACATAGGAATTCATACATCTCCGTCCATTGATCCGCAAATCTACTCATTGGCAATGCTGATGCCGATGCTCTGAGGTTCAATCCAAGCAAACCCGTGGACGCATTGTAAAAAAGTCCGTTTAATGCGATGCGTCTGATACGTACGATGCGGAAATAAGGACGCCTGCCTTTATTCATGACAAGCGTTCGGACCCGGCTCCGCCCGGGTACAGACACAAGTTTCAAAATTGCGGTCAAAATGTTCAATTCCGACTATCAATTTACAATATCGACCAATCGAAGCACGAAAAACGAATAAAATTTACTCATACTCATAGAAATGTCACTACTGCTTCCCTCCTATAAGTCATAGCGTGATGTTTTATAGCCTATAGCATTTCTAGATAAATTCACTATCCAATACTGAAAGAATTTTTCAAATCGGGCCAGCCGTTCGTGAGATTAGCGCGTTCAAACAAACAAACAAACAAACTCTTCAGCTTTATAATATTAGTATAGATTATTCGTATATGTAGAGATGACGCATTCGATGCAGCTAGCAATAATGTAATTCAATATTTTCACATACATTAACAAATTATATTTAGATAAATGCCGTACCCCGCAGTACCAGTTAAGTTTGCTTTTGTGTTTTGGTGATTTTTCAAATTAATACTGATTTTTATATGCATAATATGCAGAACAATTATTTAGATCTGTTGCAAATAAGTAGATACCTAACAATTAATTTTTATAAACTTGAGACCTCTAAGCAGAATCCAAATTTTTGAAAAATGTTTCTGCAATCGTTTTGTATACGGTCTACATACAATAAGTAAATAAGTCATTACTACATTACTGTAGGTAACCCTTTAAATGTACGTATTCGTAATCACAAATAAATCGAGGCTTTGTGTCTAAATATCTTTGTAATTTAATTTACATACTATACATATATTTTTATAAATCAAAACCTTTTTTAAGATGTGACATTGTATCGTCGGTTTCGAAATCTTAAATTAGAACTCGTAGCTCTGGTTTAGCGTCAAATCTCGTGACGTTGCGGTTAAGGTGGCGGCACAGTGAGAATTAAAAAAATATATTTCGAAACAATTCGTTGTATTTAGGCTGCCTTTATGCAAACCTAATGACAGTTGATAGACGGACGAATAAAATTAGCAGGTTTGGTAGTACATCGCATTTTGTCTGCTAAGCAGTTATGGGGTAACTACTTACCTAGTTCTTCAGTCATTATAGCTTTGGAATGTTTAGCTTATCTTCACCAAAGTTCCGCTCACGCCCTCTATTTGAGAGCATTTTTAAAAGACTGGGACTCTTCTTCGGTCCTTGAGCATGCATGTTAATGAGTAACAACAGCTATCACCGTATCGCACGCTTGTGAGTCGAACTCTTAGTTTTATTCCAAATAAATTCTAAAATGTTACACTTTTATAACGCATTGTCACATGACACCAATCGGCTCGCTATACGTGCCCCTGGAGACACATTATGATTCGAAAGGTCTCCATAACGATTTACGGATCCGATTTCACATAACTCGGGCAAAAGTTAATAAGAAAACGATTTATATTTTTATTTATTTCATTAGTAAGTAGGTAAAACTTTGCTTTAGGTTTTTAACGCTGTTGTAAGAATGAGACTGGGCTGGTACCATTGTCATACAGAGGACCGACGTGATCGATGATGTAACTTTGATGAAACTTTGCTGTTGCGTTTCATTAACCCAAAATATTTTGGCAGGATACGAAATATATCAGCTCGTATTGCGACCATCGTGCAAAATGATTAAGAACCCCTCATAATACGAGTATGTCATATGTAACTACTGGGCATATTAAGACTTACCATTTGATGTCTTGGTAGGACTACACTACATGTCACACGAACCATTAGGTGCGTTGCGGTCACATTGTCACATTCAGACAAAATTCCAAAACCTAACCTCACCATTATCTAAGTATCCGAAATATTTAATTAGTAGTAATCATCATTGTAGAATATTCAGTAATGCCGTCTAAAAGAGAAGGGCCGAATTTACCTACTCTGTAAAAGTTCGAATTTGTATAACGTACATCGAAACCATAAGTCTATGGTTACGACCATAAGTCAATAACGACCATAAGTATATGTATCGTATCGTATATAAACTTCGATCGTCCGAAGTTTCGAACTTCGTTTCGGATTCATATAGTAGGGCCTAAGATACATTAAATAACTATTGAACGACTTTCCTTCGTCTTTCACATGAAACCTTAAAATGTTTTCGAAAAAATACATTGTTATTCCTAATTATGTTTAGGTCATTCGTCTGTTATATACGAAACTCATACTTTATTATGGGTATAACCCTAAGGTGCTAAGATTCTTAGTAAAGTAATTTAGCCCTGACCTTTTTTTAAATAGCCGCTACATATTAAAGACCAGTTATACATTATTAAGGCCTTAATATTACAGATATTCAAGTCAAGCAAAAAATTGTTAGTTTACTCGGTAGTACATACATGACTATATAATCATATTATCATGGGTAGTGCCCGCTAAAAAAAATATTTGAAATTCGTCATTATAAGGTTATATATATACAGGGTATATCAAGACTGCTACCGAAAACGAAGCCGGGTGGTAGTTTAAGCGACTTCAGACACAATGCAACAGAAAAAGTTGCAAAAAAAAGCGACAATTTTTTTTTTGTTATTTTTTTCCTATGGCCATATTTGGGTGGTAAATACATTTTTTCCTAAAATAATAGTATATACCCTTTTATTTATAAATACTCTAAGGTATAAAAGAGTTTAAATTATTATTTTAGCAAAAACTATGGATTTACCACCCAAAAATGACGATATTTAAAAAATCATAAAAAAAAATGTCGCGTTTCTAGGCGAAATTTTTAATTGCATTGTATTTGTAGCCACTAAAACTACCACCCGGCTTCGTTTTCGGTAGCAGTCTTGAGATACCCGGTATATGTTTGTAGGTACAAATGTTGCGTTCGAGTACAACCTACCTATAACCGGTTTCGAGCAGCCCGCTATTAAATATGTCTAGAAAATCTCTCGGCGGTAAACCCTCTTCTCTTCTTTCTTCTTCTTATTTCATCTTCCCTGCACCCACTGCACTTATCTATAGAAGCATTGCTCTCACTTTGTCGAGAAATTTAAAATTTAAAAGCAGTTTACCCTACCCTTGTTGGTCCCGGGTGCAAATTATTTTCACATCATTTTGTCAATATAGAGATACTAGTAAGAAGAAGCCTAAAACCCAGGAGTCATGGTCACGTTTGGCCATGAATAAAAAAAGCATTGACAAAAACAATAGCGTAATAAATTGAGTAATCACAGTACACAACCGGCCTAACAATGTTAACCAAAAATTTTCCGCTAGCGCGCGGGCCTCCACGCGGACCTTTGGAAAAAAAAATACAAAAAGGTCAAGTTATAAAAAGTGAAGTGACGCAACGAACTACCGATACGAAAGTATCGTTTTATTTTTTACCTGGCTTCGTTTCAGGGCCGTCTTTTTGTTTGATTGGTTCTAGCGTAATTCGAAAATGTTGCACAACTGTTTTGCTTAGGGTTTTGGTACACGGGCGACTGAAAAATTAACAATAATTTTATGATTACTTTATGATCGAGCTGTAAACCCCCCAGTATTCATTAAAAATAAAAGTAGAAAATTTAAGTCAGTTGGTTTAAAAAAAACGGGGTGGTCTAATAAGATATCACGTGTATTTTTTTTTCGTCACAAAATTTTGATTAAAATGCTACATACTATATTTTTCGTATGATAACACGATTCTTTTATTATATCATGGTCCTTAATTTCCGAATAAAAAGGAATTATACTTTATACCCGTATTTGAAGTTAATATTCGAAAAACTTTGTGACTTATTTATATGTACTAAAAATACACGTGATGTTGGATGGGGGAGGCGAGGGGGGGCGGTGTCAAAAAATGCTAAATAAAAGATCACGTGAATAATGAATGGCCCCTTGTGAGATGGTTTAAGTTGTTACGTAATATTTTATGTTTTCAATAAAATATATTGACTTGGCTATCGTACTAAACAATCTTATTTAGTATAATATATTATTGTATGTATTACTTGTGAGATACATTCTGTTTTCATGCGATGGTCAAGTCAATATGTTTCACTGTATCCTATCTCCGTCTTTTTGAAAGAGTCAACAGCTATATTTGAATTCCTTACATCCCATGGGAACGTTATATTTTTCGTGATAATATAAAAAAATATAACGTATCCATGTGTTATCCAGGCCACTGACAGGATTTGCTTTAATGTATAATATTTGTCATTACGCTCGTTCTTTGACATATTCGATTGTAAAACCATTGGCTCTCATATTTTCCTTGACATCAAGCCAGCGCTTTTTTGGCCGACCTTGAGGTCTCGGGCCAACTATATTATGGGTTAGACATTATGATGACAATGTACTCGTGTGGGGTTTGAAACGTGGATAAATAATCACCGTAATGTCTATTTCTTCCGCCAAATAGCAATGTAAATGCACTGTTGTATTCCGGCTTGAAGGATATTGTAACCAGAGTAACTTCTGGACTTATTGAGACTTACCATATGTCGCAGGATGGCGAGCGCAGTGGAATGTCAAGCATTGCTTTGTAATTCATAGTGTTCTTTGGTTTTGCTACTGTCCATGAGCGGCCGTATCGTTTACCATGAGGCGAAGGCATGCTCATCTCACCGAATAGTGAGATTAAACTGTAATTTTAATTGACTTAAAAAAAAGGAGATTATGTATTCGATGTGTATGTATGTAATTTTGTCAATATTGCACAGTTTTACTAACATATCCCGTTAGTCTATACAAGCGTCTGAACACGAATTTCAAATTAAAAAAATGAATGTATGTCTGTATGTTTGTCTACGCATATCTCAAAAAGTATAAGTCGGATTTGATAAATTGTTTTTACCTTTGATTAGATATAGTCCAACTTAAGCAAGGGCGTTGCCAAGCGGGGGAGGTAGGGGCAGCTGCCCCCCCCCCCCCTAGAGATTAAAAAAAATTGCCAAATGTAAAGCATCCAAAATCTTTGACTTGGCTTGCCTACTATACGGTATTTTTCTTTGTATATACCATAATATTGTACAATAATATTGACCGTCTGGGGGCCGCCGTCAAAATTGTGTAAGTTGCAATCACATTTTTCTCTTTCTCCATAATATTTGGCCTCCCCCAGGCCATCGGCTGGCGACGCCCCAGAACTTAAGAGCTGTATAAGTTTCATCAAAATCGGTTTCGTAGTTCTTGAGATAGAGCAGCGGTGTCCGCGGCGCGCATGCATGTTGACTATTTGTCTCGGCGTCTCAACCTAGATAGGTCAGGGTAATAAGTTTTGATTACCACAACAGAAATTTAACAAAAAACAGAAATTAAAAATAATTTTAATAAATTAAACTGACTTCAAAATAGTAATCAGCATCATCATCATCATCTCAGCCACAGGAAGTCCACTGCTGAACATAGGCCTCCCCCAAGGATCTCCACATTGACCTGTTGGAAGCGGCCTGCATCCAGCGACTTCCTGCAACTTTAGCTAGGTCGTCCGTCCTCATCTGCTACGCCGATGACACGCTGGTCACCGCGTGTGGCGGTACCTTCGAGGAGGCTGCCTCACTCGCCGCGTTGGGAACAAGCAACGTGGTGAGGAGGATAAGGCGACTGGGCCTGGCCGTGGCCCTCCATAAGTCCGAGGCCATCTGCTTCCACAGACCTCGGAAGGGGCCACCGGCAGGGGCCCAATTGGCGATTGAGGGCGTGGCTATTTCCATCGGCTCCACGATGAAGTACTTGGGAGTCGTGCTGGACAGCCGGTGGAACTTCCGCGCCCACTTCACCCAGCTAAAGCCGAAGCTGATTCGGGCGGCAGGCGCGTTGTCAAGCCTGCTGCCCAACCTCGAAGGTCCCGGCATCCCCTGCCGAAGATTGTACGCGGGAGTCGTGCGATCCATGGCACTTTACGGTTGCCCCGTTTGGGCCGAGTCCCTGGACAGGCGCTGTGTTTTCCTCCTGCGTCCAGCGCAGCGAGCGGTGGCGCAGCGAATGGTCAGGGGCTATCGCACGATTTCCCATGAGGCGGCCTGCGTACTGGCTGGTTTCCTTCCCTGGGACATTGACGCCAGAGCCCTCTCGTCAGCCTACCACTGGCGGGAGGAGGCGTCCCGTCGTGGGGAGCTACCAGCCTTTAGAGAAGTCGAGGCCGTTCGGGCCTCCTTCCGCACGGCTGCAGTGGAGGAGTGGCGCACCAGGCTGAACGATCCCAGTGCTGGTGTTTGGACCATCGCGGCAGTGCGTCCTGTCCTAGACCAGTGGCTGGGCAGGCGCCACGGCGAGATGACGTTCCGCCTGACACAGGTTTTGTCGGGGCATGGCTGTTTCGGCAGATACCTGTGGCGGGTGGCAAGAAGGGAAGAGTCCGCCGTGTGTCACCATTGTGACAACTGCCCGGAAGACACAGCCCAGCACACTCTCTCGGAGTGTTCAGCTTGGGAAGAGGAGCGCGCTGCTCTCCGAGCAGCCATCGGAGAGGACCTCTCACTCTCAGCCGTGATTCCTTCCATGGTTGAGAGTAGGAGGTCATGGCAGGCCATGCTTACCTTCTGTGAGATCATCATCTCACAGAAGGAGAGCGCGGGGCGGGATCGTGAGCGGAACGATCCCACCCGCCGCCGCCAACCGAGTAGGAGGCGCCGGGTGAATGACAATGGCTGACCCGGCGCCCCGCCCAGTGGTCAAGGGGCGCCAGAATTCCACCACGGTATCCCCTGCCTGTCGTAAGAGGCGACTAAAAGGGGTCATCGGGGTCGCTAAGCACACAGCGGGGGCTGTCTGCTCACGTCGGGAGTGACCCCGAGATGGGCGGCAGAACGTGTGGCCTCGTGTCTGTCGCGGACGCCCATCTCACCATGGGCGTCCGAAGTAGGGAAAGAGGGGGCATCTGCGCCCTCCCAACATGTGAGGAGCCATATTTGGCAGTGCGCCGGGTGACACGGCGAGTTAAATGGGCGCCATTCGCCTGTCCACATCGCCTGTCACCCATAACGCGCGTGATGGCCACCGAGAGGTTTTAGTCGGTATGCCGGCAAAAGATCTTTTTAGATCTCGGTAGGGACCCAGCCTGATAACAGGCTGGAAGGCCGGAGACCCCGACACGCCCCTTCCGATCTCCCCCGAGTATCGGAAGGAAGGCTAAAGGAGCTTTACTCTCGTTAAAAAAAAAAAAAAAAAAAAAAAAAAAAAAGGTCGTCCGTCCACCTAGTTGGCGGGCGTCCGACATTTCGCTTGCCTGGACGTGGCCTCCACTCTAGAACCTTAAAATAGTAATAAAACGATATAAATCAAATTAATCTTTTAATAGATCTAAAATATCTAAATAGACCAACAATTGTTTGAGGCCGGTGCCATAATATTTGAGTCCGTAGCGTGATGTTATAAGCTTAATTGTATTCTAGTTGGCACCGACCTCAAAAAATTGTTGGCCTATTTAGGTATTTTAGATCTATTAAAAGATTAATTATATTTCTCTCTTTTTATTACAATTTTGAAGTCAGTTTAATCTTGTTCAATTATTTTTTTAATATAAAATCTCAAACGATATTTTTTTGTTTCGTCTGTTTAGAATTATATTATGTAACTGGCTTGAGATAGTAAATTCATAGGTTTTCTGCACCACCAAGTTAAAAAAAATTGATGTTCTTGTTTTTTTCGTCGTCGATCAAGTTTACAGTGATGTTTTTAAGAAATTAATTGTTAGTATTTAAAAAAAGTAGGAAATATTCACATGGTTAAAAATCCTTAATTTCTAATATAAAATATTTTTAGCCCTTGCTACTTCGAGGTTTGCATGTCAAAAACCTTCAGTAGGTAATAGGTATAATTGCCTAAGCTGCTTGCTGTAGGAGCGAACGTTCGCAAATAAAAACCGTAGCCGGTTTTTCTCATTATGTTTTTAAGCGTGTTTTTTTTCGTCCAAATGTAGGTATTTACACCCGTATTCTAAGACGTTTCCTCGAATCTTCCTCAACGTTATCTCTTTTGAGGTGACGTTCAAAATGAATTCGAGGAATCCTCGAAAATGGTATGCTTAGTTAAAAATATATCTTTCCTAGAGGATCCTCGAGTTCGATGTTGAGTCGAGGAAATACGTCATCAAATACGTCATTGATGTGTTAATAAGGTACAGATTTAACAAAAACTATTTGACATTTCAACATTATGCTCACACGCTCACATGTGCTCACTTGAAAAGTGACAGTCAACATTTGTGATGTAAATAATAAACAATGTTTCCATAGTGACAATATTTCCTTAAGTATTATTTAAGGTAGGTCGCGACGTACCTTGAGTTTGAAAGTTGATTCCTTTCCTCGAGAAAGAAAAAGTATTGAGTGACGTTGAGTGGAGGAGACTTTTTTCAACTATGAATACAGATTTCCTCCAGTTAAGGCCGAGTGGAGTCGAGTCATTTTCGAGGAACGTCTTAGAATATGGGTGTTAATACCGTTGCATGACGTAAGTCTCAGCCAAATTTAGAAAGCCACATATTTTTGATGCTATTTTTAGCTGCACGTCCATTAATAAGTAATTTGATCGTTGGCGGCGCAGTGTAGACGTGCCATTTTGTTTTTTTATTATGTTGTCGTGTAAAGACCAATATGGCTTGCTTTTTAGTTTTATCTACGGAAACCATGGTTTAATTTAAACAGTGATAATTATTTTATGCCCCCTACAACGAGCATTTTGATATTTTCATTTGCGCAGCCCGTAAATAGAGTTGGTTCATGTCCCGTTCATGTTTCTTATGTGCCGTTCGATTTGGAGCGACAACAAAATGATGTTGGTAAAGTTTTGAAAATGTTGTGCAATTCTCTGAATAAATGTTTATTTAATTTTATCTACAATTTAAATGTGGTACCTACTGCGGTGTTATGGTTACAAATGTGGATTAAACTGGTACTTAATTACAATTTATGTAGTAAACGGTAGCATAATAGATGTCGCTTAAATGGTTTGCCAGGCGTGAATCCTATTTGCTATCGTCTGATAGATTACAGATTGATGTTATAGTGATAATGGGTGGCATAGAAAAATCCGTACAAGCAGATTCAATTACGCCAAGGAGTATTTATTTATTGCTGACGAGCCAGCGACCCTCCTCGTGGTAAGTGACCACCGCTCATTGACTTTCTGCAATGCTACGAACGCAAGCCGATACCTATCGAATAGCCAAATAGATCAGGGTTTCCCAACCTTTTTCTAGTGCGGACCCCTAGCGCCACTTTATTATGATTAGCGGACCCCTATAAATAATACGAAAAAAAATCGCTCACATAATTTTATTTGCAAAAAAAATCCATGGATATATTACTTACATAAATTATTTTACTTTTTTTTATTTTCTTTGACTGCCTCGGTGGCGTAGTTGTACTAGGGTAGGGTTACAAAGCTAAGGTCTCGGGTTAAAATCCCGGGTTGGGCAAAGCGATATTGGATTTTTCTATTCATTATCACCCCAGAGTGTTGTGCCCGATATGGTGATAGGGTCGCCACCTATCACATCGTGGGACAGAACATACAAGGTGAAATGTGGGAGTCCTGGCGCCTCTGCCTATCCCTTCTTGGAAAAAGGCGTGAGTTTATGTATGTATGTAAATTATTGTAAAAATGCGATGGTTGATGTTGCCGTTTTGCGGCCAAAGTTGTAATATTTGGGTCATTGTTGCTCAGTTGGAGCCTTAAATCTGCTTCTAGTTGTAGTCTATTTCTGAATTTTAAAAACCCTTTTCGCTTAAAGTTGTGGGGAAAGGCGACAACTGCTTCTGCTTAATCATATTTAAAATTTAGCCAAAAATATGTTAAAGCATATTCTTTGAATGTTCTGTTTAGTGTCGAATCGCAACTTTTTCAATTAATTGATTTTCCTGAACCGTTGTAAGGCCTATGACGTCTGTAACATTGACACGGAATGGGTCCATAAACCAATTGTTACCGCGGTCTGAATGTGGAAAATAATCTCGAAATGAAGACTTCAAAGCTCGAAGGTGCTCAACGATTACTTCCTGAGTCTCTTTTTGCAACATAGCCCCGCCAGTTGATAGCAAAAATGACGAGAGAGTAGGAAAATGATCCAAATTGCCTTGAGAAGAGTGATTTGTTTATAAATCATTTTTTTTTATTGTTTTTTTTTGTTGTCTTAATTTTTATGTTGTCTGCGGACCCCCTGAGAACGGTCCGCGGACCCCAGGTTAGGAAACCCTGAAATATAGATAATTATATCAACCTGTCACATGTCACAGATTTTTGAATCGCAGTCAATTTATTTTCGAACTCTGTTATCAATTGACTGAGTCAAGATCTAAAAAAAAATGTGTATGTACCTTAAAATCGGGCTGATAATAAAGTTGTTTATATATGGGTGGGCAGTAGATAACGTATCAGCCAATGAGGTGGAGTCAATTAACAGTACTCTTGCTTACACGTGTCAAGTCAAAACCTCGAGACAATCTTATAGCGTCGTTTTCAGGGTTCCCTAACCGTAGCTTCTTGTGAGTTACACTAAAATTTATATAGGATAAGTGAAGAAACGATCTACTCTTGTAATGGGATAAATAATAATAAATACACCCAACAGTCACATACATAGTCCTGACCCCACACTAAGATCGAGTCTTGTGTCGTGGGTATCAGGAACTACGAGAGACTTTTCGGTCTCACAAACACCCAGACCCGGAAGAAATATTTGTGAATACCAATTGCATGGTGGCCTGTGGATTTTATTAATTCTATCTATAATACTGAGTCTAAAACATACTCATACATTCATCTTGTTTTTTCATATAGGCCATCATCATTGAAGAGAATGAGACAAATATTATGTTGCAAAGACGGTTCGGGTCTGATTTAAGAACGTAAAGTTTTGGATAGTTTGGAATTTTAGATACCTTTCGAAATGTTGGCAATTTTATGATGCCGTATTGAAAGCTTTAGACAACCTGGACTGTGGCATAAAGGTTAACGGGCGGGGCTCATCAACAACTTGAGGTTTGCCAACGATACAGTTCTCATAGCTTCTACTGAAATGGAGCTACAGAAGATCGTAGACAGAGTAAATGAGTGTAGTGAAAGGGCTGGTCTTAGAATGAATGTCCAGAAAACCAAGATAATGGTGATCTCAAAAGATTGTGGTCTACAGACAAATATAACGGTATCTGGTAAAAGACTCGAAAGGGTTAAGAAATACAAGTACCTGGGTACCTGGCTTACAGACGAGTGGGATTGCGACACTGAAATTAAGGCTCGCATTGAAGTTGCTCGAAGTGCGTTCAGTAAGATGAAAGGGGTGCTCTGCAATCGCAATCTTAAGATATCACTGCGCACTAGACTTCTTCAATGTTACATCTGGCCGATAATTATTTACGGATGTGAGGCATGGACCATCAAGGAACACCTAGGCAAACGCTTGGAAGCATTTGAGATGTGGACCTATAGGCGTCTTCTATTAATATCTTGGACTCAGAAAGTGACTAATGAAGAAGTCCTACGACGAGTTGTTCAAAACCGCAAACTTTTGAAAACCATCAAACAAAGAAAAGTTGCATATCTAGGACACGTGCTTAGACATGATAAGTACGAGCTCCTTCAACTTATAATGATGGGAAAAGTAGCTGGCAATAGGAAAGTAGGTCGGAGGAAAAAGTCATGGCTACGAAACATCAGAGAGTGGACAGGGATTGCGAGCGCCGCAGAACTATTTCGCCTCGCACGAGACAAGGGACAGTATGCTGAGCTGACTGCCAACCTTCACTAGTTGGAGAGGCACTACAAGAAGAAGAAGTATTGTAAAGGGACTTAATTTCAAGTGTTACAAATAGCAAACGTGCCAACATAATTTAGTTACTTTTTAATTCCACGCGCCGCTTGTCAAAGTTTCCTGAATATCTTGTAAATATTTTTGAGCTAATTTGATAAATAAACAGTGCTAACTGTAAAATACAATAAATTGTGTAAAATACAAAAAACAATGTTATGCGTTATTAAGGGAAGTTAATCGCATTATTCTCTCAAAGAAAATCAAGCTGAAACCATGTTGCAGAAAGCTTCCATCGGTCAGCGACAACAAACAAACATTTGCTAAAAACCTTTACAGAATTGTAAAACATCGAAGTAGAACTAAACTTTATTAAGTTGTAGTAATATAATAATCATCTGTGTGTGTGGCCATTCGATTCAGTAATTTTTAAATATTGTACATTGTGATCGCCATCCCGAGACATAAGAAGATATGTTTCAATATGTCCAGTAATTACTCTGGCTACGATGTCCTTCAATCCGAAACACAACAGTTTGTCCTGACAAACGCCAGTTTATACATTTTTCATTAAAAAGAAATATACATTGCGGTGGTACCAGCCCAGACGGCCTCTCACATTTGAGACCTACCACTACTAACCACCAGTACCCCAAGCAGGAACATTTTGAAGTATCGTATAGTAATAGTATCGTGACAACGATTACTATACTATTACTACAACGATACTATACGTCAAAAATTATTCGTGCTACCACTTTCATACATTTGTATAGTAAAACTATCGCTAGACTATACGATTACCATACTATAGTGTCGTAAACGTTTCCCGCTGCCATAATTTGGTTCCAAATACGCTCACAATGGCGCTGTTCAAATTCCCATACAAAATTTTACTATTACGATTACTATACTATAGAGCCAAATGTTCCTGCTTGGGGCACAGTTCATTTATGTAGGTATAGTAAAACTCAGTTTTTTCATTAGTTTATTTTTACCTTAGGAACAACTTACAAATTTAATAAGAGTGGAGTACCCTATAGAATGTATTGTGTTATATCTTTGTCTGTTTAATATTTTAAAAAAGTAGGCTATTGATTCGAAATAAATAATACTAATCGTCATCGTGTTTTACTTTTACAGGCATATTTTTAGCAATTCTCCCTCTCACCTAGGCCTCATGGGTATCTATTATTTAATGATTAACTCATTAAGTTAAAAGGAACGAGGTGTCGACCGGCTTTCGACAAATCGAATTTACTAACTTAAAAAAAAAACAATAATCTAAATGTCAAACTATAGGATCGAAACCGCTGTAAATAGTAATAAAAAATCAGACGACATATCGTTTTGATAAAATCCGGTGGGCCAAAAGTCAGAAAAAGTGTAAAGTAACATTTTGTTGACAATTTCTACGCACCAAGCCTCACCTAGTATTTTAATACCAAATTAGAGTTTTGATACTTTTTATTTTAATACGTCTACCAATTTGCCAAAGTTCATCTATGGATAGCGATAAAGTGTGAGAAGGGACCAAAGCACCATTATGTGTTGACAATGTCTTGCTGTCAAGATCAGAGTGGACCAAGAGTGGACGCTTAAATGGTCGTAGCGCTACTTCTATGCTTTAGTTATTATTGTGAGACTGAAATATAGGTAGGTAGCTGCCTTAAATTAAAAGAAAACCATTAATATTATCGCACAGAATAAATGGTAAATATAAGTCCGTTCGCTGATAATTATGATAAATCATAAAACTATAAAATACCTACCTAAAGTTGATAACATACAGTATACACATTGAGATAATATACTAGAGGGGACACTGCAAACAAAATGTTTGTAACAAAATGAAGGGTACATTCTATTTCTATCTCTGTCACTCCTACGTAGTAACATATCTTCCCTCTCGCTTCAATGTGTACCCGTGTGCATGCACCATACGCACGAGATTACTCTAAGATACGCACAGATTTTGTTCCCGATGTCCGCTCTAGTATAATACCTCAATGAGTATACACCAAGTTTTTTTGTAATGTGCAATATTCGCTTATTTTTAACATCAGTAAAGTGAAATATCTTCTGAAACAATTTTATTCAATAGTTGCAGTAATTATTAAAAGAGTATTTGAGAAAATGACTATTTCAATTCCCAATATCATACGTGAAGTTTGAAATACCTCATTTAATAAAATGTAAAAGTATATTCTTATGGGACGTTTATTATACGGAACCTTTCACCGATGGACACGTATTATGGCGTTTTATTTTTTTGTGAATTAATGGGTAAACTTCCTGTGAGGCCGTTCGATTGTCCTTATCTGTGTAGCGACAGCATTTCTGCCACAACCGCCGTCGGAACCAAATGCATCCACTTATGACGTCACATCGATCGGTAACGTTCATAGTTTTCGAAGTTCGAACGCTGTTTTGCATATTGATTTGCTGAAAGGTCGGCGACCGTGGATCATTCATGATTTATGGTTAGTTTGGCGGGAAGATTTTGCTGCAAAAATATATTTGGTTGGTAACGATGACTTGGGTTGGGAAAAATTCACTTGCAATTTTAAGAAACAGGAAACTCACGACGCTACGGTGGAATCACGAAGCTCAAGCTGGATCAGAATTTAAAACTATGTGTGGGTTTGGGGAGTATTCTTCTTTTCTTTCTACTTCTATTGATGAAGGAAAACTATCATTTTCCAGTCATCGTTCAATAAAACAATATTTAAGAGCAATCCAAGTTTGTAGATACAGTGTTTCGATTTATTATTATTTTTAATGAATGATAAAGTACCTTTGAATATCATTTGAATGACATTTAATTCATGTAACAAAGTACTCTGTGTTTCATGTGCATTGCAGAAATATTTTAAGAAACATAAAATTTACTCGAATAACATGGAACTCTAAAGTAAACCTTATGCAGACGGAATAACGTGATGTAGAATTTAAGTTGCTTTACAGTTTCTCATTTATTTATAACTAGCTGTGCCCGCGACTTCGTCCGCGTGGAATTTAACAAAAAAGTGAATTAGTTTATTACGTTTTGCATTTTTTTTAAATTATCAACCTTTGTAACGAAACCATACCGCCATCTAATTCTACGGTGGCGCCATCTCTTAGCGAGCGGCGGTAAACTCCTGTTACACATTTATTTTCAGTTTTTTGTATTAGCTTTATTGAAAAATTTCTTTATATACAATATTTTGTAAATGTGATATTGATTCGTTGGTGGGAGAAGTGGTGGGAGGCGCCCGACGTGACGGCCAGTGGTGGCATGCGCGTGAGCTGCGCGCGGGCATTGCAACATTAGTTTATTTTTCTAAAATAAATGTACCCTAAGTTACTCCTTGTTATATCAGCTACCTGACAAAAAAGTCCCGTCAAAATCGGTCCAGTCATTTCAGAGATTAGCCGGAACAAACAGAAAGACAGACAGACAGACAAAAAAATTTAAATATCATTTTCGGCACAGGTATCGTGTATATAACGATATGTAGTAGGACACTTTTTTATTTTTACTCTTAAAACAGACACTTCAATTTTATTTATATGTATGTATAGATAACATGGCAATTAGACATGTAACTGGGCCGTACAGGCGCTGTGCCGTTTTGTTTCATAGGAAAAAAACCAAAGTGGTAATTAATTTTGTAGAAAGCTCCACACAGTCTCGGAAGAAATTCCTATTCTTAGCGACAATAACACGTAATGGTACTTAGAGATATATTTATGTGAGAAGCCAAACTTAGTAGGCCTTTACACTATATGTTGGGAATTTTATTAACAATACCTACATATAGTACATAATATACACATAGTCTGGATACATTCTTGGAAGAAGAATTTATTTTGGAAATTCAAATATTATTATTATTGTATTTTATTTTATTTTTTATCGAAATTACAGTACGGCTATGCTTAGATATAATTATTTGTTTATGTTAAAAAGTCTATGTTCTCGGCATTATTTAGCTTTCGTAATTTAAAACTAAATCATCAATAAACTTACTTATAGAGCCACAAAGTTATCTGACCCGGTGAGATAGTCGCTGTAATCGAATTTGGTGTTGCCATTAAAAATAGATATTGCAATAAATGGGGTAAAGTAACATTTTTCAATCCGATCAATAGTGTCGAGAAAATGACCAGTTTCATCTGCATATTATTTTTCCTTCACACGATTTCTAACAAATCGCTCCCCAAAACCCTTAAAAAAGTGTATCTGTATTCTCCTCCACAATCGAGAGTACGATTGCGGGGGGTTAGGCCATATCACAGGCCATATAGCCCACCACGCTGGCCTCATGCGGGTTGGTGGACTTACATACCATAGAAATTCTAATAAATCGCTATGGTATGCAGGTTTCCTCACGATGTTTTCCTTCACCGTTATAGCGCGTTTTTATCAATACAAGCATGGCTCCGAAAAGTCAGAAGTGTGACCTGAGATTCCAACCCGCAACCAGCGTGAACAAGTTGGCTGCCGCGTCTGGTCCATTTACCAACAGGCCACCACGCACGTAACGTAAAATGAGACGAGTAAGATACATTTTAGTTTATGATATGTACTTATATATTATATTCTACTAGTACGTACATAATTCTGTTTTCGTGGAATTTATTTTATAAAGTTGACAACACAAACCTTTAGTGGCAGCTACGCGTTAATACAATTTTTCGAAGGGTATTATTGATGTTGGAAGACGCTTTTCATCCTACGTAAAATCTAATACCTGAAGTATAAAGTTCCTAGCATCACTTTTTAAAGCTTTCGGCATTTTTCACTAGTTTTAAATAATGCAGGAAAAATAAATACATTGAGTAAACAGCCAATGGCGGATACTGGCAGCTAGATTGACAATTTAAAATGACGTCTTTGTTTCCAGTTTTGGCCACCGGGCCAGATAACTTTGTGGCTCTATACATACTTACAGCCGCTGCCAATAATCAATCCCGCATATTGACAGCTCAATCTTCTTTCTGCATATAGGTTGCCAATAATCAATCCCGATACTGAAAAAACTATCCAAAAACTCAATCTACTTTTAGGAGGTCGCTACAACTCCGGAGGGATGTCACCTCTCCAAGCGTGTTCTATCGCTTGTATCACGGTGAATGCTCTGAAGAATTGTTCAACTTGATCCCCTCCTCTCCATTCCTAACCAGAACCACGCGTGCTGGCTTGCGAAGCCATAGCTTGGCGGTCCACACCATCCCGGCGCGAACCAAACGGTTCTCAAATTCTTTTTTGTGCCGGACCGTCAGGCTGTGGAATTGTTTGCCGTCTCACGTGTTCCCTCCTTCCTATAATCCTGGGTCCTTCCGCCGTAGTGTGAAGAGGCATCTTAGCAGGCCGGCATAATTGTATCTATTGGCTTGGGACTGCCGTCTGATTTCAATGGATACTCTGTCTGGGCGGCATTTGCGCTTACCATCAGGTGCAATGTGACAACTAAGCCGGGCCAGAATAAAATAAAAAAAAAACGGAGGGCCAATCCATGTTTTGAGATTAGTTAATAATTCAAGTCGGGTAGTAAGAGTTGTGTCGCAAATCTCAATTATTTTACTCTGATATATTGCGTGGCTGCAGGAGTGAGTTGGACCTTTGCCTCGTCACTCTTCATCGACCACGACCTTGGCCACATGAACGTTATTTTAGAACGTTATTTTACATTAGCACATTGTAAAAGTGAAAATTAACTATGTGGTGAAAGTTGATACAAATGCATATAAAAATAAATTCTAATTTCCTGCCAATGATATAAACTCGTGGACCGCCCCTCTCTGCCTGGGTAAATTACAAATACTAATTTGATGAATTTCAATGTGCGGTTTCGAATCCCAGGGCACACCTCTGACTTTTCGGAGTCATGTGTATATTGATAGTCAATCACCACGCACTAAAACGGTGAAGGAAAACATCGTGAGGAAACCTGCATACCATAGCGATTTAAAAAAAATTCTATGGTATGTAAGTCCGCCAACCCGCACTAGGCCAGCGTGGTGGACTATATGGCCTAACCACTCTCAATCGTACTGTCGATTGTATAGGAGGCCCGTGCCCTGCAGTGGGACGTATATGGGCTGATACAGAATTTCAATGATTGCGATTTTGGCCAACATGAAAATTACTTTTAAATATTTGAACTTACGTAAGTCTCGTGGTCTGAATTCTAACCTTATTTAATTTTACTATACGTGTTCATATTATACCACTTTACATTTCCACCGATAGATATTGTTATGAAGTAATACATTAGCAAAATTATTGTATTTTCGTATAAGCAAGTGAGAGAGTGCTAATTGGTCAGGATTCCATGATATTCTATTTTTAAATTCTATTTACTGTACGTATGTATTGTTATTTATAATAATAATAATAATAATAATAAATTTATTTATTTCAATTCAGTGTGATTTTACATTCCAGGGTAAGAAATCTCCTTTTAAGCAAATATTTGCTTGTGTTAGGAAATTTCGCTCTTCTATGACAAAAACTTAAAACTATTACAACAATTAAAGAATACAATTCAAGAGTATTACAAACAGAGAAAAGAGGCTTAATGCGCACAATTGTGTGTGTGTGTGTGTGTGTGTGTGTGTGTGTGTGTGTGTGTGCGTGCGTGCGTGCGTGCGTGCGTGCGTGCGTGCGTGCGTGCTTGCGTGCGTGCGTGCTTGCGTGCGTGCGTGCGTGCGTGCGTGCGTGCGTGCGTGCGTGCGTGCGTGCGTGCGTGCGTGCGTGCGTGCGTGCGTGCGTGCGTGCGTGCGTGCGTGCGTGCGTGCGTGCGTGCGTGCGTGCGTGCGTGCGTGCGTGCGTGCGTGCGTGCGTGCGTGCGTGCGTGCGTGCGTGCGTGCGTGCGTGCGTGCGTGCGTGCGTGCGTGCGTGCGTGCGTGCGTGCGTGCGTGCGTGCGTGCGTGCGTGCGTGCGTGCGTGCGTGCGTGCGTGCGTGCGTGCGTGCGTGCGTGCGTGCGTGCGTGCGTGCGTGCGTGCGTGTGTGTGTGGGCGTGGGTGTGTGTATTTTTACTTTGAATGAACAATAGTTTCTATTTCCTCGTATGTTTTATTTTTCACCCAGTCTATCAAAGCTTTTTTGCAGTGGTAGTAAGGTAATTGGTATATTTGGAGTTCCTTATTTATAATATTATAGATGCGAGATGACTGTTTTTCATACTGTCTTTTTGCGAAAGTAGATTTGACATGGACATGAGGAGCAACATTATATTTTCTCCTATTATTAGTTTTAGCAGGGACAAACGGGAGAGACTTATGCACTTTTAAAACTAGTTGCATTAAATATAACCTTCTTACACTTTGCAATCCAGACGTAATGTAAAGCCTGTCTGTGGAGAATTTAAAGGGTTTGAAGAACATGACTTTTAGTAGGGATCTCTGAGCTCGCTCGAGTTCTAGAAATTTTGTTTTTGTAGCACCACCCCATATTGGTAAGCAGTAAGTTAAAATAGATTGGGCTAGGGAAGTGTAGATTTGTTTCAGAAGGATTTTAGGTGTTATATGGCGCAGTGTTTTAAATGTGAAAATTAATTTTCGAAGTCTATTCATAACGTGTTCAGTTTGTAGGTGCCAGGATAACCGCTGATCAATTGTTATACCTAGATATTTGGTGTATTGAACTTTTTCAATTACTGTGCAGTTGCAGGTAGTTTGCAACAGACCTGAGGAGCATTTATGTAGTTTTATTTGAAAACTGTTATGAGGCTGAGTGCACTCATACTTTGTGAAGCAGATATAATTTGTTTTAGAGGCATTTAAAGTCAGAAGACTAGCATCTAACCAAGCGGATATTTTCATTAAGGCAATCTCAGCTGTTCTCCTAGCTCCTTCCCATGACTTGTCGGTGATAACGATGGCAGTGTCATCAGCGTATGAATATATTTTTCCACCGATGAGACTCATGTTACAAAGGTTGTTAATGTAAATTAGGAACATTGTGGGACCGAGTATACTACCTTGGGGCACCCCAAAAGCATAAGTTTCTTCGGAGCTGATAAAATCTCCAATTTTTACCTTTTGTGTGCGATTATTTAGATAGTCTCTAAATAGATTTAGAGGCACTCCTCTTATGCCTATATTCTCGAGCCTTTGTATGAGAATAGGGATAGATACCGTGTCAAAAGCTTTCCTTAAATCGAGAAAAATAACTAGACACTTTCTTCCGCTATCAACTTCTTTTATAACATTAGAAGTAAGTGCTAGTACTGCATCTTCTGTTGACATCCCATGCCTAAATCCATATTGTGAAGGTGAGAGAAGATTAAATGCGGTCAAGTAATTTATGAGTCTTTTGTTAATAATTTTTTCTATGATTTTTGAAATAGAAGGTAGTATTGAAATTGGTCTGTAATTAGAAATATCGGTTGTATCCCCACTCTTATGCACAGGCGTAACGAGGGCTTGCTTTAACGCTGACGGGAATATTCCATGTTGGAAACAAAGATTCACTAGATGAGACATAATTGGAACTATGGTTTTATGACTAGCTTTCAGAAAGCTAGCTGGTATTTTATCCCATCCTGGCGCACTATCAGTTTTTAAATTCCTTATTACAAGGCCAATCTCTTCAGGGTCAGTTTCCAAAAGGACGAAGGATGAGTCCGGGGTATTGTTAATTTCGATCATACACCCATCGCTCGACACAGCATTTAAACGCACCATGATATCTTCTGCAAGTGATTTTCCCACATTGCAAAAGTATTTATTTATGTTTTTTACTGCAACTTCCGGGGTAGTTGAGCTACCTAATAAGTCAAAGTTTTGTGTTTTAATCGGTCTCCTCTGCGTAATATTATTTATGATGTGCCATAATTTTTTTGGATTTTTTTGTACATTGGTTAATTGTTCTCTGTTATATTTCCGTTTTTGTTTTTTAATTAAACAGTTACAAAAATTGCGATATCTTTTGTATGTAATCTTTAAGATATTATTATGAGGTTCTACTCTAAGCTTTTTTTGCATGCTATTTCTGTTTTGAATACATCGTAGTAAACCAATAGTCATCCAAGGTTTGATTTGTTTATGAATTGTTTGTTGAAGTTATTCTACAGGTTTTCCGCCAACTAAGTAAAGTATAAGTTTCTAACCAACGCGGTACCAAACTCTTGCTTCATGTTCGTAATGTTAGGGTTTCCGCATTTATGTTAAGAATAATAAAACATTCCATCGACGAAAAGTAGAACATTTTATAAAAGGGAACTGTACTTGGAAATTGTACTGAATTTCTAAGGGTTTCAAGAAAGTTTTATAGCCGTATTTCAAATTTGAAAAAATGTTTTCGTATTGCAAATGTAACGCCTACATACTTATTTCTTAAAAAAATTTTATTGCTATTAATGGCGACATGAGCATGCCATTCCCGTGATGGTACGCGATACGACCGCTCATAAACAGTAGCAAAACCAAACAAACCCTTGAATTACAAAGCAATGCTTGGCATTCCACTGCGCTCGTCATCCTGAGAAATAAGATGTTAAGTCTCAATATGTCCAGTAGTTACTCTGGCTAGTCGCTACAATGTAATTCAATGCAAAACACAACAGTGCATTTAAAATGCTGTTGGGAAACTTGCGGGAAAAATAGACATTGCGGTGGTACCTACCCAGGCGGTCTCTCACATATGAGAGACCGACCACCAGTATCTATCTATCTATCGCTTGAAGGTAAATGCACCACAACACTCAGGCCGTCTCCCATGTTATTCCATAGATATTAACATATCCATACATGCCACGATGCGATGATTTGCGAATTTTACGATGTTTATACAGAACGATATCTGTATAACACGACTTTTCCACCGACATCCGTTTAACACTTACATGTGAAATAATTACATTAAAAAAACACTCGTTTCAAAACCATTGAACATTGGCCACATGAAGGACCCGTCTTCAATAATTGTACGTACTGAGATACAAGTCAAATAACTGGTTGTATAGTCCAAATCTTGCAGACCCGTGATTGCGAATTAAATATTGTATTATTGTTAGGTCAGCTTACATTAGATTCTAGCCAAGATATAGACAACTTTCAAACATCGTTGTTTCCAAACAAAATATATGGGATAGATTAAAATTAAGAAGAAGCTATTATTTAAAAGCTGGATAGCTTTAAAAAAATCATAGATTTAATCATATTCTTTTTTGAAATCGATTATTGGCAAATATAATAGTGTTTACAAATGTATTTAAAGGTAGATAGACTCCTACACTCACATCCGCTATTGCAATTTCCGCAAGCCTGGATGGACAGCAGCGTGCATTTTATTGGCATCGAGAACTGAAACGAGTTTCTGGGAATGTTTAACATCTGTGGAAACCTAATTGCGAATATGAACAGTCCGCGCATCATATACTTTGGGAGTGTAGTATTTGGCAAAATGAGCGTAAAATCATGTTTGATAGTATGCAGATATCATCCGGAGTCGTATACTACATGGACCTAGTGGAGACTAGGACGAATTTCCGTGCTTTCCGGCGTTTTTGCCATACCTATTACTGGAATCAAGTATAACAGCTCACACAATAGGTCCCATTTATATGTAATACCATACTTTGACAGCCTCCGTGGCGCAGTTGGTTAGACGCCGCCTGTGAAACGAGAGGCCGCGGGTTCGATCCCCGCACCGAGAGAAATGTTTGTGCGGCCCACAAATATTTCTTCCGGGTCTGGGTGTTTGTGAGACCGAAAAGTCTCTCGTAGTTCCTGATACCCACGACACAAGACTCGATCTTAGTGTGGGGTCAGGACTATGTATGTGACTGTTTGGGTGTTATTATTTATTATTTATATTTATTAATAATGAACTCCGTGGTGCTTTACAGCTGGCTTCTCCGGCTGTAAAAGTATTTTTTATGAGGTTATTTACCTCTTAAGTTCAATCTTTTGTCACCCGCTTTGCACGGAGGGAAGTGGACATTATTTATTTCCAACCCCTCCTATTAAGTTAACTTTCTGATTAATTCGTTGCGGGTTAAAGACAAGTTAGACATTCCCGGAGACTCGCCGAGCTTCAATGCTTGGTGTCATTACATTGCGTGCCACTGTTGATCCTGGCTTACAGGAGTTGCAGTGGCGGGTGTGAGGGCGGGACAGTCTCCATCTGTGGAAACCGCAATGAAATTAATCACATAATAAACACAATAAGAAAGAGTTTAGATAAATGCACTGTTGTGTTTCGGATTGAAGGACATTGTAGCCAGAGTAACTACTGGACATATTGAGACTTAACATCTTATGTCTCAGGATGGCGAGCGCAGTGAAAAGCCAAGCATTGCTTTGTAATTCAAGGTGCTGTTTGGCTTTGCTACTGTTCATGAGCGGTCGCATCGCTTACCATCAGGCGAACGGCAAGCTCGTCTCGCCATTCATGGCAATAAAAAAAAAATGCCATAGTTTTTTCACTACTGAGATTGATTATTGGCTATATAGTAACAGAAAAAAGATTGAGCTGTCAATCTAAAACGGCAAATTTTGGATTGGGATTGTTTATTGGCAGCGGCTGTTAGTCAAGTTAGGGAATTTGTAGCTTAACGGACGATGCCAATAATCAATCGAAAAATTTAGATTGAAGTCAATCCGGATTGTTTCCTGCTTTTCGATTGGTCTATTACCATGTTGCCAATAAACAATCCAGGCCACAGCCGATTGCGTCTGTTGATAGATTGAAAACAATCCGTTCCCTCTTGACTATTTTGTTTATTTTTTGACATAAAACCATTGACATAATTGCTAATTATAAAAACAATGTTTTATGCAGCATTTTTCATTGCATATAAACATACTTTCAGCATTTTATAAATAAACTAGCGGCCCGGCCCAGCTTCGCCCGGGTATAAATAGATTTCTGTACAATATTATACACATAAACCTTCCTCTTAAATCACTCTATCTATTAAAAAAAAAACGCATCAAAATCCGTTGCATAGTTTTAAAGATTTAAGCATACAAAGGGACATAGGGACATAGGGACAGAGAAAGCGACTTTGTTTTATACTATGTAGTGAAATAATTCGTGAAAAATATTTTTTAATGTTAGGAATTATATTAAGTAAGTACAATAAAAATAATTGCAGTAGAAATAGAAACTCCGATGAAGTCTGCTACTGATATCAGCATTGTGCCGAGTGCATAGAACCATAACGTCAATAAAAGTTGATGAAGCCCCATAGTTCCTGTAAACATTTAAAAGATGCAATCACTCCTCATATGTAAATTAATAATTATTTTAAAGCCGGTTTGGACAGCCTAAATTAGAAAGATAATTCGGCCTTGTCCAAGATCTGCGTATAATTAGTCCTGGTTAGTCTTAACGAAGCCATCAATCGAGTTTCACCATCGCCATCAGTATCCTAATCAGATAGCTGCGCTTGTTTTTCCAAATCAATGATATAACTATCACTTTACATTTTTATCATAATAATTTCTACATTCAGGAATAAATAATCTGTGGAAATTGTTAGATTGCAATTTTGGATAGTTTTCAACATTCCATCCAAACGTCAACACAGATACGAGTAATCAAGAAGCTCGAGTAATTGTACATTGGCAGGCCGAAGTTGTCATTTCCATACAAAGAGCAATCTCAAAACAGGGATTGGACCTCCTAAAAGTAGATTGATTTTTTGGATAGTTTTTTCACTACCGAGATTTATTAATGGAAAAAAAGATTGAGCTGTCAATGTCAAACAGCAAAGAACATCGGCGAAAATGGACCATGAACGGGACCAGTTATGAATGGTACATCAAATTTTTTTATAATTTATTAGAGTCAAAATGCATATTTCAATTTATTTTAAAAAACCCGGATAAAAAAGAAAAACTTTAAGTGTTTTTAATAATATTGAACGCATATGAGTGCGTTCCATCAGTCATACTTTGTTTTAAAATAAGGTTGTAACTACAACGTTGAAGGTAGTACTAAATTAAAAATAAAGTGTAGGTATTTTCTATGACACATGATTTTTCTTTGCGCTGTCATTTTGCTTTCTTTTGATTTCCGACGACTACTGTTATTTCTCTGTTTATATTTGTGACTTGGCTTTAATCACGGACTCCGATATACCCTTGTATTTCTGACCACTTTGTAAGATTAACCATTGTATAACGATAATGCTTTGTGATTTGGTTTAAAGTGTGAAGTATTACCATATTTCCAACATGAACTCGGAGCAACAGTGTGCTCCTCAACAATTTTTGCATTGTGTTCAATGCAATACCCGTCTTATTATACTCATTGCTGTAATCAGTGAGTGGGTCTACCCACTAATCGAAGTTTTTATTTAGCCATGAATCTACAAGGTATCCTATTTACCATTTAGTCAATATGGTTAAGTATCCTGGAGTTCCCACAGGAAAAGTGTGTGTGTTTTGATGAAAAACAATGATGCAAAACTTCCAAATCAAGGAGAGACGGAATAACTAAGTATTGTTGTTAACTGTGTAGTAGGACGTCGCATAGTAATGTTGTTTTGTGACTTGAATCTTAACATCAGTATCCCAGCAATTAAGAAAACGCATTTTATGGTTCAGTTGCACAAACTAACTTTGCTCATACCTATAGCTTTGAAAATCCCATACATTAGCACAGTCAAATACGTCTCAAATATATGGCTATGATATTTTCAAAGTTATTGGGCCTAATTCAATATACATTATACGCAATAGCCCTTGTGTAGTGCAATGACCCACATAGTATAAAAGTAATTCGAAAAGAAGTATAAGAAATTAGATAGTTCTGTAACATGGACTTGCGTAGTCCATAATGGGAAACTAAGATAGATACCTACTGTGTATATTTTTCAGGCACTTGATTTCTCAGAACTGCTCGGAAGAGAGCAAAACTTCGGTTGAAATAACTTTCACTGCGCAGTGATGATGCCAGACAGAAAACGATAAACATGTCCATAAGTAGGTATTTGAATTTCACCATATTGATAACATTAGAACATGCCGAGGTCGCTTCCTACGGTATTTTCTCATCGCAAAACTCCTAGAATATTGATTCAAAAATGTTTTTTCTTCCTCCACGCAGACGCGGAGGTATAACATTTTTTACAAGCGAGGCCCACCACCCCTCCCCTACCGAACGCGTCTGCGACCAACAAGGCCACCACCACGTCAACAAATTGCTCTTGAAAAATTTTATATTACCCGCCTCGGGTATGGTAAATGGAAAATTTCTTCAACACAGCAACGATATATTCATCACGCCAACTTTGCCTAATTTTGCAATTTTATGTAGACCGTTGACGATCTTAGCTGCCCGATCGCCTAGTCTCTCTCAACCATAGCTCTCATCTGAACAGTTTGGCGCTAGTTTGAAGTTTCTACTAATGACAGATGGCACTCCATAGCTACATAGGAATGCGTGGTGTATGTTTCCTAACAATGTATCCGTTTTCGTTGAACCATTGAGCAGTTTTGTTATATTTGGTAAATATTGACCCAAAGTAGATATGAATATCGACATGCAACTCGTCTCCACCATACAACTCGTCGAGTTGCATGTCACAATATAGAGATTTTTCGCGCGCATGTGGGAGGAAGAGCGTGTGCCCGATTATTATAGAATCTCTAGATATGTTTCTCGTACAAAAACTTACAGGGGGATTTCTCTTTTACCAGCAGCGGGAAAGGTTTTTGCCCGGATTTTGCTTAACCGCCTAATGACACTTTCTGAAAACATACTGCCGAAAAGGCAATTCGGCTTCCGACCGGACCGAGGCACCTGCGAGGCTATATTTTCTTTACGCCAACCTCAGGAAAAAAGCAGAGAACAAGGTCAACCACTGTACCTCTCTTTCGTTGATCTGGAGAAAGGCTTTGACAGCGTCCCACGTGAAGCTCTGTGGATAAATAAATAAATAAATAACACCCAACAGTCACATACATAGTCCTGACCCCACACTAAGATCGAGTCTTGTGTCGTGGGTATCAGGAACTACGAGAGACTTTTCGGTCTCACAAACACCCAGACCTGGAAGAAATATTTGTGGGCCGCACAAACATTTCTCTCGGTGCGGGGATCGAACCCGCGGCCTCTCGTTTCACAGGCGGCGTCTAACCAACTGCGCCACGGAGGCTGTCAAATGGTTCTGTCAAAACTGGGATGCACAGACAAGTTTCTGAGGCTGATTCGACTTTTACAAGATAACATGCAATGCTGTGTCAGTACGAAAGGTGAATATTCAAACTACTTCGGTGTCAGCTGTGGTGTCAAACAAGGATGTGTATTGGCACCACAGATCACCTCCAATAGATACCGCATTACGATAGTTTTGTTTTGAACCGAAAACGCCAACGAAGGGAACTGCGCGGTGGGTGGGCGGGTTGCAGCGCGGTCACGTGGACTTCACTGGAGAGATGAGGCATAAGTCGATAAATAAAAAAATGTATCGATAGTTCGATTTGCCAGTAAGTTCATGTGTTATGATCGCTTCTATAACTTAATTACCAACTTGTTAAATGTTTGATAATATTTTTTCACGGGCCTGATCTGATAAATTATACCAACCGGCAACTGCTAACTACAAATAAAATAGGATTAAGATTTATACTTTAGTATGGAACGGTTTTATTTCTATTATTCACCGTGTATTTTTGTATACCATAATGGCGAAATGGCCAAATTAAGTGTTGATATAAAAGATCAGATAAAAATATGAAATAGTAAATAACAAAACCTCACGCCCTAAAGGGTTACAATAACTTATTCCGTTTCTTGAATTCTGACGGCGGCTGTAGTAAATGTAATATCGACAAGTGACGATGAAACCCACTTGACGAACTATGAATGTTTTTGAGACGATATATACAACGTATGTTAAAATTAGTGCAATAGCTTGTGCTACTGATTCTCAATAAACTTAGTATACTAAAACTTATGATAAATACCCTCCCATTATATTTGAAAACGTATACAACTAGAGGGAAAAAAGGAAATTTAATTACGCCAAAGATAAAAATAAATAAAAAAAATATTGTAAAAGTACCTTGAAAACAAATTTAACTATTTCAAATTACATAAACTAACGTAATTATGGTAATTTGCAATTTTTATTTAAACCAATATATATTTTGTGACATTCTCATTTAATAAAATTAATTTACATTATTGTTTTACAATATCGATATTTCTGGGAATTATATTATAAACATGCGTCAAACACTAGGAGAACGCGTGATTTCGCCAAAAAAAGATGGCTTATTACGGTTATTTCTATGCGAAAAAGAGACGGCTGATTCTCCATCCGAACTCGACTGTTTGACATTGATACATTAACCAGTATAAATTGAGCTCGCTCGGGACCAAATTAATTTAAAGAATATTAGTTATCGATGAAAACTTATTGCGTTTTTTTTAGATACTTTATTTTTTTGAGTTTTTTGCACACCATTTTATTGAACAAATCATTATTAACTGTAATATTATGTTCCCAAGATGTAATTTTCGCTAACGTGCGACGACATGTGCGGGTCCACTACTTGGACGATTCTGATGTCGCGACATTTGGCATCGGTTTATATCTATCTGATAGCTTATATGTGTTGGGCGCAACCGCTGCCTTGCATTAGGTATCTATTGGGAGTGATCTGTGATTGGCACCAACACTTTTTGCCCTTTACTTTGCAATCGTAGTTAGGGAATCCTTACAATCTTTGGCTGAGGGCATCCGTATTCGCTTCCGAACCAGTGGCAGTGTTTTCAACTTGGCTAAACTAAGGGGATACACAAAGGTATCTCACACAATTATTACCGAGATAATGAACGCAGATGATTTGTATTTTGTGGCGGAATCTCCCGACGGCTTGCAGCGGCTTATGTGTAGTCTTAATGCTTCATGTCATCGATTCGGACTCAAAATCAACATTAAGACAGAAATTATGTCTGTGGGCCACAGATCACTTCCAACTCCACTTTGAACACACTATTAAGCAGGTGGATAAATTAAATATCTGGGGAGCACAATCACATCCAGTTGTGACCTTGATGACGAAGTTAACAGCAGAATTGGAGCCGCTGCTGCAACTTTTGGCAAGCTTCACGCTAGAGTGTTTCGCTCACATGATATACAACTCTCGACCAAAGTATCTGTATACATGGCAATGGTGTTGCCAAATCTTCTTTACTCTTCTGAAACGTGGTGCATATATCGTAAACATATCCGCACATTGGATGGATTTCATATTAAATGCCTACGTAGCATTATGAACATCCATTGGTCGCACCACGTTAGGAATACGGAAGTGTTACGACGAGCAAACGTTGCTGGAATCGAGGCCTACCTTATGAGGCGACAACTGCGTTGGTGTGGACATGTTTCCCGAATGTCTGATTATAGAGTGGCGAAGCGCATCTTCTACTCTGAACTGGAAGAGGGCGAGCGGAAACAAGGCGGTCAACTCCTCCGGTACAAGGAGGTGCTGAAGCGGCACATGAAACGTTGCGACATGGACACGTCAGATTGGGAGACACTGTCTAAGAATCGGTCTCAGTGGAGACATTGTGAACGCTAAAGTTAGCAATTTTGAAGAGAAACGCATATTGGAGCTCGACGCAAAGCGTAACGAACTAAAGACCCGACCACCTGAGGTCTTTACATATAATTATGTCGGAGGGGTGCTGACGTGCAGTCTTTGTAACCGAACATTCTCGGCAAAGATTGGTTATGTCAGTCACCTGAGAGCACATCAGAGGCATAACTCTCAACAGTAATAAAGATAACAAACAGTCGCCGAGACCAAATACGGTCGGATATATATATAGGTATATACATATATATATATCATCGATTTTTTCATATGTATGTCATCATATCATCTACGCTATTGTCAGACAAGGGGAAGTGTTGAAGCTAAATATGTACTCATTCTTTCCTATTTATGTTAGAAACAAATTCAGATGTTTTTACTTTAACTTTAGTTACAACTTATATTTTTAACCCAGATACTCTTAATGATAAGAAAGGTAACACCAAAAGTGTATACGTAGATTGTTGTAATAGACTTTTTAGTGCTAAATGATTCGGGACCGAAGATAATAAACGAATAAAACAAAGTAGCAACTTAATAAAAAAAAAACAATTCAGACTTTAGAATTTACAACACACATTTGTTTGATTAAAAAAATGTAGGTACATATTTCATGGCATAGTATGTACACAAATAAACCAGCACGACGACAGAGCCGGCTAAGGTTATAAAAAAATAATAAAAAAAAATATTCAGTCCACCGACTGTAAAACGGGGCGGGAAGATTCCAAGAAATAAAAAAAGAAAAATAAAAAACTCGTAAAAAGGCATTGGCGAGGTAATAGAACCGGAGGGTGCAGGCGGGGCGGCGGGGGTACTAGGGCTGTTCCTCGAAGTTCTACTGCGCCATTTCGAAAATCGATCACGCGGCGCGTGTGTGGGACCGTTTTGAATTTCGAACTACACGAATTTGTACCATCTTCTGCTTTCACCTAAACTATGCCTTAAAATCAAGGAAATAAAGTTCGATTTTTAATGTCACAGTCCCTTGTATATGTGTGACCCACACACGCGCGCTACAAAAATATGAACGTCGACCTCGGTCCCGCCAAAATAGATTTTTTTGTACGTGAATAAGCATTTTCGATAAAGTATGAGGGCCGGAGATTTTTTCCTTATATCTGCGATGGAATATTTTAATATTTTTAACCGGATATTTGTTAGCTATTCGTGTTTACTTTTTTGAATACACTACACACTACTACACTACAGGTACACTTGTTTTTCCATAACCCTGCTATAATCTTACAGCAAAAAAAAACATTTTATGATCTTATACAGGTAATTAATTCGATTTTGGAAAAATATTTACCAAAAGGCCTTTATAGTTTAGTCTTCATTTTTTATCCATAATAAGCCATCGGCTGCCGACGCCCCTGTTGAAGTGTACACTTTATTTATTGTTATAATTAGGTATGGAATTACTGCTGGTACGTCTCATTAGTGCGAGGCCGCCTGGGTATGTCTATCTCTCCCGCCAAACAGTGGTAAACCACAGAATACTTGGGTAAACGCACTTATGTCTCAGGATGGCGAGCGCATTGGAATGCCAAGTATGGCTTTGTAATTCAAGGTGTTGTTTGGTTCTGGTACTCCGTGAGCGGTCGTATCGCTTATCATCAGCTAAATAACATGCTCGTCTCGCCATTCATTGCAATAAAAAAGTGATTTAGAATTAACGAGCTTTTTGATTTAATAAGTATGTTATATTTAATTCTAAAGATCTTAAGATCGATATTCATATTATATTTTGTGTGTTTTCTTCCCCTATTAAGACTATATAAATCAGAATAATGGGTACATTGTAGAGATGTAAAAAAATAATCGATTTTTAATTTAATCGATTATTATTTTCTTATAATCGATTTTTTATAATCGATTTTTAAAATACTATTAATCGATTTTTTATAAATCGATTATATAAATTATCCGTAAAAAATCGATTTTTATTAACAGCGCCATCCATACAACATATGAAAAAACTCGAAGTAAGTTTATACGGTTTAATCACAGACCAATAAGGGTTCAATATTATTTTCATGTTATGAGTGAGTTATGACGTAGCCGGTAGTATCTCTATTAAATCTGTCATGTATGGAGCTTCTCACATATGAGGGACCTACCACCAGTATTCGTTTTAGTATTCGTTTTATATTTTAGTTTTTGAGAACATAACGGAGTCGTTAAGTTTGTTATAAGTATCTTAATTCAATACTAGTCAAATGTAAAACAGGAGTGGACATTTGTGACAATAATTACTTCTAATATTTTGCATTGCTTAAACTTAAAGTTTAACAAAAGATAAATTGTTTAATATTTTTGTTTTTGAGATTACAATGCAGACGTTTATTTTTTAAAGAAATTTATTTCAAAACTAATCACATGTAAAATTATCATCATCATATCAGCCTATTGCTGTCCACTGTTGAACGTAGGCCTAAATATGAAATAGTACTGGACAGTTATGGCATTTTTTTAAAATTTGATTTATATTTTAGTTTCTGAGTCAAAACGGTTGTTATTTTATTGCGATGCTCATCATTTCATTTTTATTAAAATAAATGTTGAATGGTACTGAAAATTTGTATCAATAAATAAACTTGGTTTCTTCATTCCTTACCTTGAAAATTTAAAGGAACATTCACTTTGATTTTTAGTTTTGAATCTGATATTATTTAATGCATATCGATTTATTTGATTTTTATTTTAATAAATTGTTAATATGAATTTCGGAAGATTATTATTGGAATATGAAAAGCATTTAGATTTTTAAATAATAGAAAAATTCGATTTTTTCGCAAAAATCGATTATTACGTTATTATAATCAATTTTTTAACAAATCGATTAATATTGAATAAAGAAAAATCGATTTCAATTTAATCGATTTTTTCCATTAACCTCACATCTCTAGTACATTGAGACATTATACAATTTTAATTTCACTTATTTGACTATTATGAATGTAGATATTACATATACAACGTGTAACAGGATTAATTCACAACCTCAGACACCCCAACTTTAAAATATTATTGCAATCATAGTTTATGCTATGAAATCGTACTATCATAATTACAAAATCTTTTATTTATGAAATTAGTTATACCAAATGTAGGCACTTAACATGGTCACCTTACGAGTTACAAATAAGAGTGTACTACTACACACGCTCGCCGGACACGCACACATGTACACAAGACACATTCACACGAGTACCTAACGCCGGTCGCCGACCGCTGCGCCGCGCCGGCAGAAACAGCTGACAATATACGAAATACAAATTACAAATTACGTACGTAACTGATTACTGGGTGGTTTGGTAAACAAATTATTATTTATTTAATCTGTAAGCATAACATTTGTGTTTTAACTATAAAATCTAAATATTTTACTTACTAGATATAATGCGTACGAACCCAACATAAGACAATATTTTGCATGAATCGGCTATAAAATATTAGTAATTTCACTTCCCCTAAACTTAGTTCCTACAGGCGGGCAGGATACGGGCGTCATTTATTTTGCATTATTATTGAATAAGATAATAAGATAACGCAATATCTAACAACGAATACTAGATTGGGAATCACAACCTAATCACAACACAAAAAAATACAACAAAATTAACTTACGTGTTACATGGCACTCATGAGGCGATTTCTTTTTAAAATATGTTCGACATGTCCACCACCTTGATACACTTTGATGCACATTTGCGTAATTGTTCACGTAATTTATGTAAAACTTCAGTGTCACTCTTCACTTTTAGGAATTTGCTCCACATTACCCTCCTCATCCTGGATCCTCCACATTAGTACTTTCACTGAAGTATACCAGAGATTTATTACGTCCCCACAAAAAAAGTCAAGAGACGTCAAGTCAGGTCAGGTGACCTAGGAGGCCATTGCACAGGTTCGCCGCGACCTATCCAGCGCTCTCCGAACTCAGCATCGAGATACCGTCAGACATGCCAATGATACATTATCACCACACAGTGCCAAAGTTCTCACCATTTCAGTGTATTTGAATATTCGAATACCGATAAGACATCGCGCGCGAAAGTTATCGAAATATCTACTTAACACTTAAACACAAGTAGACACAGATAACTGCGGTGCACGACTAGATTTTTTTCACATATTCGGTGCCCATTTAGGGATTGCAATAACGGGATATCTGACACACCGGGATTCCGCATACATTGTAGCAAAATTACAAACCGAATTTAATCACCATTTTAACGTTCCCCGAAATTATTTTTCATAGAAATACCTATTTGTTGTTTCTTTTCATATTGATTTTGTTACATTTAATTTGTTTCATTTAAGTGCATGTATTGCGCGGGATTTGGATCGCCCGGCCTTGCAAATACCGGGAGTAATTTTTTTCGCGGCGCATCCCTATACCGCCGCGCGCGCCATCGTTTGTCGGATGGATCAAATTGCATTAAACAATAGCTGCATCCTGCTCTATCTAGTTGTAGTTAAATGTGCGGAAAAGAGAATATGATAGTTATTTATTTTGGTAGCTTATTACGTTTATTGAGGCCTATCGTGGTGTGCGTTTGATTAATGATAGATTGCTTAAATAAACTTTATGACTATCGAAATAAAGTTCATTTTTGTTCATTATTTAGTTTATTAGAGTATTCGTTTAGTGATTCATTTAAAAATGATCTTATGTGCTGGAGTTACGTTTCAATTTCGTTTGTTCGGAGTACTAAACGAAGGAGTGTCTGTAATTTACTTGGTCTTAACTAATTATTTTGAAAAAAAATACCTACCGAAAAAAATGTTGATATCGGTTCAGTAGCTGATTCTGAACGTACTACTTTCCGCTTTTACATTTAAATCTGTTACATGTTGTATAAAAACGATTCTTCGGAACTGACTTCCAAGGAATGTTAATGAATAGTGTTATACAGGGTATATCAAGACTGCTACCGAAAACGAAGCTGGGTGGTAGTTTAAGCGACTTCAGACACAATGCAATATAAAAAGTTGCAAAAAAAGCGACAATTTGTTTTTTATATTTTTTTTATATGGTCGTATTTGGTTAGTAAATACATTTTTTTCCTAAAATAATAGTGTATACTCTTTTATTTATAAAGACTCTAAGGTAAGAAAGAGTTTAAATTATTATTTTAGCAAAAACTATGGATTTCCCACCCAAAAATGAGGATATTAAAAAAATGATAAAAAAAAATATTCGCGTTTGTTTGCAAAATTTTTAGTTGCATTGTGTTTCTAGTCACTAAAACTACCACCCGGCTTCGTTTTCGGTAGCAGTCTTGAGATACCCTGTATGTATTTATAAAAACGCCCTACTTTCAATAGGTTAGATATATTATCTGCCTCCTTCACGTAAAACTGTAATTTGTATAGATAAGTTGGTTGCAGTACAGAAGCTTTCTAATAAATGTTATCAATATTTGCCTCTACTTAGACCGTAGTTTACTAGATTTTTTGACTATATTCTTATACGATCAAAATAGCATGGAAATTCAGCCAAAAGCTTCCCAGAGAGGATTTGATCTGGGGGCGCGGCCGAGCCCCCTCCAAGTCGAGCTATAGGCCGTAACATCCTTTTCTCGAAGCAATTCAGACCATTTTCAACCCCCTATAACTTCGTTGTGGTTAAAGCAAGAAGCCTGAATTTTCAGTTACTAAGTAGGCATTGCGTAAACACGGTATATTTAAAATTTCATTCAATTTGAACTAGTAGTTTAAGAATTATAATGTGTCAAACTTTCGTAATTTTGTCACTCACTGACTGACTGACCGATCATCAAAAGTCTAAGGCACTTCTAGCAGACATAGAACCTTCAAATTTAGAATATTATTAGTGTTTAGTGTCTAAAGTAAGGGAAAATTCAAACATTTCATAATTTGTGTCTAGTTTTCTAGATAGACCAACTGCGTGAATAACTTTGTAATCCCATATAAATGTATAGGATTACAAAGTTACATTTGCAGTTAATGAATCATTGTACCCGTATATAGTGGAATAATAGTTGTAGATATATATCTATATACATGAGGCATAATAGGAGGGGATATAGAGAGGTAAATGGTGTATTCAGCCCATGAAACTGTACAACATTTCTCTAGAAAAACATGACGAAGGAAAACTTGCAAATAAATAGATTAAATAACTCGAAAATATCAATTACAATGAAGGAAAGAACATTAATAATCAAATCCGCTATATTTGTGATAAATTGATACCTACAAAAATAAGAAAAATCCATAAGACAGAGGCTTTAAGAAAAATCGTTAGTGATATTCTAGAAGTAAGAAGTACCGAAAAGGAAAAAAGTAGGATTCTACAAAAAGACGTGAGATCCCATCAAAAACATCCTGTAAAAAAATTCCAAGTCTCGCAGCTCAGGTTTTCTACCGCAAAAAGTTGTGAGATGCATGTAATACCAAGTCGATTAATTTATTTAGTCCTTAAGGAACCTTCTATAGAAAGTTATTACGTTAGTTATTTCCATATCAATATTAAAAATTCTTTACGTTTTAAATAAATGGATCGACTTGGCCATCGCATGAAAACATAATGTATCGTACAATTTATACATAATGCTACTGGCATGCATGGCATGAAAACATAATGTATCGTACAATTTATACATAATGCTACTGGCCAAGTCGATCTATTTATTTAAAACGTAAAGAATTTTTAATATTGATATGGAAATAACTAACGTAATAACTTTCTATAGAAGGTCCCTTAAGGACTAAATAAATTAATCGACTTGGTATTACATGCATCTCACAACTTTTTGCGGTAGAAAACCTGAGCTGCGAGACTTGGAATTTTTTTACAGGATGTTTTTGATGGGATACTACTTACTAGACAGCTGCAGCGGTAATCAATAAACAGAACCAATGGGTAACAATTTCGTATCGTATATTTATGAATGTCCGCGATATCGATAATGTCCTCGAATAGCGCTTGAGGTGGGTTGTTGCGGAAACTACATTAATATATTGGTAACATGTCCCAGACCTGCAACAAATCAGATCCAAGATGTCAGCCAAAAAGCGCTTCTTTGTAAGTAGTAAGAAAAGAAAGGCTAAATCTTACCATCTCGTTGCCAAAGACAGGACGAAATATCTCAAATGGAGTACGCAAGCGGAGCCAGAATATGTCGGAATAACAGTTGGTAGAAAAATATTACAAAAAACTGACCTGCGAAACTCGCCAGTTGACTAGCACTAAAAACTATTCCAACACATATTTGCTTTAAAATCGTTTTTCCAAAACTCGAGGCCGCGATATTTTCACACTATTTGCCACACCACTTAATAGTTGTCGAGCAAAAAAGCGGAATGTTTGCCGATGTCGCGTTGGGTAGTATTTTTTTGGCGCTGCTCGTGCGGCCTTGATCGCAGTGGCGTCATCAGGGAAGCCCGCTGCACTGCACCGCTCCACTCTCTTAGCGGAACTAATGACTCTGACGTGTTATATCTCATAGCTTTTTATCCATTCTGACTGTTGCTTAATGCGCAGGATTTAATGAAAGATTGCAGAAAACATACACTAAATTATCAATAAATCAGAAGCTAACTTCCCGGTTAATGCAACTGTCTTTGGACGGCCGGAACGGAAGTTGGCGCTTCGAACTACAAGCAAACGCTTCCGAGCTTTCTAAGCTATCTTGTCTATGTACATGTATTCGTAGATTAGTTTCGCTTACATTAACGGTAAAGGGAAACATTCCACAAACCCAGTAATTGCAACTGAGACTTTGAGTAGTACTGTGGTCTGTGACAAGAGAGTAAAGAAAGTAAAAAGTTTTTAAAAGTCCACGTTGTTGTCCGTCATGACTTCGCATGAATATGCAGGCTCGTCCGGGGCGGTACCACTGTCTCACAGGAGATCGACATGAATCAACAGCTTGGCTGTAGTGCTTCATTAGGTGAGTGAGATTGCCGGATGCCTAATACTCGTTCCCTCTTCTCATCCTTTTTCCTTCCCCCTCCCCTTCCAATTTGATGGGCCAGCAACACATCCATGATCCTTCATGGGCGGTAGTGATCACTTATCATCAGACGATGCTCGTTTAATGCTATGCAAAAAAATGGGCTGATAAAGATAATAAGTGAGGCTGGTACATGTATGAACATTTAATTTTATTGTTTTACCAATTCCATCCAAGGATAACACAGTAAACGTACGATAACACCATTGGGGTAACACTGTAATACAAGAATTACTGTGTTACCCCAACGCACCTTAAACTTACTTTCAACCAAAGATGTCTTATGGAGCGATCCAATCGTCACGTCTTTCACAAACAGGTATCCGATCTGGCGTACCTCTTATTGTAGACTTAAGAGCTGCCAACATGTCCACGATGGTCAAGGGATCGAATCCCAGGGCACACCTCTGACTTTCGAAGTCATGTGTGATATTGACAATCAGTCATCACGCACTAAAACGATGAAGGAAACATCGGGAGGAAACTTGCATACCATAGCCATTTATATGAGTTTCTATAGTATGTATAGTACCGCAACCCGCATTAGGCAAGCGTGGTGGACAATATGGCCTAACCACTCTCATTCGCACTCTTGATTGTAGAGGAGGGATGTATATGGGCTGATAAAAATACAGTGTTTGCCGCAACGAGACCAGTCTGTAGTTTGTCTAGCAGACAGTAATTACTATTCTGGTCGTACGGTGCTCTACACATCGGCAGGTTTTTCTAAGCGCGCCTGTGGAAACGGCTCCGTCATCGATAAGCTCAATGCAGTGAAATCCGGGCTTTCTCCCGAGGTCATCGTCTCACGTTTGCGCTTCATCATAAAATACCAAATAGTTACAATTAAAAACGGGGCAAGTGAACGGCCGGCATTACCAATGTTTTCTTACTAATATTATATACACTGTAGTAAGTCCTTCGGATTTAGCAAGCAAGGAAAAAATAACGTTGGAAAATGTGACATTTTGAGAAAATCTTGCACACGGAGATACATTCAATTTTTTTTAACTTAGGTTTACTTGCACAATCAGTAAGTAACGAACAAGTATGAGTAACTACTAGCTACATAGTATTGACAATTCACATATTTATCCTTGCAAGTGCTGAATATTTATATGGTATCTAATGGTGCTATTTTTTCTTTTTTCTTTAAGAATAAATAAAGTTGAACTCGTAGGAAATTTTAAGGGATTTGGCTTAAATTTGTCATAGAATTACCTGACTATTTTTTTGTTGCAATTAATGGCGAGACAATAGTCACATAATGGACACGACCGCTCATGGACAGTAGCAAACCAAACAACACCTTGAATTACAAAGCAATGCTTGACATTCCACTGCAGACGCTATGCTGAAAGTTGAAACATAAAATGTTGTCTCAATATGCCCAGTGGTTAGTGCAATATGAATAAATACATGCTCTAGTTTTGACATACGAGCGACCGCCTGCCTGACGTTTACCCTTACACTGTTGTTTATTTAGGGCAAAAGATATTTATAGCTATTGGCGGATGATTTATATTACGTAGTTGTGCACTATAAACAAGGAACAACGCATATTTATACGCTTTTTTAAACTGGCCGTCGATATAAAAAATATTATGAATAATCGCAAAAAGGTTGTAGTTAGTGTAAAATAAGGTAGTGAGAAGCATCGCGTGCACATGGTAGGGGATCAGTTCAACGCCCCAGCCAATAACACGAGTACGTCTTTTAAAATACCACTAGCCCTTCAACACAGGGCTCTGACATTTACCCGCGCGGCCAGCTACACGCCGGCTATAGTTTTTTACTTCCGTTGGTAAATACACCACAATATTTTATAAAATAATTGCATTTTATGGGCGTAATTTAAACATTAATGATGGCATCAAATTAGTCTATAATTAAACATGAGGAATTATAATTGTCATTTGAGTACTGTTGTATTGTGAAGTTCTATAATCATTCTAAGAAATATAAATAAAAACGGTACCCTTCTATGAGTCTTTAATGTTTACGTTTCACAAAAAGATTACAGTTATCGACTTGTTTGGCACAATTATTACAAAATGCTCGTCATGCTGTTCAAAGTGAAAGAGTTTCGGTAATTTTATGGCATCTCAATAAGGTACCGTCCGTGGGATTTTAATTGTGGAACTAAAATAAAAAATCTCTTTTGTATGTTGCTTTGGTTTTTATTGTTAAGAGTCGTATAAATGCCACAGTTCTTTTTGATTTGTCTTTTTTTTTGTAAAATCAACTTTTGATTCCGACTACAGGCACATACTGTTTACTCCGAAACATTTTTTTAATATATTAAAGGGCAAACCAGCATACGGTTAACTGATGGTAAGCGATCATCGCCACCCATGAACATCTGCAACACTATAGGATATGTAGATGCATTGCCGATCTTTAATGTGGCAATGCGCTACATTCTTTGAAGGTCGCTAGGTCGTATTTGTCTGTAAATGCTGCCGCTGCACGGGCAATTGGTTCCACAGATTTGTAGTACGTGAACGAAAGTGTCAGTTTTGTCGTATTTTGCAACCCTGATTTAAGGGTAATGTTTCAGGTGGACATTCGGAGTAACAAACTATAAAAAGCTATTACTTAACTTCTTTCCAAGTGCTAATACAATGCGCTTAGTCATACCTTTGACATTTCTGTGAAGACTTCTTAGGTATCCAAATTACTTCTCAATTTTCTCCTGCCTTATTAAAACAAATTCAAATGAACTAATTACTAAATTTAGCGATTGTATAGGATTTTCTAGATCATAGAGGTAATAGAGAATTACATAATATTTGTGAAGGAGGAAACAACACAATGTTACGTCGGCGCCGTTTCCGCCACTACACGATACGTGATCTCTTTGTCAATGAGCCAGATTAACGTCACTCGCCAAGGACTATCTTAAGTTTACTTGTAAATTGCCATCATTAAGCTTCTATGCATTAAATCATAGAGCTAATCGTTTTGAGCATATCATGCAAAAACTTCTGTTTTTCAAACAATTAATTTTGTTTTATGGTAATATTATCTTAATTTGGTCGTTATTTTTTATTTAGTAATATACATATGAATATTGTATTTTATATTATATTATTGTATTTTATTTAGTAATATACATGTGAATATTGTTAGTTGTATCGTCCTCGTCCTCAGGTAGGTGTTCCATTGATTTCTATTATGACTTGTTAAAAACGGTCTGCATTTGAAGGATTTCTGCAGCCTTAAATATATAAATTGATGGAACAGTATGTGGGTGGATGTTCGACGATAGGACTACTACTCTAGAACCTTTTCGATTCATCGTTCCTTACTCTCCCCATCGCTGTCCAACGTCAAGCTAGAGCTCTCTAAATCAGGGTTTCTTAAATCTTTTGCAGTCACGGACCCCTAACTATATTTATCCCTACAGACCCTGTCAAAAAATATGTTGAAAGAAAAACAAACTTTGTATTGAATACTCATTTTTATTGAAAATGGTTTTTATTGGTAGTTTAAAATAGGATAGGGTCTATCTAATTTTCTACATCTTTGGTATTTTGCGAACCGTCTTCAATGTGTAACTGTGGTGTAACGCATATATTTTATTTGTTGGCTAGTCAAATCAATAAGCAAATTAATGTACAATAAAATAAATTTTATTTTTTTGCTTTTCATTGGTATAATTATAATTGTTTACTTTATAGTGTTTTTTTAGTATTTATAAAAAAAATTGTTATTTGTTTCATTTTAATATTGATAATATTTAAATGATACTTTTCTGATAAATATATTAAAAGCTTACTGAGCTGCTGCGGACTCCTGGCACACATGATATGGACCCCTAAGAAACCCTGCTCTAGATTGTTTGTCGAAAACGAAACTGCACCGAGACTTCACTAAACTCCTAAATATGATGAAACCAAATATTCATTGAGAACATTAATTGATCTCTGATATGTATAGATTATGAAGTCGACTAATCCTTGACCGTTAGAAATTTGAATAAAAATATGGTCTGAACCTGGGCCATTAGCCGACAGCCTCGATGGCGTAGTTATTTAGTAGCCGGTTATGACATGAAAGGCAGTAACATCGATTCCAAATATTTGTGCGATTCACAGGATTTTTTATGGGTCTGATTATTTGTATGGTCGAAAATTATTTCGTAGTTTCTCATGTCTAACTTTCTAAGGCACAAGACTTGTATCCTTAGTAAGTACCTATGTGACTATTGGATGGATTTATTAAGAAATATATAAATTGTTCTCTAGTAAATATTGTACACATATAAGAGCGTACAACTTCGCGGCGATAGAACCCGACACGTAACAAAATCTGTGCAATTTGCGACGGAATTTTCCCACCTTTCTCTTGAACTTGTGTTCGTTTTACATCGTCTCGGTACTAGCGACTCGGCACTAAAATAATTATAGACGGCTTGTTTCAATTCACAACCTTTTTATATTAAAACGGAGATTAAGTGAAAGCTAAGTGGTATTACAATTTAAGAAATTTATTTTCTCGAATGGGTTAAAATGTGTTCCTCTTTCAACCAAAGATGCGATAGGGGCCACCTCATCATCAATTTACACCAAGACAACTAAAGGAAATTTCTGGGACCGATATTGATACAATGCGGAGTGCCTGGCTAAAATGAAAACCAGGATCTTACAGTTAAACCAAACACACTGCCTCAGGGGGTTACTCATGACACGATGCGAACTTCGAATGTTCGGATGTTCGACGTTCGGAGTAAGAAATAAGTTTTCCATTTCTACAAATCAGTATTATTATCTATTAATCTTATCATTTCACCGAACTTAGTCTATGATTAGGACGTACGATAGACGATACCTACTAACATTTTGTCGAGTATCTAGGCACGTTAGTGAAGTTTTACGTAGAGCGTCCGAACATTCAAAGATCGTATCATTTCATAGAGTAACCCCCCTAGCCTAATGAGGCGAATTTACTCCATTTTTAAATAATAGTAAATAAATTCAATTTGCTCGTTTATCGAGTTGCAACACTAGAAAGGAACAGTTGCCAAAGCTGAATACGATTTTCCTTTAAAGGTGGTTTGATTAGAAATCATTTTGAAAAATAAACTAAGGGCGGGGTATTCCCGGAAAGCAACGTCACACCCCAAACTATCAAAATCAAAATAGTCTTTCACAAGATCTTTTGCATCCTTAATTTCTGCTACCACCGCTTCAGAACGTGTTGTAGCTGTGAAGAAGAAGCGGCGCAAGAAACTCCCTCAGCAACACGAACTGTCTTCTTTTTTTTCCTTTTTTTTTATATAGCCATCTATATAACAGACATAATATATTTCTAAATTTATATCAGCTTCGTCTGTCCAATGCATATTCGTTGTAAATTAATAAGTTATAAGGTATATCCATCTACATCAATTTACATCAGTCCACATCAATATCGCACAATTCTCGACAGTCGGTTAGATGCCACATATTTGTTGTGGGATATTTTTGAGATCCAATTTCCATAAATGTTCTAATATATTCATTGATTTTTTTTTATTTATTAAAATACAGAGTTAGAAACAAAAAATAAATATTATTTCCACGAAACCAGGCTTCGGTTTGACCGTGGAGTGGTTTGGTGAGTCTCATTTACACATGTACATAACATTTGCATTAGACATTAAACAAACAAAATAACCCTTATGAGGTCAGAATTTTAAACAAAAATATACAAACACTGAAACTTTATGATATAACTATACAATAAAATGAAACAGGATATAACTTTAAACAATAAAATCTAACAAAATATCACTTCCATAATTTAAGTAGAAAATAAAACATCACTTCTAAACTTATATATAAAAAATTAAAATAAAACACAATATGCATTACAACTACACAAAATAGAAATAAAATTGTAACTGTAAGTATACCTAAAAAGTAAAGTAAATATTCTTATGGCTATTAGTAGGAACATGTTAAAAGGTGGTTTCTTAATTTGTTTTTAAAACTATTGTATACGGGATCATTTCTAATGTCCGGTGGCAGACTGTTCATTATATAGGGTAATCGTTTATTAATAGTTCTGTCGCCATAATAATTGGTAACCCGGGGAACTACAAAACTACCACCGGTTACTGACCGGGTTGTATGGTCTCTATAGTATGGTATTAGATATTGGTCTTTACTGCAAAATTGTTTGGTAGCCAATAAATATTTGTGCTTTTGTCTAACGGACAAAATATTGCAGATTTTGAACAGTTTGGAGTAATCATTATTACAACTATTTTTAGTTTTTTTACTAACCAGTAACTTAAGAAATCTGATTTGAAGTTTTTCTAATTTAATTAAGTGTGTTTTAAAAGTTAAACCATAACAGTCGAGAGCATAACTTAGAATGGAGTCAACTAGGGACATATACAATTTATGGCTCAGCAGATAGAATTTACCCTTTTTTTTTCAAGAGGAAAAGCCATTAAGCTGCCCTTTCGGTACCCCGGGGGAGGCCGAAAGGGGTATGTCAGTGTCTCTGGCCTTCCAGCCCGGTACACACGCGGATATTGTGTCCGAACTGGGTCCCTAGCAATACCTACGCCAGCATACTGACTAAAAACCTCTTGATAACCCTCACACGCATTGTGGGCAGCACCGGACATCCCAGGGCGAAGGGCGCCCCGATTTACGTCCGCGAACCGCCCCGCGCAAAACCATTGCTGGGCCTTATGTTATCATTATGAAGGCCCAGATTACCTCCATTTACACCCCCTTTTCGGACGCCCGTAAAGCTGTTATGGGCGTCCATGACGGAGACGAGGCTCCATCACACGTCTCGGAGTCCGTTATACGCGAGGGCGCACGGCCCCCGCCGTGTGCCCAGTGACTCCGATGACCCCTTTAGGTCGTCTCTTACGACGGGCAGAGGATACCGTGGAGGGATTCTTGTACCCCCAAACCACAGGGTAAAGGATAAAGGTGTCGGTTCAGCCAGTTATTACCCGGCGCCTTCTTCTTTGCAGGTGGCGAGCGGGATCGTTCCGCTCACGATCCCGATCTGCGCTCTCCTTCTGCGAAATTACAATTTCACAGAAGGAGGGCATTGCCTGCCACGACCTCCGACTCTCGACCATGGAGGGAATCACGACCGAGAGCGAGAGGTCTACTCCGACGGCTGCACGGAGTATCATACGTTCATCACCCCAGGCTGGACACTCCGAAAGAGTGTGCTGGGCTGTGAGATAGAATTTACCCAATAATATTCTTAGCTTTTCACTTATATAATCTACATGATGCGTCATGCGACCAGGAGAAGTTTTCATCTATTTTTACGCCCAAATATGTTACACAATCGGTTTTTTTTAATTGGTTTGCATTTGCATTGTATTGAGTTGGTATGGAAACATGTATATGGAATGTATATCGAATGTAAGGTGAGTGTATAATTAACAGTATTTAACTTTGCTGAATAAATTTAAAAAATGGTATTGATACTAGTTATGTCATCCCAGCTTATTTATATTTAGTACCCTTAGAGTATATATATATATATATATATAGAGGGAGCGCTGGTACTTCAAAAACGTAGATAAAAATGGTGGTGCCGGGCCACCTTTTGGCTAATATTTGAACAGGTTGTGCAACATACATAAATTAATTAAAAAAAATAAATAAAAATAAACAGTTTAGGGCTATTTAATTTCAGTCAAACTCGTTTTAAAAGAATAATAGCTAAATATAATTTCGGTTTTCAAAGGAATTTATAACAATTTATTGCTAAACATTGAGGTATTATACTAGAGCGGACACCGGGAACAAAATCTCTGCGTATGGTGCGTGCACAAGAGTACACATTGAAGCGAGAGGGGAGATATGTTACTTGGTAGGCGTGACAGAGACAGAAATAGAATGTACCGCTCATTTTGTAACAAACATTTTGTTTGCAGTGTCCCCTCTAGAATAATATCTCAATGTTGCTAAATAATTTATTCAATTTTCACTAATATAGGAGCGCTACCAACATTACGAACAAGAAAATATCTACGTTTTTCAAAACGCGAATGTATGACAGCGCTCCCTCTATACAGGGTATATCAAGACTGCTACTGAAAACGAAGCCGGGTGGTAGTTTAAGCGACATCAGACATAATGCAACAGAAAAAGTTGCAAAAAAAAGCGACAATTTTTTTTTAATTTTTTTTTTTCCTATGACCATATTTGGATGGTAAATACATTTTTTCCTAAAATAATAGTGTATACCCTTTTATTTATAAATAATCTAAGGTATAAAAGTGTTTAAATTATTATTTTAGCAAAAACTATGGATTTACCACCCAAAAATGACGATATTTAAAAAATCATAAAAAATAATTGTTGCGTTTCTTTTCGAAATTTTTGGTTGCATTGTGTTTGTAGTCACTAAAACTACCACCCGGCTTCGTTTTCGGTAGTAGTCTTGAGATACCCGGTATATAAATACTCTAAGTTAGTATCACGATGCTTGGTATTAAAATTATTAATGGTTAACCAGATATAATTAAATAACGCATTAAGGATATAAATAAAAAAATCATTAAAAACGCATAATAATTGGTTGTAAAATATTTTATCCAATCCACAATATTTTTCTCTTAGCATACATTTCTGTATCAGTCCATATACGTCCCACTGCAGGGCACGGGCCTCCTCTACAAACGACAATACGATTGAGAGTGGTTAGGCCATATAGTCCACCACGCTGGCCTAGTGCCAATTTATTATTATTTTTATAAAAATAAAATTCACAGCTGGTATCAGACTATTTTAAGATTTACTTATGAAAATACATAAAATGTTAACTACATTTCGATATATTCTACAAATGTGATTGGACAAGAAGTAAGATTTGTTTATGCAGATAAAGTTCATCCTAATGGATAGTGGAAAGCACTTCATATTGTCCGGCGGTAATGTCCAGTTCCCAATATTGAAAACTGCTATATAACCTTAGAGTATTTAAATATAGAGGGAGCGCTGTCATACATTTGCGACTTCAAAAACGTAGATATTTTCTCGTTCGTTATGTTGGTAGCACTGCTATATTAATGTTACCGATAAATGACTTTTCCACGAAAAATATATAAATAAACGGAAATTAACGTATTCACGTTACATTGTTTTAAGCTATCATAATACAAAATATTAATAATAAATGAAAAATAAAACACCCTTGGCTTATTATAATTTCTTTCGCTCCAAATTCAAATATTTTATATTTTTTACATAAAAATTATTCCGGAACTTTTTCGGAATTTCAACGATTTAATTACTTGCAAGATTGAATAAAAAGGCGTTCGAAAATTCAAAAATATGAATGTTTTTCTGTAAAATGATTTAAATTATTTCTTGTTAATTAATAAGAAATTGGATTTATTGTCGATGATAAACGAATACACAGTTAATAATTAACCCCTAAAATAAATTTGGATGGTATTCGATAACGTTAAACTACATTTTTTGATTTTTCTTTTTCATGTAAGTCATGCGTATTCCAAGCTGTCACAATTCACACTGGATGTAGAGAAGAAAAAGGTGGCCCCGGCACCACCATTTTTATCTACGTTTTTGAAGTACCAGCGCTCCCTCTATATCTAAGTATATATATATAAAGAGGGTCAGGGGTTACGTCAGGGGTGCTCCTATCTAGTGGTCATGCCCTGTCCTAGAATAGGTGCTACGAGTACGCGACCTCGGCCCCCCGAGCTACTGCAGTCACTACAAACATTCCCTTCCATGACTGCAGTATCCACTCCTACAGGCCATACTCTCCTTTCCCATTATATCCTCTACTCACAAACCCTATTTCCTTTCCCCCGCTGATGATGGGCAGCAGCGTCATCAGCGCGAGTCCCCTCCTGCGCTCGCCAACCCGCTTGCCAAGCGTGGCGAGTATTGGCAAATACCCCTCAATGGCGACAAAAAAATTGACCAGGCCCCCAGTCCCCGGCAGCCTCACTATTCCTGGCGATGGTAGCAGCCATGGTTACGGTGGGGCAGGGGGTGCTATGAACCCCCGGGTTGGCCCCGGCTACCACCCCCGACGACGACTGGCCCTGGTAACACACAACATACGCACTTTGAGGACAGACGAGAAGATTGTCGAACTGGAAGAAGAATTGAGCGGGTTACACTGGGATATTCTGGGGTTATCGGAAGTCCGAAGAATCGGGGAGGATACGATAACCCTGAAGTCTGGTAACCTGCTCTTCTACCGGGGGGACGACCAACAGTCCCGAGGAGGTGTCGGAATTCTCGTCCACAGGTCTCTCATCAACAACATCGTATCCATCGCAAGTGTGTCGAGCAGGGTAGTATACCTTATACTCAGAATATCAAAAAGATATTCGTTGAAGGTCATACAGGTATACGCGCCGACCTCGACACACCCAGATGAAGAAGTAAAGGAGATGTATGAAGACATAAGTCGGGCCATACATACTTCCAAAACCTACTTCAATGTTGTTATGGGGGACTTCAACACAAAGTTGGGCAAGAGAAGCGATGCAGAGTTGAAAGTGGGGCAATTTGGATATGGGCAACGGAACCTCAGGGGTCAGAGGCTGGCCGACTTTCTGGAAAAAGAGGGACTCTTCGCGATGAACTCTTTTTTCCAGAAGCCGCCTCACAGGAAATGGACCTGGTTGAGTCCTGACGGTTCTACGAGAAATGAGATAGATTTCATCTTGACGACGAATAGACGGATGTTCAGTGATGTCTCTGTGATCAACAGGGTGAAAACCGGTAGTGATCACCGAATGGTTAGGGGCACATTGAATATCAACGTCCAATTAGAAAGGCGCCGCTTGATGAAGTCTACGCTCCGACCTACTCGCGCCCATATCCAAAACCCCGAGAGCTTTCAACTCGAGTTGACAAATCGCTTTGATTGTCTAAAAGAAAACCTTGCAGTGGACGAGTTAAACAGCGGTTTGGTAGAAGCTGTCCATACGGTGGGTATTTTAGACCTCGCCGTAGAGATAGACCACAAAAACTCTCGATCCAGACTCTTGACCGAACGTCGATCTTTGACGCTGCAGTCTTCCGTTGACGCCGAAGCATATCGGCGGCTCAATAGACGAATCTGGAAGTCCTTGCGACACGATGTCCGTGCTCACAATACTGTGAGTATTAAGGAGACAATTGAGCGGAACGGAGGCTCCAAAGTGTTTGCAAGAGACTTGTCTATTGGGCAAAGCCAGTTGTCTAGGCTGAAAACGGATGATGGCCGCGTGGTATCGACTAGGGCAGAGGTATTAAGGGAGATTGAGAGGTTCTACGGACAGCTTTACACCTCGGTTGCCGAACCTACTGTTAGCTCGGCCGAAGACCCGAGAGCCGAGTTAATCCGACACTTTAGCGACGATATCCCGGACATCAGCCTGTTTGAGATTGAGATGGCCCTCAAACAACTTAAAAATAACAAGGCGCCGGGTGAGGACGGAATCACTTCAGAGCTTCTGAAAGCGGGCGGAACGCCGATACTAAAAGTCCTTCAGAGGCTCTTCAATTCCGTTCTCCTCGAGGGCTCAACGCCGGAGGCATGGAGCAGGAGCGTGGTGGTACTGTTCTTCAAAAAAGGTGATAATACTTTGCTGAAGAACTACAGGCCCATCTCGCTCCTGAGCCATGTCTATAAGTTGTTTTCAAGGGTCATCACAAATCGTCTCCCGAACAAGCCGGTTTCCGAAAAGGCTTTAGTACCATGTCATACCACCATCACCATATTCATACGCTACGGCAGGTTATACAAAAAACCGAGGAGTATAACTTGCCGCTTTGTTTAGCGTTTGTGGACTATGAGAAAGCCTTTGATTCGATCGAGACCTGGGCTGTGCTACAGTCTCTTCAGCGGTGCCACATAGACTATCGGTACATTGAAGTGTTGAGGTGTATATACAACAACGCCACCATGTCGGTCCGAGTACAGGATCAGAGCACGAAGGCCACTACAGAGAGGCGTGAGACAGGGAGATGTCATATCTCCGAAACTGTTCACTGCCGCGCTGGAAAATGCTTTCAAGCTCTTGCAGTGGAAAGGATTCGGCATCAACATCAATGGCGAGTATATTACTCACCTTCGATTTGCCGACGATATTGTAGTCTTGGCAGAATCGCTGGAAGACCTTAGCACTATGCTCGAAGACCTTAATCGAGTCTCCCAACAGGTGGGTCTTAAAATGAACATGGATAAAACGAAGATCATGTCGAATATCCATGTTGTGCCCACCCCCATTGGAGTTGGGGGCTCGAGTCTCGAAGTTGTAGACGAATATGTCTATTTAGGACAAGTAGTCCGGTTAGGCAGGTCCAACTTCGAGAGAGAGGTCAATCGGCGAATCCAACTCGGTTGGGCAGCGTTCGGGAAACTTCGCGACGTCTTCTCGTCCAAAATACCTCAGTGCCTAAAATCGAAAGTCTTCGATAGTTGTGTGTTACCAGTGATGACATACGGCACCGAGACGTGGCCTCTCACTGTGGGCCTCATTAGGAAGCTCAAAGTCACTCAACGAGCTATAGAGAGGGCTATGCTCGGGGTTTCCCTACGAGATCGAATCAGAAATGAGGAGATCCGTAGGAGAACTAAAATAACCGACATAGCCCACCGGATTAGCAAGTTGAAGTGGCAATGGGCAGACCGTGCATGTGTGCTGTTAACGAATGTGAAAGTTCTTCGAAGTAGAGGGGAGTTGTGAAATGGGAAATTAAAGTGTAAAGGACTGAATGGAAAAGAGTCTCTCGGCTTAGGTGCATTGAGAGTTACTTGAGTTTGGTACGAAATTCAGACACATGGGGCCGTACTATATACCTAGGAGTTTAGTCACATGTTGACTATGACATTCCCATAAAAACAACTCAAATATGTACAATAATGTGTGAACCAATATGGTTTAATAGAATCAACAAATCGTCTTAGTGTATTTTTTCTACAAATGATAAATAAATTGCAAGTACTTTTTTGTTTCTTCCGAATATGGAGAACTTAATAAACTATTACAAATACCGCCATCACTATTATTAAATAAGGTGGTATTGCAACGTTCGGCCGCGTTTCGGATGCATTCTAATAACACGTGATGAATATCTTCCACCACATTACAAATCGAACAATTTGGTGTATTGGAAACATTCATCAAATATTTAAATTTGTTGGAAGTAATGTGTCCGAATCGCAACCTTAAAAGCGCAACAATGTTACGTCTCCTCATTTTAAGCTGATCGAACCATGGGTAGCGTGGAGGATGCCATTGTATTGTTCTATACCATATCCCTTTAGTTTTTGAGCGCTCGTCAAAGTATTCATGCCAGCTTAATCAACACATATCTTTAACTTTAGCCAAAACTTCGCTTTGTAATGGTATACAGTTATATAAGATACCCTCGGTTATAGCAAGTTTAGCTGCATGGTCTGCTTCCTCGTTACCGGTGATTCCTATGTGGGATGGTACCCATTGTATGACAATTATTTTGTTTGCCTGTTTAATTTTACAGATGGTATCCAGGATGTTGTAGGCAATCGGAAATCCTCGAATGGTCGAGGTTATACGAGCCAAGTGTAAAAGTGCACTTTTCGAATCAGACAGAATAACAAACTGGTGGTGGTTAATTGATAAAACATAAGATAAAGTTTCGAATATGGCTATCAATTCGCAATGCATTATGGAGGTATTAGTATCAACTTTAAACCTGACTCTGACGTCAGTCTGAGGGTCGAAAAATGCTGATCCGCATCCAAATTTATCCTTAGATCCATCCGCAAATAATTTATAAAATGAGACATATTTAAATGTGAGGAAATTATTACATAGGTGTTTCATATCTGATACTCGAAGTGACCGTTTGGAACTATTAATACCATCAATATCAATCTTGATAATATCGGATAGGTAAAAGTTTGTTATCCATGTGTCTAATGAGTAAATATTTAACTTTTGAGAAGAATAAATAAGTGCATCTTTATACTTCTTATGAATAAATAAAAGTAATGGAATTTTCTTCCGTCTTCCGTACACACAGTTAATGTTATTTAGTTGGTCTATGACGTTAATAGAAATATTGCTAGTCAGGGCTTTTGATCTTATCCAAAATTTACACGCCAAATATGTTCTTCTTATGTATTAAGGCTGAAGTGACAGTTCGCTCTCCATAACATGGATTGGCGTGCTCCTGATAAAACCCCCAATTACCCGCATTGCCTGGTTTTGGATTTTATCAAGTTTACGTAAATGAGTGATTGAGCTATTGTGATAGAGATAACTGCCATAATCCAGCCGGCTTCGAATGATGGCTATGTAAAGCTGTCTGAGGTGTTTGGGATGTATACGCCAATTGTTGCCAGCCAAAACCTTGAAAACATTCAAAAATTTAAAAGTTTTATCTCTGATTTCATTTATGTGTCTCCTCCTCCTTGCGTCGATTCCCCAATGCTGGGGGTCGTGACTCATCATGGAAGCAATCCTTCGCGCACGATGTTTTTCCATCTGGTCCGATTCTTGGCGACTTGAATCGCTTCAGCTACGTTCATGTTGAGTGTGGTGCGGATCTGATCTGTCCAACGCTTTGGGTTCCTGCCCCTTGATCTCTTACCCTCCATTCGTCCAGTCATAATAATTTTTTGGAGGTTGTCACCTGGTTTTCGGGCGATGTGGCCAAATACTCAAGAATTCTCCTCAGGCAGATTTCGGAGAGCCTTGGTTTCCTATCAAGCTTGAGTTCTTGAAGGATAGAGGTGTTTGTCCTAAACGCTGTCCACGGAATTCGAAGCATCTTCCTCCAGCACCACATTTCAAAAGCGTCTATGCGATGGCGGTCTTTTACCTTTAATGTCCATGTCTCTGCTCCATATAGAAAAATAGAGAAGACTAGAGTATCCACTAGTGCAACTTTTGTCTTTTTGCTGATACTCCGATCCTTCCATATCTTGTCAAGTTGAGACATTGCAGTCTTTGCCATTCCAATCCTCCTTCGAACTTCAGCCTCGCAAGATCCATCGTTGCCAATGCTAGAACCCAAGTAAATGAAGTGATCAACGGTTTCTAAATTAAGTGTTATAATGGGCCCCAGCTTAGCAGCACGATCCACCACCATGATCTTTGTTTTCGAGCGATTTATAGCTAGTCTCATTACTAAACTATGTTGCTCCATTTTATTCAGGAGGTTGTGCATTTCAATTTCATTGGATGCGAAAAGGATGGTGTCGTCGGCATATCGCAGATTTAGAAGTTTTGGGCCGTTGATAGTAATTCCACCATCCCAATCTTCACACGACGTATGATGTACTCTCCATAGATGTTAAATAAAATGGGGGACACGATGCATCCCTGACGAACGCCCCTACCGAACGAGAAGGGTTTCGAAGTCGTCTTGTCGATTCTTACCATTCCCTGACTAGCATGATATAGACCCTGTAGCAGTCCAACTAGATGTTTTGGGACTCCCATCTCCAAGAGGACTGTCCATAGAACCTTCCAGTTCACACAGTCAAAGGCCTTACTGTAGTCGATAAAACACATGATGATAGGTGCATTGAGTTCGTAAGATTTTTCTATAAGCTGCCTAACATTCAGTATCTGTTCACGCGTGCCCTTTCCTTTGACGAAGCCCGCTTGTTCTTGCGGGATCTGCCAATCTAGGAAGTGCCTTAGCCTTTTGTTTATTATGTGAAGCAGAATTTTGCTGGCATGGGATATGAGGGAAAGAGTGCGATAATTTTCACATTTTTTGATGGAACCCTTCTTGTGTAAAGGGAGAACGATAGATTTTGTCCAATCTTGAGGCCACCTGCCTGTTCTCCATATAGTGTTGCAGATTTTATGCTATCTATCGACACCAGTTTCACCCAAGGTTTTGAGTATTTCTGCTGTTATTTCGTCTGGTCCAGGAGCTTTTCTGTTTTTCAAAGAAGCTATTGCCGAAGTAATTTCTGATCGAAGAATAGGCGGCTCGCACTCCCAATCATCAACTGATATCGGCGATACCAAGGACGGAGATGGATTTTTGTATAGATCTTCACAGTATTCACGCCAACGGTCTGCCACCATCTCAAGCTCATGAATAAGATTCCCATCTCTATCTTCGATCATCCACGATTTCGGCTTAAACTGTTTTGATAAAAGACGGACTTTCTTGAAGAGATCAGCAGGTTGCATCTTGTTCGCGTGCACTTCAACGTCTCGGCACAAGTTTAGGATAAAGTTGTTCTTATCTTGACGACTGCTTCTTTTTATAGTATTACAAAGTTCCGAGTATTTTGTTTGAGTCTCTTCGTCCATGAGTCCTTTGCATTTCAGATCTTTTCTTTCCTGCACCAGTTCCCAGGTCTTTACAGACAGCCATATATTGGTCTTTGGCTCGTTTCTAGAAGGCTGACATTTTTCTAGGGACTCAAGTATAGTCGTCTTGAATGTTTCCCACTGTATATTAGATTCGTTGCAGCTTTGAGTGTTTTCTGACAGCTTAGCCTCCACTGTCTCTCTGAAAATGGGACGCACTATTGGACACACTATTATTTATGTGTCTACCCCACTTCAAATTTTCATCAAGCCACATTCCCAAGTATTTTATACTATCAACTTGTTGAATACCTATGTCTTCAAGCTCTAAGTTAAGCGGAATATTATTTCTTGATTTAACTTTACTAAATACGCAAGCTTTTGTTTTTCTAAGAGAAATCTTAAGGCCTAAATCTTCCACAAGTTGACAAAAAGTATAAAGTGCTTGGCGTATATCAATTACTGCGAGAGACAAACTCCTATTTGTACTGTATATGACAAAGTCATCCGCGTATTGAGATATGAAAACACCTTGTATACTCTTACAAATGTTGATAGTTGCTTTATTAAATAATATTGGAGATAATGGATCCCCCTGTGCAATACCTATACTAGTTGTTCGGCTTATGATTTTGTTACCAGTTTGAATTGATAAGATTCTTTCATTTAAAAATTCACTTAAAAGTAATTGCACAGATTGAATCCAACCCCAAGACCATCCATAATGTTCAAAAGACTATGCAAGTTTACATTATTGTACGCCCCGTCAATGTCAATAAAGCATCCTATAGTTGATTGCTCCTTAGCAAAGCCTGCCTGAATTCTCGTCACAAGTCTAGTTAGATTGTCCATGGTTGACAGTGATCTTCGAAAACCTACAGTCTCTTTAGAAAGAAGGTAGTTTTTTTCTAAGTACCATTCTATTCTTCGAGTTACTACTGGTGGTAGGTCTCTCATATGTGAGAGGCTGCCTGGGTGGGTACCACCGCAATGTCTATTTCTCCCGTCAAATAGCAGTTTAAATGCACTGTTGTGTTTCGGATTGAAGGACATTGTAGCCAGAGTAATTACTGGACATATTGAGACCTAACATCTTATGTCTCAGGATGGCGAGCGCAGTGGAATGCCAAGCATTGCTTTGTAATTCAAGGTGTTGTTTGGTTTTGCTACTGTTCATGAGCGGTCGTATCGCTTACCATCAGGCGAACGGCATGCTCGTCTCGCCATTCACTGCAATAAAAAAAAAAAGAAAGTTAAAATAGTGTGAAACACTTTGCAAGGACATGACAGCAAAGCAATTGGTCTAATGCCGGGAGCCTCTGTGTTGTCAGCTACGGGTTTAGGAATCGGGTTTACTTTAATATGTTTCCATTGTTTAGGAACAAAACTATTTAACGAAAATGCATTATAAAAAAAAAATTAACATATTTTTACCAACTTCAGGCAAGTTCCGAATCATGGAATAAGAAATATTGACTTGGCCAGGGGCTGTGTCTGAGTGTTTAATACAATTTATAAATTCATTCATAGAGATGGGGCTACAAAGTTGGGGGTTAATTGAACTGAAACTGAGTCTACGGTACGGTACAAAATCGGGTGCCAAACTACATAATAATGAGTCTAATTTTTCTCCATCAAAACTTGTTCTCGCCTGTCTGTAACCTGTAAGCCACTTCATACGATTCCACATCTCACTAGAAGAAGTCACGGTGTTTATATTATCACAGAACGACTGCCACGATTTGAATTTACAACGGCGTATCATTGTCTGGGCATTTTTTACACTTGTTTGAAGTATAGCTAAATTGTCAGGTGTTGGGTTTCTTCTAAATTATGCTAAAGCTATGCGTCTTTTAGCAACTACATGTGATAAATCCTTATTCCAATACGGCTTAGGTGTAATTTTTTTGGAATTGGCGGGATTATCAATTGTCTTAATAATTGGAATAAATTTATCCGCGGAATTGTTGATTACACCAATGAAACCATCATATGAAGATCATCTAGGAGACTAACATTTGGTAAGTGTTGTTCTAAATAATTCCTGTAGCTTAACCAGTCTGCACGTTTAAAATTCCTGCGATTTTTCTATTTGTTGGCGCAACGACAGTGTCGATCATAATTATTAAGTGATCACTGCCCAGACTCTCATTAATGACCTTCCAATTGAATTCAAGTGCGATATCAGCTGATGCAAATGATATGTCAGGTGTAGTAATATGACTCATGTTGTTGAACAGCTTAATACGAGTAGGACTGCCGTTGTTAAGGGAGATGAAATTGTTTTCCATTGCAGTATCAAATATTTGGTAGCCTCTTATATCAGTTTTAGAGGACCAGTTGGTATGGTGAGCATTGTAATCGCCTGCGATAATCGTCTTCTGTCTTGTTTGAGTAAAAATATTATTCCAGTCATTATAAGAAGTATCGACACCCGGAGGACAGTAAAGTGATATAATATTTTCTAGATGATCACAATTGTAAATTTTGAGGTGTATTATTTCAATAAGTGGATTGATACAGGCAGTTTGAATTTTTTGTGCTTTGACTGACCAATGTGCTAAAATTGCAACTTCGCCAAACCCATCAGATCGATCAGCTCTATATGTGTTATATCCGCTTATGCGAAATCGCTTCCCGGCTTAAACCATGTTTCACTTATTATTGCAATATGAACTTTTTCCCGGTTCAGAAGTACTCAAACTCAGAACATTTTGGGCGAAGACTTTGGGCATTCCACTGAAGTAGAACTGAAATGAACTGTAATGTGTCTACTGTTATAATCCATGTTGTTTCAGAAAATCTACAAAATGCGAGGTTGATAGGTGATGAACAACAAGAGATACTGCGAACTTCCAAATTATACTTATAGAGCTTTTTATCTTCTCCTCCCAAGATATGTTAAGTTGTAACATTTTGTTTTTCAGTCTTTTGAATAGTAATTTCCATGAAAATTCTTCGTTGTCTACTGTCGATTTCTCAGAGGCATCATCTTCTGGTGCAATGTTTCTGTTTTCATCGGTTTCAACTTCCTCTGCCCAATCATCCAAAATCATGCTTCCTACGTAATCTTTGTTATTAGTGCTTTTCTTATTGTTTTGAGTATTTTTCTTTTTAGTTACATCTTGCGTTACGGCTTTAACATAAGATTTACTAATTGAGGAACTACTTGTTTCTGCTAGACGCGTATTTTTTTCATGTTGTTCTTTTCGAGAATATAAAACAGGGAAATCTTTTTCATTTAATATTTTTGTAGGAGGAGGAGATGGTGGAACATAAATAGTTAGGGCTCTCTTGTAAGTACAATTGAACTCAGCCATTAGATCTCTGATCTTTCGCTCCTTAATAAAAATTGGACATGTTCTATCCAGGGCCATGTGTTTTCCACCGCAGTTATTACATGTGAAGTCGGTACTTTCACAGTTGAGGTGATTACCTCCACATTTGGGACACACAGGTTTATTGGCAGGACACAACCGAATTGTATGACCGTATCTCCAACATTGAGCACACTGCGTGACTGGAAAAACATATGGCCTTATATTGACTCTCGTGTCAAATATTTTCACATATGTAGGTAAGGAAGATCCTTTAAAGCAGATTTTAACAGCTTCACTGTCTTCCCACCGGCCGGAGCTAATCCTTCTTTTTAGCCTTTTGACACCTATAATCGTCGTGTCACAAGTGAGGCTTTCCATTATCTCTTCGTCACTGAGATCTAGATCAATGTCCCTTATCACCCCATAAGACTGAACAACTTCAAATGTCTTTTGAACTTTAAAACCATCCTCATTAAAATACTTACAATTTATAATTTTATCAGCGCTTTCCTCATTAGTAAATTGGATTAGTACCTTGTACGCGTTTATGTATTTAATCTTAATAACGTCCTGTATCTTCTCTGATTTCAGTACTTTGGCTAGTCTGAATTGTTTGGGTAGTTTTTCAGTATGTGTTAGGCAAACTTCAGTCTTATCCTGGGGTATCCTACTCATGTCGTCCTTACTTGCTGCTCGCACAAAACGCTTTCCACTTTTTCCTACTGTAGTCCAAATCTCGTCATGATCGATTCTTCTATTCCTCTTAAATCCTCTTCTTACCTCTTCCTGGTGAATATCATCGTCCAAATCCATATCCAAGCTATTACAACTGCTGCTCATTTCTTGAGGCATTATTATAGGTAAATCACTTGACACGTTTTGTTCATTATTTATTAATACATTTTGGTTCATGATCGGTAATTATCAGTTAAACACATGTTTATTTGCGCAGTAACTATTAAGCGAAACGTCGGCTCAAACCAGTTTCAGTCAGTTCGAGCGTACGCGTCCGACAATAACAAGCAACCGCACGGGACTGACCTATAACGGTGAAGAAAAATATCGTGGGGAAACCTGTATACCACAGCGATTTGTAAGAATTTCTATGGTATGTAAAGTCCGCCAACCCGTAGTTTTTTTTTTTTTTATTTATTACAGTGAATGGCGAGACGAGCATGCCGTTCGCCTGATGGTAAGCGATACGACTGCTCATGAACAGTAGTACAACCAAACAACACCTTGAGTTACAAAGCAATGCTTGGCATTCCACTGCGCTCGCCATCCTGAGACATAAGATGTTAAGTCTCAATATGTCCAGTAGTTACTCTGGCTACAATGTCCTTCAATCCGAAACACAACAGTGCATTTAAACTGCTGTTTGACAGGAGAAATAGACATTGCGGTGGTACCCATCCAGGCAGCCTTTCACATATGAGAGACCTACCACCAGTAAGTAAGTAGTGGGCCAGGGTTATGGACTATAATATGGCCTTACCACTCTCAATCATACTCTCGATCATAGAGGCCCGGGCCCTGCAGAGGGACATGCATAGGCTGATACAGTACAATACTACATAATTGAGTCGACAAGTGGACAGTCTATTTGAACTGTACTCAACTTAACACCACGTGCATTTCAGGCATTTGGTCGAACCATTTAAAAAATACCGATACCAGGCGATAGAAAGGCAAGGTGGGTTATGAAAAAAACACAAGTAACTTGTTACACTTGTTGTCTGGTAATGTGGTATAACAAAAAGTGGTAGTTAGAGCAAACATCTAGTGATACTAGTGGCAGCCTTCAGTCGGAATGAGAAAGGGCGCGCTCCGGTGAAACATGTCGCAACCTAACAATATTCAGCGCCTGATCTAGGGTTCTGACCGCCCTAGGCTAATTATGAGGACGCGCCCAGGAACGTTACGATGAGCCTAAAAAGTGGTATTTAGTTTTGTTTTGATTCATCATCATCATAAATCATAAAGCGAAAAAATTTGCATCATTCATACAACCTATAAAACTTGTCAGATTGATCTGCAAACGAAACTAGCGTTTTCGTTTAATCTGAACGATATTCAACCTTAGGGTGGCAAATAATTTTTTAGTTGACCGGACATCAGGGCAAAGGCTACTCACGCATTATACGACCAAAACCGATATACAGGGTGGGTTTTTCAAGTGGGCGTGGATGGTCAAATCCGAAACTATGAGGAATTGCGAATAATGCTCAAAGGACTTACAGGACAGTTTTTCAGTTTCTTGGCTTCTCACCACCTGCGTTGGTAGAGGAATGTTAGAATTTTTCATATTTTGTTGAATAATTTATAGAATATTTAATACTAAGATTTCGATATGACATCCTTTCTTTATTTGACGTATGTCATTATTACACAGTTTGATCTCTATAAGCAACAATATGGAATTGTATCGTAATACAGCATTTGTTTTTTTTTTCAAAATCATCGGGTTCGATTCCTAGCTAGGTATATTTATTTGTGAAAAATCTAAGTAAGCAGTTTTAGTTTTCATCAAAATTGGGGTCGTAAGTCCTTTGAGCATTTTTCACTATTCCTCATAGTTTCGGATTTGGCCATCCAAGCCCACTTGAAAAACTCGCCTTGTATATTAATATACTTTCAGGATTACGGATTACTAAGACATCTAAGAAGACAAGATATTTATTATTTTCTAACTTCATGGTAAATTGAATTTTATTGTTGAGGAGTTAAAGTGATTTAAAAATGCAGTCACTTGGTCACACTTCTGTCAAGATATTTAAAAAAGACAAGGCATTATACTAGTGAAACACTTTTGCAACTGCTCAATTATTTATTTGAAAATTATAGTTAAATGTTTAAAATTACTCACTCACTCGATCGCCGACCGATTCTAATGACAAGTCAGCGCTTGTTATACCTAGAGGTGCTATTTTTAAATTTCGTTTATTGTCATAATCTCAGGGACTCGTAAGTTTTTCAGTTCACAGTTTAGGTTTAGTGTTTTGTCTGGGTCTAGTTAAAATATATAGGGTAGATGCAATGACACTAGATTAATAGTGCATCCGAAGATAAGATTTAAGTTCAGCGCGCCCCCCCGATCCTCGCGCCCTAGGCTGCAGCCTAGTTAGCCTAAGGGTTAATCAGGCCCTGACAATATTGATACTTTTGTATTCATTATTACACTAATAACACAAATAACCGATTGAGTAAGTGGCTTTTGAATGCCTATGTTCTTAATTTATAGGAGTCCTGTACTCGGACACAAGACTGGATAAGATTTTAATCTACTTTTGAGACGCTAGAGTACTTAACTTTTGATAAAAGCTGAAATACATGTTTCATAATTATTTCCAATAACTTTAATATCAACTTTCGACTTATAGTGAGTAAACTATACGTACGTTTCAAAATGGACCTGAATTAAGGATAAAGTAATTGTGTAAATAGTTGTTGTGCGAGTGAAAAGAGTGTGAAAATGAGTGGACTAGGCGTTAGATCTCTAATATCGCCTTTATAATTCCTTCAGATCGAACTTTGGTAAGTCTCAGATTTATATTTTTGAAATGAACTGCTATTATTCCATTCATCCAATAAATATGTAATTTATTAAAATGTATTTTTGAGAGACGACCTTTGGTATTACAAAAATAATCCGTTTTTTGAGAACATGTATGCTGCGGGGATCCGGTTTTGATATTTTTATTACTTGAATGTTATTAACTATTTTGGTACCAGAATGAATTTTAAAAATAAACCAGTGATATTAAACTTGATAGGTATAGTATGTGATGAAACTAGTTTGTCCGGCCGGCGTCGCTGGTTCCTGTGGGCAGTGGGTCCATGACCGCTTGTACTACAACCCTGTATTGAAGAGTTCAACAGTATATCGAGGTGAAGGATACAGTTAATTTAAATAATATAATTCTATATTATGTGTACGATCAGTTCTTTCCATCTTGTAACGAACTGAGCTAAGGTTAACTTGGGATTTTGGCATGCGGCTTGTCCTCGAACGTCTTTTGTTAACAGTTAATAATTAAATAGCACCCAAAATCAATAGCTACTTACGGCATGCAAAAGAGAATGGTAATCAATACGTATACAATATAAGAATATACATATATTAACAACTAAATTACTGTCACACTATGCGTCGCACGGCATAACGCGGGCCTCCACCATAATTGAGAGTACGATTGAGAGTGTTTAGGCCATATAGTCCACCACGCTGGCCTAGTGTGGGTTGGTGGACTTAACATTCTTACCAACCGCTCCGTTACGTTTTCCTCACGATGTTTTCCTTCGCCGTTTTAGTGCGTGGTGATTTACTATTAATACTCGTACACAAATGACTCCTTAAATTTAGAGTTGTGCCCTGGGATTGGTACCCATGAACATTTTCATGGCCGCTTTCGAGTTCCGTTACCAACAGGCCACCAGGCACTTAACAACAACAATTAAAGATTTAATAAAATAAAAAAATGCATCTCGCAGTCGTATTTGTTTAATCCGCGTGAGTTTATTGAACTCTTGGCTCAGAACTGTTTCATTGGACTTAAAGCTTGGTTTGTAACTACTTACTATTTCCAAACGTTATTTTATAAGCTTAGTATACAAGTCAGCTGTAATGTGTTTAGTTGGTCAGTTAGCGATGTACCGAGCTGAGTCAGTCGGTCGGAATCCCTCGGTGTCTTGACCCACTCGGGATAATTAAGGACATTGGTATTCCTGGATCGTCGTCCTGCCGGAACAAAATCGTTTTGAATATTCCAATTATTCGTTCCCCTATGCTTATTACCCGCTAATAGATATTATGTCAAGTTTTCGCTGATTAGAGTTATTCGCCCCTTTAGACAACTAAAAGATTTGATGTTCTATACGATACATTCAAAATCCATAACCCTTTTACACCCACTTATAGTGGTGGGATTTATCACATTCACAGGAGTCCCAAATCTCCCTGCGGGAGGTCGATAGTATCGTTATTTTCAGCCATTAGGGCTTCTGAATGTTTGTCCACTTCCTTCTATCCTGTGTTGATACCTCTAAGTATTCCAGGTCATTTGCCTGATGTAATTTGCTCGACTACTAGCTTCTTCAACTACTAGGTGTCAGCGCTATATCTGGGGGCACGGCAGTGCCCCCTCCAAGTCGAGCTAAAAAGCGGCCCTGTCGTACCATCCTTTTCTCGAAGCAATTCAGACCATTTTCTACCCTCTATAACTTCGTTGTGGTTAAAGCAAGCAGCCTGAATTTTCAGTTACTAAGCAGGTATTTTATAAACACGGTATATTTAAATTTTCATTCAATTTGAACCAGTAGTTTAAGAATTGTAACATGTTAAAATTTCTTAATTTTGTTACTCACTGACTGACTGACCGATCATCAAAAGTCTAAGGCACTTCTAGCAGACATAGAACCTTCAAATTTAGAATATAATTAGTGTTTAGTGTCTAAAGTAAGGGAAAATTCAAACATTTCATCATTTCTGTCTAGATACATCAACTGCATGAATAATGCTTTGTAATGCCATATAAATGTATAGGATTACAAAGTTACATTTGCAGTTAATGAATCATTGTACCCGTATATGATGGAATTATAGTTGTAGATAGGTATCTCTATATATGAGGCAAAACAAGAGGGGGTATAGAGAGGGAAAGGGTGTATTCAGCATATGAAACTGTACAACATTCCTCTAGAAAAATATGACGAAAAAAAACTTGCAAATAAATAGACTAAATAGCTCGAAAATATCAATTACCATGAAAGAAAGAACATTAATAATCAAATCCGCTATATTTGTGATAAATTGTTATCTACAAAAATAAGAAAAAGCCATAAGACAGAGGCTTTAAGAAAAATCGTTAGTGATATTCTAGAAGTAAAAGTACCGAAAAGGAAAAATGTAGGACTCTACAAAAAGACGTGAGATCCCATCAAAAACATCCTGTAAAAAAAATCCAAGTCTCGCAGCTCAGATTTTCTACCGCAAAAAGTTGTGAGATGCATGTAATACCAAGTCGGTTAATTTATTTAGTCCTTGCTTAAGGGACCTTCTGTATAAAATTATTACGTAAGTTAGTATCATATCAATATTAAAAATTATTTACGTTGTAAATAAATAGATATACATGGATCTCACAACTTTTTGCGGTAGAAAAACTGAGCTGCGAGACTTTTTTTACAGGATGTTTTTGATGGGATTAATTATTTCAAATACAATTTTAAAGTGAAGTGGACTAACATAAATAACATCTATGACCAGTATTGGGTGAAAATTGCATTTGGTTGTAGCTTAGCGTCTCTATTAAGCGTGATGATATTGAAGTGTGCGAAGCGAAGGCGTCAAGCGCGGGATAACGGATTATGTTGTTAGAAAAAATTCCATGAATGGACTAGCTGCTTCTTGGCGTTTATCAACGTTTTTGTGAGGTGTTATCGGCCCAATGACATGATCGCATTCTCTTTTAGCCTTTATTATAACCGTATAAACACGTATTTAGATAAACCGCGACGTGACTCCTTTTACAGAAATTTACGCGCGAGATCTTCAACCGTCTAATTTTTGTTGTTGGCATTTTATAAATATTTTCACAGTCCAGATAGTAACCGGCTTGTATAGAACAAATTGTGACCTTTCATTAATAGTGCATTATTTATTATGTCCTGGACGTATGGATGTCCTTTTTGAAAGGCCATTATTTTAGTAAATTGCAACTGTCTAGCAAATTTACTAGACATAATAAATATTAATTTAAAAGGCTGTTACTTGAAAGAAAGCAGTCGTATAGAAAATTATAGAAAAAAAAATTGTTTCAAATGTCTGTTTTTCAAATCTGCTCTTTATTTCTTTATAAAATGCGCGATTCATAAGTCATCTTAAGAAGACTAGCCAGAAATAATCCAAACTATTACTCGTTCTTAAGTTGCTGTATAATCTTAAATAATTATTTTAGCGTTATAATTGTGGTTATAATGCTCTTTAAGATTATTTATTTCCTTTTAATTTATTGAACAAGAAAGCTGACCTATATTATGATTTGGAGCTGAGTTACCGTAAATCAAGGAAAAGTCAGACATTTCGATTTTGCCTATTGATTACTCCAGAGAGATCGTATAGAAAATATGGGTATGTATATTAATTCAAAACACTTTCTGGAAGATGTTCTTAAGCCTTTAGATGAAAAAAAAAATCCAAATGAAATTATCGGCAAAAGAAAAAGTGAGAACATTGTGTCTTTAAGGATATTTGGATAACTTGGTAGAAGTTTGAATATAATGGACAAACGAAGGATATTGCTTGTAATTTTCAACCTTAGATTGTCCCGAAGATACTTCTAAATTTCAGAGTACTGCCATTTGATTATCTTATTGTTCGGAGGGTTTAAATTTTGATTTTGCCTATGGCATATAATTTCACCGATAGCATTTCCATTCATATCCATTGAGTAACCGTGTATATTTGTTTCTTTAATATGTTTGGTAGGTTCTAATAAGACTAAAAACGTCGTCGGGAGGAGAATATAATATGTGTATTTGGTTCGTTGCATGTGAGCAACGGACGAGAGGCATTGAACCCGCGGAGGCAGGGTCCTGTAGGCGCGACTAGCTCTAGTTATGTGTTGCCGAATGTCGATATGCAATATTGACGAGCTCCGTAACATTCTTATGAGAATACTCTGCTCCAAGATGTATGATACTTATTACAATGTTTGGTGTTTTAAAGTTCTACTTACTTGGTTTTAGAATAAGTACGGTGTTCTAATTACTTATAAAACATTAATAAATATAATAAAGCCAGCAGTTCTAGACATAACCTTAGCCACTTATTAGATTCGTGTGTTTTGTGTTGTGTTATCAAAAGCGACAAAGGACTATTTTGGCCAAGAAGCTTATACCCAAATGGAGATTGCATTCCGTATAAAACACTGAAGCACAAAAATTTGACCTTGAATGACGTCGCTGTTGCCTGCTATCCTTTTCTTTAGAATGATCGATGAATGAGGTTGATTCATTGACACTCTAAAGAAAAGGATAGCAGGCAACAGCGACTTCATTCAAGGTCAAATTTATGAGCTTCAGTGTTTTATACGGAATGCGTTCTCCATTCGGGTATAAGCTTCTTGATTTTGGCCATTACACAAATGTTCAGATCACTGCGGGAAACGAACCCGTGACCTCCAATTTCACACCTATCTAGCCACGGAGTTTGCCACATCGTTACATTGTCTGTGTATTTCGCTCCACTAGGTATTTTACAGATTACTTGCGTGGGGAACCATGGTCAGTGTCAATTATGCCAAAGAGGAATAGTCTATGCTTTTATTCGACTTCCACAACACCCGAATAATGAGAGACACCCCGGAAGTGAGTAGGTATCTGCCATTAATACCGATTTTTTGTTTTTTGTTATTAAAGTGAAACAAATATTATAGTAGGTATAAATAGTATCAATAGTACGCATCGAATATTAAAATATTTAGTTAGAGTAAAATAAATCGTTTTATAAGGGAATGATCCACGTGTAACCCAATTTGCGAGGGGTGAATATAAAATATCCTATACCTACGTAGATTTTACATAAGATACATCTCCTCATCTGCACCTAAGCCTGACCAGTAGACAAGTTTTAATAATCATAACCCATATCTATCTTATTGGAAAATAATAAATAAAGTCATTTATTATTGACCTATTTATGCAAACAACTGGTGGCAATTTTCGTGTATTTTAAACACCAATATTAACTATTAGTAGTTCAAACGCTCCGACGTTCAATAGTTACTTAACTTTGTATTCTGAAACTATTAAACAGAGCTATAGTTTGTGATTACCGTCTGGGCTCGAGCGTATCCGAAGTACTGCGACGTAAGATTCGCCAGAAAATATAAAAATGAAATTTTTAGATATTGATTCCGCGGCCGACACGCGCCTATACCATTTTTATATAAGTGTAATACAAAACACACATACACACAAAAATTTTCATCTACACGATAACTACACGTACGGGAAGTTAGCGCACACTAACGTAACTTTTACATAGAAAAACAGCCGTTCTCTTCTCTAGCCTATCTGTACGTATTATAGAAAAAAACTTCAAAATAATACGGCTTCACTCACTTTACAAACTTGTTATGCGAATTTATTTCACCATTCTATAAGGAACTCCATGCAATAGAGTTTAAGTTGCCGTGTCGTACATTAGCATGTGTCTCGCTCTCACAGGCCGAGCGCTTTCGAGTTTTCCCGTACACGATCCAACTCAAAATACGCCAAAAATGACGTCGAGCCAATGCTGTTTCGAAAACAGTGTGTGGCGTTTCTTTCTACGGACACCGCGCGCCCGCTCGCTATTTATTATTTGGAATTTTCCAATCGACTGATTGTCGCTTGTCGTGAGTTTTACAAACAAATTCATATCCATTTCGTATTTTTCGCAATTAGCGCCAAATACGAGTCGCAAGTGGTCATGTTGATAAAGTCGAGATTCGTTTGCCTTCCACGGCTAACCGACCGATTCGAGACGAAGGGCCCGGTGGTTATCGTACAGTGCATCACGGTACCGTTCAAATCGGTCGCTTAGAACGTAGAAAATTCTGACAGGTCGGAGCCGTCACAAGAAAATAATGTCGTTTTTATTACATTTTTTGATAAATTATTATTGTAGTTTGGAATCGGCGACGTACCGACGGCCTTATCGATTTTCCTATTTAGCGCGCCAACGTATTTTGTGTATTTTCGAAAGGTCCGCGTCGCGTCTATGCGCTTTCGAAAAACATTTTACTCGTAATTTTCTCAGCAGCGAACGGACGTGGAGCGCGGTGCCGTAAATTGGTAATAATTCCGTTGATTACACAGCAATACAGTGAACGAATATGGGTTAGTGGTGAGGAGCACGGAGCGTGCCAGTTGCGACCGTTGACTTGTGATCTGTGATACTCATACGGCCATACCAAATGTTAAGTGTGTTGTGTTGATCGCGAGTGGTGCATTCTTTGCGTGAAAGTGTACAGCGTTGTGTTGTTTTTGTGCTGTAACGGATGCTGAAGCGGCCGCTGGCCGAGCGCTCTGGACTCTCGGCACAGCCGCTTCCTCCAGCCCCGGCGGGCGAACGTGTGAGTACCCGTACTGGACCTTTCTACCATGACCTCGGCGAGCCGCCGGCACCGTTGCTATGTCGCTGAAATCTCCTTCAATACTCCACTTAACTATCTGTAATTGGTAGCCAACATAACCTCGTGTCTCGACATATTTTTGATGTCCGGACCTCGTTCATAAACTGAGTTATTTACGAAAATAGCCCGAAATCATTTATGTTAGTGTAGTTCACAGAAATCACAGTCCATCTCTACAAGTCGCTCTAAATTTAAAATAAGGGTCAAAGACCTTTCACTTATCAGCTGAGGGTTCATTATGTGGCATTAATTTGTTGTACAGGGATCATTCTTGTCCATTTTATTTGGTAGTGCAGTACTGAATACTGAGTCATGCAGCTTGTGTAGGAATGTGCCAATGTTGTTATTTGTAACATTCTAAATTCAAATTGTTTATCATCTGCCAGGAACAAACATTAAACACATAAAAAAACAATCTATAAAAAGTTACAGATAAACAACCATGTACTTACTGAATACATATTCATAATATTACATTTATAAAGTGGGACTGCCTTTTTGGGCTCAAACTTGATCTCATTGTCTTCTAAATAAACATATTTATGATAAGTTGTGAAGATAACAGAGTGTTTTTGAACATGGAAGTGATTTGCTGCAGGAGTAAAAATAAAAACTAGTTAATTTACAGGCCATTATTACTTTTACCTAGTAAAGGAAACACTTATAAAGGGATGAAAAAGTAAGTAATCTTTAGTCATAGATCTACTTTCAACTTTTAGTTATGTGATCTTTCTGAAAAAATCTGGGTTCATTCCATGTTCCGGAATATAGGGTATAAAAAATATAAAGTCTCTTCCGATATAAAATCAGTACATAATTATGTAGAAGTAGACTTCTTACAATATCCTATATTACCCCTATATTTTTGCTATAATAACAACCAGGACCAAAATAGGATATAGTAGTCCCGGAATGATCACTGATCCCAATGGCAAAACATGATCATTTGAGAACTTGGCAGGTCTGTGTGAAGATTTCAAACTATGTATTGTATTAATATTTCAATACATTATATACTTTATTGTGATAGATTATGAAACAGTACCACCCCTCAAATAAGCCCTGATTTCACTTACCTTGGGATTATAAAGCTCAATCATTTTTTTTAGTAAATATTTACTACAGTCCTTAAACATGTTTACACCCGAATACTGGAATGCCATTCAAATAATAAGTTGCTCTTAACAGCGCATGGCCCACTTAGCCAGTACATTTAAGTGGGATTAACATAGTTAAGCGCAAGTCCCAGTATTCGGGGGTTAGTCTTTTAGTTTAAGGAACTGATTAAGAAAATGTTTATTATTAATGTGAGTCAGTGAGGTTATACAGTTATTTTATACTGAACTGAATATTGATTGTTGTACAGCTGATTTTTCTATTATAGTTTGTGTGAGTGAGATGGAAGAATAAAAGAGAGAGAAGAATTACAAAGTTGTTTGATCTTCATCTATGAAGCTTTTCACATCACAAGAGTTGGAAGTTATAATTTTCCTTTTTCCTGATAAGTTTTCAGAAAAACTTCATTAAGTATACTTATGAAAAATGGAAGTTTTAAATAAAATTTAATATAATATTTACTTAGTTGGACAGGCCTCTAACATTTAATTTTTTTATATATATTTGATACAGTAACCATTAAGTACTTACTTAATACAATTTTATTTTTATTAATGATGTTTAAATAAAAGAAGAGGTTAACAAATCCACAAGTCCTAAGTTGACTTAAGCTTTTAGTTTTTGTATTTTTTGTAAAGTTTGACTATCATTATTACCCATTTCTAAGTATAAAACAGTAAAAGATTAAAGCGAGTTATTAATTTTACACGTTATATCTACATGTACACCTACAACATATATTATTTGTTTAGCCATAGAGAAGGAATAAGGTTCGTAAAGGCGGCCGCGCGGCCAAGCGCCGTTTCATGCAGTTTACAATCCCAGCCTGTGTAGTGAATAGTCGCGCAAAGTACTAGTTGTATAGTAGTTGTAAATATACCTAACACACAAATAGTTTAAATTTCATAGTAAGATACTAAGTAGTGTTATGGACATCAGTAACTTCGAGAGACTCCTTGGACTCACAACACTCACTCGAAATAACTATTTGTAGGTCGCGCAAATGTATTTGCACCATTTTTTCTGTACTTTGCACACATTACACTGAACTTTCAATTATGCATCGAGTATTGGCGGAAAGCAGCAATGTTAGATTTTTCATCATATTTTTTCGAAAGCTTTGAACACGGGCTAAACTAGGTAACATATAGGCGGTTGATGAAGAACGATAGGAACTGAACATTTGTCATAAGAGTCTATTGTCCGATAATCGATATACTTTTATAAAAAACCAAAGTAATCAATTGTCCCGTACTGTATAAGCCGGTAATAGGCCACTGTTAAGCACGGGGTCCTCTGCAACCGAGAGTTCGATTGAAGCATTTCACAATTTGATGAACACGATTTTAATAAAGGAGAGCAGAATATAAATTGACGTGTTCGATTTGTCTTCCTCGACTGAAATCCATTATTACGTGTGTTCCAGCTTTTGCAAGCAAAGACAAGCCTAATGTGCACAGACAAGTGTCAGTGCAAGAATACAGGATATATTCGCGTTTATAATTTGAGCACGACAGCCAATTAGTTGATGAATTACTGTTGAATAAAAAACGTAATTATCTTTGCTTTAAACAACGAGAAAGGAAATAAAAAACAATACTTACAGCTGTATATAACTAAATAATTTGAAAGTAAAAATTTTCCATATACTTAAGTAATGTATTTTACAAAATCATACGAATGTACTAATACTGGACTTTCGGAATGTGCTATGGCTGCGAAGAAGACAGTTATAACCCTTCAAAGTTACGCTTCAGTCATGTTTTATACCTAACTAATGTCTGAATAAATACCTATTTATACACTGAACGGGGAGCAAGCCCGCGTCCTATACATTTGGTGACAGCAGGGCTTCACATATTGTGGCGAGTCTAAACTAAATTATGAGTTTATTTAGAAGAGAGGGAAGCGGGACGCAGGTGCGGGCCGCGGGGACAGCCACGTATGGCGCGGGGGTCGCCGGGAGAATGAAGGAGGGGGAGGGGGGTTTGCGATATATTAATTGATTTCAGGATACGCCCTTCAATAACACACCTATGTACAATATATGATCAGTCTGTCCTGCAACCCTAACCATAGGGCTGTACACACGAAATACATTTTATTTTTTGGATGTCAATTTTGATCACAGCTTAGGTTGGATTGTGGGGTATTCGAATACGTCAAAGGATTTTCGTAGATTTGTCAATTGTGATAATATGACAAATCTACGATAATCCATTGGAAAAAAAAGTGTGTAATCAGACAATATAAACGACTCAAGGTCTTTTAGTTAGTAAGTAAACACTTTAAATTACCAAATCTTAGGTTTAATGAGTTTGACCCTCTGAATATTTCCAATGAGTCCCCACAATTCCTACTTAAATCCGTCACAAGACATATCTGCCTAAATACAGTTAGGTACTTACATAAATATTAATTAAACTCATCTATCTTCGATATGAATGCTTGGGCCCTACTATATTCATCCGAAACGAAGTTCGAAACTTCGGACGATCGAAGTTTTTTATACGATACAATTGTATCTACTCTGTAAAAGTTCGAATTTGTATAACGTACATCGTAACCATAAGTCTATGGTTACGACCATAAGTCAATAACGACCGTAAGTATAATATGTAGGTACATTCGTATCGTATATAAACTTCGATCATCCGAAGTTTCTAACTTCGTTTCGGATGAATATAGTAGGGCCCCTTGTTAATCAATTTTCTAGTTTGTACTAGTGTTGTGTCTCTTAGGATATTACAGTAAGTAGTTATTATTTTATAAATCGAAAAAATATATTGTAATTCTAAAATAAGTGTAATTATGTTTCGCGACCACGTTTCCCAGACAGTGAAATCAGCTGGGATGGCAACCCTGCACTAGCGGCCTTTACTAAAGGTCGCCCGTAGAGAAAGTTGCCTCTCTTAACCCTAGAGCAGTGCAGTCAGATCTCTTACAGATCACTATTTATTTACTGTGATATTATCGTTAATATATTATTTTTGTAAGATTTTTGTTAATAACTGGTTTGCTTATTCATAGCTTTTAAAGCTATCTTAGTAAACGAATGTTTAGTCTTTATCGCTCAAACTGAATTAAAAAATCGTTCTAAAGGAACAAAACATTAGTAAAATAGGTTATGCATAAGGCCGTGAGAGTTGTGATGCTAGTCTCATGTGGAACTGGGAGGCTGCAGACCTGGTAGTTAGTCTACTCCGACACGACGATGAATGCTGAAACGCTGTACGTAAAAGTGTTCCAATATGCCTAAATACTTCACGAAATGTTCGTATCCTCCATCGTATGTAACCTTAGACTAAGTTCCGAATGAATGATAAGTTTTATAGAGAATAGTAAGTATTGATTTGTAGAAGTGGAAACTTTTATCTCCTACGCCCGGAGTTCTTGGAGAAATGAACTTAAAGTTTATTTTTTTGTATGGGGCTTTGTGAACAAAATGTAAAATTTGTCATTTCTCCAAGAACTCCGGGCCTGGATCTAAATTATGTTTAAATTTATTGTAAAAAAATTTTTCCCTACACAAAAAAGTAGGTTTCATCGAGGGACAACAATCTTCACACCGATACTAAGTTTCATAGTGAAATGGGCATTCTCCGTTATAAAAAAGGAAAAATGAAACAGATAAAATACTCTCCCATTGTTATAAACATTGAACCTTAACATAAGTATGTATTTACTATTTGAAGAAATTCGTCGGTATTGTACTATATCGTACTCTCGATAACTTAATGCTTACCTTAAACCCCAGTAGCAGAGCAGACGAGTAGCCGGCCGGAAAATAACATATCATATTCTGAACCCATAAAGAAACAAAACGGAATCATTAAGTTTCTTTTAAGGCCTCAATGGACCTGTAGCAAATACAAAGTTTCAGGTTTCCGTGGTTTAAATAATCTCGATGTGTAATCAACCGTGAAGGATTGCGTGTTTTAAAATATAAAAATCTCGATGTCGATGCTTTTACATAATTAGCCAAAATAATTCATATATTTAATTATAAATGACAATTACCGCAATAAGGATTTCTGTTCACTATAACGTACCATAACATGATTATACTATGAACTTGTCAGGTGAAAAAGTATTGTTTGCATGCATTGGGACGTCACCGATCATGCGCGGGAACGGTCTAAGATTTGACCGTTTTCCGTCAAAGGTTAATGAATTGAAACGATTCAACCTTATATTATTTATGAAATAAAACTCAGGTTATTGGCTCATAATACTTGAGATTACCATCGTACTTAATCTAGGACGTAAGAATTATGCGCTCGCGCGACGTAATGAGAGGAAATGAGTAAGGAAATTGTAATGGAACTTTTCTTCAGATTCGACATGATTAATGTACGGAAGAACGAATTATACGAGCCAATATGTTTCCGTAAATAGAAATTTAAATTGTTGATTAAATGCTGCACAATTGCGCCTTAATGAATATGATGCTCGGCTTCTCTCTTATAACTTGACAGCCTCCGTGGCGCTGACGGTTAGACACCGCCTGTGAAACGAGAGGCCGCGGGTTCGATCCCCGCACCGAGAGAAATGTTTGTGTGGCCCACAAATATTTCTTTCGGGTCTGGGTGTTTGTGAGACCGAAAAGTCTCTCGTAGTTCCTGATACCCACGACACAAGACTCGATCTTAGTGTGGGGTCAGGACTGTGTATGTGACTGTTGGGTGTTATTTATTTATTTTTTATTTATTTATATAACTCTCAACTATGGTGCAGCGTTGTGGAATATAAATTAACCCTTCTCAATCGAACCTTCGGTTTAGAGGCGTCTCGCGCTCAGTAATATCAGGCGATTCAGTTTTGAAAATAATAATGAAATTTGTTACATTTCTACTATGATACGTAGTTTAGCGAAAAAGCTAAGTTATGATCACGCGAGCTCAACCCCCTTTAATACTATAGAATTGTGTGAAGTACAAATATTTGTTTCGCACCTGGGTGCTGTCAGTTCGAAAATACCCTTTATGTTTCCTCTACCCATGAGAAGACACGTATCTCAGTGTGGGGTCGAGACAGTGGGAAGGTTGGCGTATTTGTTTATATTTAGTATTTTTTAACTAAATAGTAATGGACGCAAAAAAATAGAAAAGTTCATTTTTAGGAGCGCCATTACATCTGTTGATTGAACATTCACTGTAATTACTCTATTATCCAGGTATAAAAGTAAACCGCAGTGGATAATAATTGTAGCAAGTTGTAAACTCGGGGCCAAGTTGAAGCCGAAAATGGCCGAATTTTAAAATCGAATATTGGAATCCAGGGCTAAGATAAGATTGTGATTGGCCACCCATAATCAGATACCGACACCAGTGGCCAATAGTCTGTTCATGTAATTGTAGGTATCCCCAAAATATAATTTAATCAGTCCTTGCAAAGGTTACCCGATGCATGGTATTTATTATAAACTCGAAATTAAATCAAGGAACTATTTAAAAAAGATCACATGTGGTATCAAGGCCTATAAAGGTGGTGATCGACGAGAGACAGTTAATCTTCAGTACTGCTTTTACTAGTAGGTGCAGCTGCTTTGCCAGCATATAAACAAAATAGTTAGGGAACAAAGTAATCTTTGCATTACTCCCAAAATAAAATCAATACAAAGATAAGTGTATCTGGAAGGTTTGGAGCGGTTATAACAAGTTGAAGAATAATTTATAATATCTTAATCCGATTGTAATGTAAACGTGAACCAAAGACACGGACACACACACGTAACATGAGTTGTGGATATAACGTAATGTGAAACTCGGCCGATAATCTAAACAAGTGCATACGACGGACCACCGGCGGGACAGAGACGACGATATACCGCCCCTCACGCGACAGACGAGGACGGATGCAGGACGTGAAATGCCGCTGCAGGGCTTCAGTTAACGGATTTCTTTCTACACAATCCAATGTGTCGGGTGCACTGTCTGTGTGCAAAATATAGAACATAGGTGCTACTTTGAATACATATCGACGTGTTATAACGTTATCGATATAGAAATATTTTAATTGGGCAAATAGAATGATGGCCACTTTTATAAAATGTGTGAAATAATTGGCATTTATAATTTATTATTAAAATATATACCTAATTTAAGACTATTAATACGTCAATGGTGACATTCAAATATCTTTTCCGAATATGTGTCGTAAATAGTTTTACTACATTGTGAAAAATGATAATTTTTTAAACCTATCGTTGGCGTTGTGTATGATTCTGGTTACTTACTTATTCGTAAAGGAAGCGCATGTGGTTCAGGTTTCCGCGGCGGGACAAATATTTTTCCGTGTCTGGCTGTCGACATATCTTAGTACTCTTGTACTGCCCACAAGCCACTCTTTTGTGGCTTGATGAATACTTTATTGAATTATGCATTAATTTAGTAAGCATTATCACGAAATTAACACATCATATTGCTGTATTAGTACTACTAAGTGCAGTATAAACAACCCATAAACTGTGATAATGGATTCGATTCGACGGGTTGTGCAACATTTTACAGGGCTTCCGATTTATTTCACAAAAAAATCATATATATCAAATAGCCAGGTTTTGGTGTGGATGGAAACATAGAATATAAACACCGTCAATTTTAAATGTGCCAAATATTTACTTATTTGCTTTTAAGTCCGACTTAGCTTTAGAAAAAAATAAGTAATCTGATAGATTTCACAAGAACTGCATTTTTTTAGATACATTGTCTGTAATTTTAGCGGTTTAAAACATATGCATAAACATTCTTGAATAAAATATAATAAAACAAACCAGTAAATAACAAACTCGCTTTCGTAATTATAATATTACTTAATAGAGTTTATAACTTAACTTTGGGATATTTTGATAAACAATACTAATTTCTGTTCTTGTTTTGTGTCTATGTTAAACGGTACATATTACCAAAATCGCAAGTCACAAATAGGTTAAATAAGTGGTGAAAGAGCGCCCATTATGATCCTACCTCTGAATGAAATAATCAAAGCTAGCCCCGTGACTTATTGGAGTCGGAAGCGCCTTTACTTGAGATCCGCTGGCTCACTCCACGAATGTTTAACTATTTAGCGCGAGCATCGGGGGTGTATCGTATACGTTTGAATATTGCTAATATTTTGCCCGATGAGGTTCTACTCGTATCTTCTGCGTATCCATATTCTGCATTCCGATGGCATCGTCGCAAGTATTTTTTTGTTTTTCTTGCAGAATTATTTGACTTATTACAACCGGTCGCTTGCCAACATCAGTCTTTTCGAGAGCTTCTGTAGCATTGGTGAAATTTACTCATTCTAACACTTTGAATTTCTGCAATATATTCTACTTCTAACATTTTTCAAGATGGAATGTAATTAATAAAGCTTTGTAATTATTTTTACGTCACATTAGTTATAGTTCAAGATTCATTCGAAGGTATGTTAAGGATTAATCACTTGTGATTATTTTTATATTATGAACGCTAACTTTTCCACGTTCCTTATCGAACAAGTCCATCTAAACTTGTCTGGAGGATGGCACCGATAGCGATTGGACTGCCGACTGTAACATTACTATTTTACGCATTTTATTACTTTCTTCCGGTTTTCAATAAATGAATCAAATAATCAAATCTTCAACTATCTCGGTAACGATTATTATAGAAGCGTTAAATTCCTATCAATCATATTAAAGTGAGGTGAAAGTGGTCAATGTACGAGGTACGCACAGCTTTATATGTTTGTTGCGTGAAAACCAAAAATAAACACAGCATTAACGATTAATAAAGTCAGCTCTTCATCTAAATGCCTTCACCGCGTCAGGTTCAGGATTCCGTATTTGTCGTTTGTAAAAGCAATTTTAGTTTAGGTACCTCAATGTTATTCGCTTGTACATCAAAGCGCGTGAAAAATATTATACTAATGAATTTAGGTATAACTCTGTTAAAATTACTTTCGCAACCCAACTTGAATGTAAGATACACACAGTCCGCCTCGGCTTTACCTGAAAGGAAGGTTGTTTGATATATCATAATCTACTGTTTACGGTTTAAAGCTACATCTGAACCTGGTCATTTAACGGGATATCCGCTATGAAAAAAAAAAGAATCATAAACGTGCAAAGAATACAGACACGTTGAAATTAAGTTGTATAGATAAAATTAGTGGATATAATTCAAAAGTTTTTCGTTTCAATTCGCCACGCTGACGTCACTGTTGGTTTCAAAATTGCCTAGACCTCCATTTCCGCGTTATAATGTCTGTCTATAAAACCTGTAGAGTTAGAAGCAGGTACATTTATTTTGTCGGCGCAACGAATTTATCACCAGCCGTGATTGGACGATTCTTGCGGAAGGTGCTGCTGTTTGTTGTGTGCATCCTAGCACTCTTGTCCAATGAGAATTAAATAGTGATGGTGCGTCTTGATTCCGAATCTAAGGTCGGACCTAGCGGCCGAGTAATTAACGTCTCGCTAGTTTGTTTTGTACATATGTTTTTAAGGTTATTAAAAAATATGTAAAATAAACCATTGTTTTCTGTTGGTAATTCTTATTAAAATTTTAATTGCTGTGTTCATATTAATTTGTCGTGTATGTCATTTGTATATAATTTGTAATAATGTATTTTCCTGCATAATAGACAGTTATTCTGAAGAAAATATCAAATGCGAGACTAACAGCCGCTGCCAATAAACAATCCCAATCCAAAATTTGCCGTTTTAGATTGACAGCTCAATATTTTTTCTGATACTATATTGCCAATAATCAATCTCAGTAGTGAAAAAACTATGGCAACATGACAAGAGACCAAACGAAAAGTAGAAAACAGTCCAGATTGACTTCAATCTAATTTTTTCGATTGATTATTGCCATCGGCCGTTAATAAGGTTGCGGAAGATGGATAACTAATATCTACTATTTGGCATTTTCCTTTACAGTTATCTGTGACGCCTGGTTATTTCACTGTCTTGTATAAAGTCGAAAGGTCGGATATTAGAGTGATAACCATAATCGCCGAATTGTTTAATGTCTTTGCTTACACGTGTCAAAATTTATTGAATTAGACTAGATATATCGTTTAGATTTAAATTTATCGAAATAGTTAAAATGCTAATGCATTATCTTATGCATTATCTTATTTATGATGAAGTTAAACAGAAATCTGAATTAATAGATTACAGCAGCACGTGTAACTCGTAGAAAATATAGATCAAAACTGAGAAAAAACTCATGAAAAACTATTATTTTTTAATTTATTATCATCCATTAATGTCCCGCTGCTGGGCAAAGGCCTCCTTCCTTTCCTTTCAGATAGTGCGGCCTTGCGCGATTTGGGACCAATCCTGAAGAAAGCTGTCGATTTTACCTCTCTTACCTACGCCTAGGTCTGCCGCGTCGTCTTTTTGGTGTTAGGGACGCCTCTAAGTGCATTTTCTTGCCCACTGCTTTGTTGCATGCGACAGACATGACCGACCCACGGCTACTGCCAAGTTGAAGTGGTATGAAATATATTGTCTCATTAGATTTTACAATTGCCCTCTGCTATCACAACAAATAACCAACATACTAACTGCAATTGCTTTTTGGATATCCAAAGCAAGAGTATTGCTATGACACCAAAAACTTCATTGATTTTTTTAAACAATACAACCAATAATATATTTCTTGTTTTAAAAATCATACTAAGTATTATTTTCTAAATTAATAGTGAAAATATTGATAAGCAATAATAGCAATGCTAAGGACAAAATATCACGAAGGAACACTCCGGAAAATTTAAACTAATAAAATATTACCCAAGCTAAGACATGTAAATCACATGGTCGAGAAAACGACTGTGAATGATGTGACTATTCGAAGTATTTTTACACTATTCGCTACCTACCTGAATAATTCTAAGCAAACAACCCTCCGAGCAGATATAACGAGTCTGCTATTGACATTATAATAAAAAATGCTTCACCCACCAGCACTCTGTATTACCTGGGCTGCGTGAACTTGGGTGGTACGAAATGGACCGCAAACATCACAATCAAAGCAAACACTAAAAGATCTGCCCCGATCCAAAAACGGATTGACGAAGGATACTTCTGAACCAAATATTTACTAATGCCGCGTCTGAGCAAAAACTGACATTTTTGTATCAGATATCTGTGGAATTCTCACGTATTGAAATATAGTATTTAAATGAAGAATATCTAACGAGTTGGTTTGTTCATATTTTAGTTTGAAACAAATGATTTTCAATATGATTGAGGGTAGGGTAACGTAATAGATAATCAAACTAACCGAATAAAAATATGACGTAATCGATGATATTTCTAAGCGACCTGAAATAAGCAATGTGAAAAATTAAACAATGGCCAGGTAGCACTTAAGTAACTTAGTCAAATAGTTCGATGTGGAGACCCTTCACGGATGCCTATGTTCAGCAGCGGACTTCCTGTGGCTAAATAGATAGACAGAATTTAAATTCATCGCACATTCTTATTCATTTTACCTTATCAATGACGGTTTCGTAGAGATTTGATCAATATTATAATCACATGATTCATCTTCATAATTAGCAATTACCTATGTGTTTTCCGATTGTTTTGTAACGAATCAGAACAAAATTCATATTGAGTATTTTTTTAAATAAGATTGCGTGGCCTTATTCCGGGCACTGACACCCGACACGGGCAATTCTTTATGAGTTATTAGCTTTAAAGTCTTCTGTATTGGCCATGATTGCTTTATTTCCAAGAAAGATTAAGGCCAGGTAGCCCATTGTAAAAATGGAGCCATGATGAGTTTATGCATGTTCAAAAAATATGTGCTTGGCTCCCCGCTGGATTTTATGATAGATGCAAATATAAGATCACACAGGCAGTGGGTCTTCTAGTGTCCTTTCTTGATTCCATTTTTTTAAAGAGACATTTAAAAATTATTTTCTAGTAAAGTTTCTACATGTTAAATTATTTTATTGTTAGTGACATTAGCGAATCCCAGTGATCTTGCCAGTAGACTTATGATTTCTTGTGCGCACTATCTCACCTTATAAGACTTTAATGATTAGATAAAGTATTGATTATTATTGGTATCCACTAATCCAATAGGATTCACTCAACAAAAAAAAAACTGTTTGAAATACTCAAGCCTAAATAAGACATAATGTTATCTTATATTTACGCGAATGTTACAGATTGAAATAAAACTAGGGAGGTTAAACATGTAAAAATTAAACTAAATCCGCGATAATATCCGTAAATAATAGTTTTATTTCAACCTAAATAAGACATTCAGATAATAAGATCTATACCTACGACCTGCTATGGGAGCAGCCTTTCATGTTCATTTTTGCAATATCTTCATGTGAATGTTCTAAATTTGATCAAACAATTGATATAGGGTTGTGTTCTGAAACCGGGGAGCAGAACGGCCTTGGGCCGCGGCACGACATCCTGATAAATATTCAAACGTTGCTAGTTCAATAATGGATCGAATACAATAGTCATAGTCGCGAACCGCGCCTTTAATGCCAGCCCGGCATTTTAAAACTGCAAGTGGGTTGACAACTGGCGCATTGGACGTCCGCGGTCTTACTTTATTCTTTCATTATTTTTTTAAAGTTTGCAAGGTTGGATATGTGAGCAGAAAAGTCTTCCCAATTTTATGTTATTTAAATACCTATGTCTAACGGTTACTTATATAGTCTTTATACTGCAGATATAAATCTTGTGTCTTGTGAGTATTTCCTGTGAGTCAATCAAAATGATAGTCAATCACCACGCACTAAAACGGTGAGGGAAAACATCGTAAGGAAACCTGCATACCATAGCGATTTATAAAATTTTCTATGGTATGTAAGTCCGCCAACCCGCACTAGGCCAGCGTGGTGGACTATATGGCCTAACCATTCTCAATCGTACTCTCGATTGTAGAGGAGGCCCGTGCCTTGCAGTGGGACGTATATGGGCTGATACAGATTAACTGCGGGACTTTCCGGTCTCCACAACATTCAAATTTGAAACAAATGTTGGTCAATATCGTAAACATTTGTCTTTATATGGGGATCAAGCGTCTCATTTCGGAACGGCGGCTTAAACAACTTTGCCACAGTCGTTAATATATTGTTATTACAAGTTTGCTAATAAAACAAGGCAACAATAAAAAAAATGGTAACTGTTTAAAACAATGAGACCGGCCAACCTTAAAGCTTTATTTATTTATTTACACTGCATGCATAACTTATTGTATAGGTGGACTTAATGCCTGAGGTATTCTCTAAAATTCAAACCTAAGGCGATGCAGAGATGAGAAGAGGTAGGTGCGTAAACAATTAATTAAAAGAAATGGACAGTAAATAGCATAAACTAACATAAATACAATTTAAACAGAATTAACATCATAAACATAAAACTAATAGGTATATTATGTAAACATAATATATGAAATATATGCTTTAGTGCTAAGCAATCATACAGATAGAATTCCTACGTAGGGCGTTTTACATTGTCCATTGAATGAGCGCAGTAGTCATGTTCAAGCCATGTGCTCGATATTGGATTATTTCAACTTTGTACCGTGAGTTGCGGATGGAGCAGTTTTTTCGCCCTTCGCAGAATTTACAGATTTTTTATATTTATTTTGTATTATATTTGTAATCGACTTCCTGTTACTTATATCGACGTACTTATGTAGAATTGCGAAAGATCCAGCGCAACCGAAAAAAAAAATACATTACATTACCGTACCGCAGGATCAGCTTCATAATGAAACCCTTGATTTCTTAAATGCTCTGCTATTTGTTTATCATCAAGATGTTTTTCAATCTGTGGCTATTGAAATCTTGGAGGATGATGTATGTAGCGGACTTGCTGTAGCTTAGGTATATAATTAGGATATCTCGTGTCCAACAATATTTATCATAAAAATATGAATATCGAGGTATAAGTATTAATATTTGTACGATATATTTCTGTGTTTACTTCCTAGTAAGTCTGCGCAGATGTGCTGTCATGACTTTTGCATGCACCAATTGTACCCACAAATAAATATTATCTCATTAAACACACGTACCGCTCTTTAGTATTCCCTTAATATAACACTTATCTATTCTAATCTATACTAATATTATAAAGCTGAAGAATTTGTTTGTCTGTTTGAACGCGCTAATCTCAGGAACCGCTGGTCCGATTTGAAAAATTCTTTCCGTGTTGGATAGTAATATATATACTATAGCATTCCTCGATAAATGTATCGAGGAATGCTATAGTATATATATCATCACGCTATGACCTATACGAGGGAAGCAGTAGTGACATTTCTAGAAAATACGAGGAAATTTTATTCGTGGTCCGATTGGTCGATGTTCTATATTGATAGTCGGAATAGAACATTTTGACCGCCATTTTGAAACGTGTATTTGCACCCGGGCGGAGCCGGGCCGGACCGCTAGTTTATAAATAAATTGAGAAGCATAACCTCCAATTATTCTTAATGCTTGGATACTCAGACTCCTGCAATTTTATAAGGCAAATAGATTTTCTACGATTATTCTAAAAGTATATTAGACCCATATAGTACACACGCCGGCAGAATTAGAGGAACACGCACAAAAATTTGTTTTTCTTTTTAAATTTTGTTTGCTGTTTGTTTTTATATTTCAGCACCTTTAAAAAATTAAATGATGCAAAAAGATTTTTGGATATTTAGAGTTTTATCGTTAATTATACGCTCTCAAGTGCTTTTAAGATTTTTTTCACTTTCAAGTGGTTTCACAAAATTTTGTTTAATTTCATTTTATGTGACTTAAGATATTTTTATTGTTATTGTTTTTAGAGTACCTGTCTTGTAGGATATAAATTGAGTGGCTTATTTTCCACTGAAGTTGCCAGAGCGGTAACAATGATTGAAAATGGTCAAGGGTAGGATTCAGTAAGTCGCGCATTGGGTGTGTCTAATCTGTCGTCTTTCTCAACGTTAAACGTTAGAGGCACATAGGCTCTTATGTGCGGATGCCAGGATAAGGCAGAAAACGGTGGACCAGTACCCAGGATGGTCATTTTATACGGCTGAAAACTTTGAGAAATCGTCTTTAAACGGCTATTCAGACCCGAAACATGTCACAAGAAGTCCGTGATGTTAATATCAGTGAGCGTACAGTGAGAACACGTTTAAATGAAGTTGGACTGATGTCTTACGTTCCGTCAAAAGCTCCAAAACTCGAGGTGGTACATAAAGTAGCCAGATAAGCTTTTGCTCATCAACACCGCGACTGGACAAATGAGTGGAGCCGAGTTTTGTTTAGTGATGAAAGCAGTTTTGTTGTGAATTGCATAGAAGGAAGGGAGAGGATCTGGAGGTATCGAGGAGAACGCTAATCGAGGAAACTTTACTGAAAGAGGTGTGTTGTGGCGGAGGGTCAATTTTGGTATGGGGTGGTATATGTTTGGAAGCACGCGCGGAGTTAATACTTATAGAAAATGGGTCTTTAGCTGCACAAAGATACGTCGCAGAGATCTTAAAGTCCCATGTATTGTCTTTTGCACCATCCATAGGCGAATATTTTTTATTTATGCATGATAATGCGCGGCCCCACACAGCGCAAATGGTTCGCGACTACTTAAATCAGGCCCAAATCGCGCAAATGGATTGCCCAGCAAGATCACCAGACATGAATCCCATAGAGAACGAATGGGACGTTATCGGAAGAAAGACAAATGGAAGAAACCAAGCCCCTAAGATCGTCCAAGGATTAAAATTCATGTTAGCGCAAGAGTGGGAGAATTTGTCGCAAAAAATGATTGATGACGTCATTAAAAGCATGAAGGATCATATCCAGACTCTTATCTGAGCCCGTGGTAGCAATACGCATTATTAATTTTCTTAAATTATTTCTGTAAGTTTTTAAAATACACGATTACATTTGACAATACAGAAATTTCATTTTACTGTATTTCCGTTTAATTGCATTTGCGTCATTAATTAAAGTATTTTTTACTCAATTTTAGTAATTTGTTATAAATTTTGCCTCATTTTGAATCCATCCATCCATCCATCAGCCAAAGGAAGTCCACTGCTGAACATAGGCCTCCCCCAATGATTTCCACAGAGACCTGTTGGAGGCAGCCTGTGTCCAGCGACGTCCCGCGACCTTTACCAGGTCGTCGGACCATCTTGTGGGTGGACGTCCTACGCTGCGCTTTCCGCTACGCGGCCTCCATTCGAGCACTTTCCGACCCCATCGGTCATCAGATCTCCGCGCTATGTGCCCTGCCCATTGCCACTTCAACTTGCTAATCCGGTGGGCTATGTCGGTTACTTTAGTTCTCCTACGGATCTCCTCATTTATGATTCGATCTCGTAGGGAAACCCCGAGCATAGCCCTCTCCATAGCTCGTTGAGTGACTTTGAGCTTCCTAATAAGGCCCATAGTGAGAGGCCACGTCTCGGTGCCGTAAGTCATCACTGGCAACACACAACTATCGAAGACTTTCGATTTAAGGCACTGAGGTATTTTGGACGAGAAGACGTCGCGTAGTTTCCCGAACGCTGCCCAACCGAGTTGGATTCGACGATTGACCTCTCTCTCGAAGTTGGACCTGCCTAACCGGACCACTTGTCCTAAATAGACATATTCGTCAACAACTTCGAGAGTCGAGCCCCCAACACCGATGGGAGTGGGCACAACATGGACATTCGACATGATCTTCGTTTTGTCCATGTTCATTTTAAGACCCACCTGTTGGGAGACTCGATTGAGGTCTTCGAGCATAGTGCTAAGGTCTTCCAGCGATTCTGCCAAAACTACAATATCGTCGGCAAACCGAAGGTGAGTGATATACTCGCCGTTGATGTTGATGCCGAATCCTTTCCATTGCAAGAGCTTGAAGGCGTTTTCCAGCGCGGCAGTGAACAGTTTCGGAGATATGACATCTCCCTGTCTCACGCCTCTCTGTAGTGGAATAGCCTTCGTACTCTGATCCTGTACTCGGACCGACATGGTGGCGTTGTTGTATATACACTTCAACGCTTCGATGTACCGATAGTCTCATTTTGAATATTGAAAAATAAAAACATTCAGTTATTATAATATTTTCTAAGAAATTCAATATTTAACGCGTGTTCCTCTAATTCTGCCGGCGTGTGTATTGTGATTGTCATAGAGATTTTAGGTAAATAGGGCAATTATCGCGTTGCTTAGCGACAATTCCGTGTACAGTGGCTGTTTTTCCTGTACCGTTGAATGTAGGTTAATCTTATAAACAACAGGTCAAAATGTATGAACCGTTGCTTAATAAAGTCGTGACTGAACAGCAAAGCAAATGTCAAATTGGTTGTTAATTGCGACAGTTGCGACTATTCGATATTTAGAAACTCAATTACAACTGTGTAATGCTGCGGTGAACAGTTATCGCTAGTTTAAACATGGCTTGTCTACTAAAACTCATTATTCTTAAAATAACCATATTATGATAAATGCATCGCGAATAATAGGATTTTAGGGATGTATTACAGTTTACATACTGTATTCACAAGGATTAGGTTGAGGTGCCAATTGTGCTATCCGCAGTTCACCGATTGTTCTTCCGTCCCAAGGTGTGATCGCTGCCGAACCTGTACCTGACATACACAAATACTTCAATCTAGGACACCTCATATGAGTAGTTCCATTAAAAAAAATCCACACAATGCAAATTGATTAACTATTGTGGCTTGACGACTTTTACCATTGGTTATTGGTAACAAACGACACTAACAAATATCATTTACTCCGGGATACGACAGGACTCAATAATTTTACCACGGAATAGTAAATACACTCGCTTCTTTTATTCGATTAAAACAACAAAGCTGTATATAAATATTAGCTCATATACGTCCCAGTACAGGGCACGGACCTTCTCTATAATTGATATTAGATTGAGAGTGGTTAAGCCATATAGTCCACTACACTGGCCTAGTGCGGGTTGGCAGAATTCACATGACATAAAGAAATTACAAATCACTATGGTATACAGGTTTATCACGATGTTTTCCCTTACTGTAACAGTGCATGGTTATTAACTATCATAAACATATGACTCCGAAAAGTCAGAGGTGTGCCCTGGGATTTGACCCTAAACCTTCGATCACCGCGAACATGTTGGCAGCAGCGTCTCGTCCTTTACTAACAGGCCACCACGCAAGCAAGCACCGAAGCAGTGGTATCCCTCAAATATCATATAATTTGTTAGATTCAATTTCAGTTTTAAAAAAACCGGCTTTAACGGTAAATGGAAACATTTTGAGAAATCCCTTCAGACCCGATATGTAGATCCTAAATAGAATATGAATAATATGTCAAGTCTCACAACTTTCATTAGATGGTATTGGTGGACTTGCAAGCAACAGCAATCAAGCAGCTGGTCGTATGATTAAAAGCCAAATCATTTTGCAACATGGCTGAAAGCGAAGGTCACGCCGACCCCATGAAAGTGTAGAACAGTAAGAAAGAATACGCGACGAAATTCAAACTATTTTGAAAATCGGCTAAAAATAGTATCAAATTTGACTTCTCACGCAAAGTTGGCCATTTGACTTAAGAGCGTTTACACCTTGCGCGCAAAGTCATCTATAGGTATTTCTTCGTTAATTTCACGCACATATAAGCGACCAAAGCTGTGTGCGTAAAGCTGCCGCGTCGGCTCGCTATACAGTCAGCTCAACCAACTTTAATCCGTGCGCTTCAAAATTGTAACATTCAATTGAAATGTAACTTATGATTTATACCGGGTATCTCAAGACTGCTACCGAAAACGAAGCTGGGTGGTAGTTTTAGTGGCTACAAACACCATGCAATTAAAAATTTCGCATAGAAACGCGACAAATATTTTTTATTATTTTTTAAATATCGTCATTTTTGGGTGGTAAATCCATAGTTCTTGCTAAAATAATAATTTAAACTCTTTTATACCTTAGAGTATTTATAAATAAAAGGATATACACTATTATTTTAGGTAAAAATGTATTTACCACCCAAATATGGCCATAGCAAAAAAAAATAAAAAAAAATTGTCGCTTTTTTTTGCAACTTTTTCTGTTGCATTGTGTCTGAAGTCGCTAAAACTACCACCCGGCTTCGTTTTCGGTAGCAGTCTTGATATACCCTGTATATTAGTAATATGATACCATAAAAATATTTTATTTGCATTATAAGTAGAAAAATATTACTGTGCAAGCAATGAACAATACAAATTTAGATACTAATCATATTTTCGTTATTATTACATTGTTAAATTGCATTCAAATCAGTGTTCAATCAGTAGACACTACGGACGTTTTATTAATCATTTCGTGTTCGAACACATGAATAGAGTTAGGGGCCTTACAACCCCTTACAATTACAAAATATATTTAATTTTATATTACAATACATAACATAATTTAGCCTCGCAATTACATCCCATTATATTATCTGAAACATAATTTATACACACTACAAAATCATTGTAGGTAATAAAAAAAATTGAAATATTTAACTACCAAAGTACTAAGATGTGGCAATCGCAGTCCGCGCGTGGCTATTTTTACTACGCACGGCAAAAATCGACTGCAGTCAGGCCGGAGCGACGAGCGATACGTCCTCCCTCTAGAAGGCCTTGCGGCGGCCTGATTTAATGCACGTCGGACAGCGTGTTTTATAGTGGTTTTTAAAATATTTGTAGAGAACATGAAAACTAATTTTGTTGAAATATAAAAATGGTAATTTATTGATAAGATGTTCTTCTATTATAATATGCAATTGCTTTAAAAAATTATGTACGATAAGTTAGTGAAAAAAAATATGTTCTTGACGAGAGTTTCTGAATAATTTCGCATTGTTTAAATTTTTGTTTTTCAGGAACTAAACACAAAAAGATTATTTTTCTCAGCAAAATCCCTCCATAAGGGTCTTAAAAGTCTGATAATATTTTTATTTTCATCTTATATTTAGTGATTTCGGATATCTTAAGCTTCTAAATTGCCATTTAAAGCCCAAATAACGGAACTTGTGTTTAGTAATCCTTATAGTACTCACAAATTATCCATCAATCTATAATGCTTTCCACCAAAATCCCTAGATGACAACCTTTTCTAAAATTAGTACTAATTATTTTTCCTTTAAATTGTTTATTGGTGCCTATTAACTCGTTTGAAAAGTCCCGTTTTTAAGCCAAAAAGCACGCGGAAAGTATAAACGCTCTTAATTACCAGTGGCATTTGGCAACAATAAAAGCCGATTTGTTCCAACGTACCAATCCGATATTAAAGCCCCGAATTTAGTTCGATACATACTCTAAGCATGCCATAATTCAATCATTATAATAACAGTTCCATAATTATACTGTCCCAGTGACGGTCGCAGCCTGTAATGTTCAAGAGGGATCAGTCTCTTGATAATTTAATATTCTTATTTATTTATTTTAAAATGGAACACCATCAGCATAATATAAACTCATTTGCAAAAAAAAAACGGGCACCTAAGCAATAAACCATTTCAAATGTTACTATTGGTTTGTTTGATAATTATAGGTAGTTTTACTTTCACAATTTTGTAAATTAGTAAGCAAATAATCGTTTTCGTCAGTATTATCATAAAATTTTGATAAAATTTATGGGTTTTAATGCTAAAGTTCACTAGTAGTGTATGCTCGCTAGTAGTGCATATGCTCGTGAAGTAAAAGTTAACAAAGATTTTTGTTTGTTTTTTCTTTAATAAAGTAAAAGCAGATAAATGTTTAGTATCGAGTGTGACCCCCTCCAGCTGAAATCACAGCTTGAATTCGTCTGGGTATGCTAGCGAGGATATCCCGGATACTTGCTTGCGGAATACGTTCCCACTCCGCGGTAATCACATTCTTCAGCTCTCTGATGGTCTGCGGAGCCGGTTGTACTAATCTCACGCGTCATTTCAGAACGTCCCAGAGATGCTCTATAGGATTGAGGTCGGGACTTCGAGCTGGCCAATCCAAACGACGAATGCCGACCTCTTGCACATACGCTTCCACATCGCCAGACCGGTAGGCGCGAGCGTTGTCGTCCATAAAAATTGAGTCTTCGCCTAAAGAGGCCAATGCGGGTTGTGCATGAGGAATTAGAACTTCCGTTATGTATTGATGTCCAGTCAGTGAGCCGTTTTCAATGAAGACTAACTCTGTACGATCCATTGAATTTATTCCTGCCCAACACATAACAGAGCCCCCACCATAAGGTGTGATTTCTTCAAAACAAGCCTCTGCAAAGCGTTCTCCTCGTCTTCGTAGCACTCGCCGACGTCGATCTTCACCGAACAGAGATATCTTGGCTTCATCGGAGAACAATACCCTATTCCAGTCTTCTTGAGTCCATGACTCACAATTTCGAGCAAACCTAAGCCTGGCAACTCTGTGCTCACGGAGTAACTTAGGGCCGCGGGCCGGGCGATGACTGCGTATATTGGCCGCGAGAAGCCTCCTCCTGACCGTCCATAGACTAATATGCACATTTTTTACTTCTTCGAGGTTGTTCTTAAGGTCCACATACGAAGACTTGCGATTTCTCAATGCGCGACTCACAAGAAAACGATCATCCCGTGGTTGGGTACATGGTTTTCTTCCAGAACCAGGCTCAATCCTATAGAGCATGTCTGGGACGTTCTGAAACGACGCGTGAGATCAGTACAACCGACTCCGCAGACGATCAGAGAGCTGAAGAATGTGATTACCGCGGAGTGGGAACGTATTCCGCAAGCAAGTATCCGGGATATCCTCGCTAGCATACCCAGACGAATTCAAGCTGTGATTTCAGCTAGAGGGGGCACACTCGATACTAAACATTTATCTGCTTTTACTTTGTTAAAGAAAAAACAAACAAAAATCTTTGTTAACGTTTACTTCACGACCATATGCACTACTAGCGAGCATACACTGCTAGTGAACTTTAGCATTAAAACCCATAAATTGTATAAAAATTTTATGATAATACTGACGAAAACGATTATTTGCTTATTAATTTACAAAATTGTGAAAGTAAAACTACCTATAATTATCAAACAAACCAATAGTAACATTTGAAATGGTTCATTGCTTAGGTGCCCGTTTTTTTTTGCAAATGAGTTTATTAAATCGCTTATCGCTTAAGATTCTTATGGATATCATCAAAGTAACAGTAAATCGATACACGCACAATTTCTAAAAAACAACAAAAAGGAATGTGAGCGAGAGCTCCTAACAAAGATAACCGTATCGACATTCCCATCAGAGGTAGCTACAAAAACTAATTTATAAAAATTCCAACGGCAATGAACATAGAAACAAGAGCAACAATTTGTAATCTGTCGAATTGGCTTATCGTTAGCCAGCCGCTGCATTCAAAATGTGTAAAATTTTCCACGAAAGGGACTTATCTACAGCGTCGCTCGTAAATTAATAATACATTTTGAGTAGCGCAGCTCGCTCGCTCACACGGGAACTGTGGTGAAATGTGCGCACTCATTCTCGCCTTTTAAAATATTATTGGGAATTGGATAACACAGATTTACTCTCAGCCATGCGGGTGATCCCCTGTTCATTGCGTTTGATGGGAAAATTGGGATGGGAGAAGTCATCCATAGGCTTCTTTATAATAATCATAATTGCCCAATTCCAACAAACAATTCAAGTGTATTATCCTAAGACATTCCTCAATGTTTTGAGTTGTTTTTAAGTATTTAGTCGCAAAGCAAAGAGTAAATATAATATGCATATACTGACTTAGATTTGTAATGGACTTTGTCCCTCATCACAGCGACAAAAGATTATTCAAAATAATATCATTTAAATCCGCCCGATAATATCTCTTCCTTAGAGCAATTTCGTTTTACAAATAATAAATTGATGTAATACGTATTAAATGTAGAACTAGTTCAATTATTTATGTTAAAAAAAGTTTTTATGCATACTAGACCATTATGGGATGTGATTCCTTGAATACCTAACTTTTAGTCCTCTGTTGCATTTGAAGCTAAGCATCATCGTTAATTTTTTATTCAAAACGAATATTTTCGAAAGTAGTCCTTCATCACAGCCTCATTACATCCTGTTCGGGGTTTTGATCTCTTCTTTCTCAAGAATGTAAGTGTAAGCCGATCTGCAGAACAAGAAACAATACTTTATAATAAGAAGTATGCGAAGAGAAGCTTGTGATTTCCCATCGCTCGGTGATTGCACTTTTACGTGGTGTATCGAGCCAGCCAGCGCCTAGCGTTACAAGCTGTGGCTTTTTGCCACGCCATTGAATTGTAAATGCGTTGTGGAGTGGTTCTGGCAAAAACACGCGCCGGATTCCAACCGCGTCTGGGGGAAACTGCGCTGTGAATGCACATTACGGTGTTATGCACTACGAGACTACACCATTTTCTAACATTATTGTTACTGATTTTGTAATATTTTCCTGACTTTCTCCAGTTCCTGTAGGTGGGCCTTTTTATGAAACCCCGTTTGGACACAAGCATGGGGGAAGAATATTCGTATTGGCCCGAATTGCATCTATGGTACACCATGGTGGTTGGCAAAATGCGTCAGCGACCCACACATATGTATCATAGCCGAGACTCCGCCTTTATTTACCCAGTTTCAATTATACTTACATAACATCGATGGATATTCTATTTTCATAAAGACTAAAATGACCTTGTGACTGCGTGAATAGTTCTTTTCCTTACTATTTTCAATCGTACTCCCGATTCAAGAGGAGTCCTGGAGAAGATTGGATAGGAGCCCTGCGGTGGTACATATATGGGTGATACAATTTACAATTGCTTAAATGATCTTATAAACGCTGCGTTACACGTGCCATGTGTTTTCTAATCATCAACTATTTTTTTGGGCAAGAATTCATCGCTATATGAGATGAGACGGAGACCAGTAAACACATCATATGGTTAATGTTAGTTTTTAAAACACTAGTTTCGGCATCCGTCTCCGTACCAGATCTACGTTTTGACAGTCTCCGTGGCGCAGTTGGTTAGACGCCGCCTGTATAACGAGAGGCCGCGGGTTAGATCTCCGCACCGAAAGAAATGTTTGTGCGATTCACAAATGTTTCTTTCGGGTCTGGGTGTTTGTGAGACCGAAAAGTCTGTTATAGTCCCTGATACCCATGACACAAGACTCGATCTTACTGTGGGGTCAGGACTATGTATGTGACTGTGGGGTGTTATTTAATTTATTTAGTTATTTCAGCTAAAATGTTAAGAGACTGACTTTGCATTTTAATACCCTTGGACGGTTGTATGTTTAACTATTCGGATTGCAATAATTACGAAGTACTTAATAATTGGCGTATTGCATCATTTACCTTACTCAACCCACTGTATATTACCTAAAGTTCAGACCAAATATGTTTATATTTGGTTACCGAAGAGAAGGTCTGTCCCCAAAACTTCATCGTATGTATATCGGTTTCTCACGATTAATTATGCATATATCCAGAATTAATTTCTATCGTCTTGTGAACGAAAACGTAAATACTCAGAGAATAATTTACAAGATACATAATTGCGTAAATCTTGCAGTAAAATTATTGACATTTTAAGTAACTCAAACGTAATTATAGAATTTTAAATAGCTTTACACTGCCTACACTCACCATAGAAACTCCCTCAAATTGACTCAAAATTGCATGCAACCGGCCTCAAGTTAACTATCGAATCAAATAATGGAATCTTGACTCCTTTTGGACACTTATACGGCATAAACTTTATTTTATTGTATGTACAATGACTTAAACACAGAAAAAGACACCTGATGATAAGTAGAGTGCGATCCAGGTGTAGAATGGCAACATAAAATTGAATCTCGCCGTCTCATTGATCTGTTGGAAGTGACCTGCGTCCAGCGATTTGATGCAACCTTAACCACGTAGTCCGTCCATCTTGTAGACGGCCGCCCGACACTACGCTTGCCTGCACGTGCCCTACTCCAGAACCTTTCAGCCCCAGCGGCCATCAGTTCTTCGCGCTATGTGTCCGGCCCACTCCCACTTCCAATTTATTTGCTAACTTTTGGATGTAGTTAGTAGTAGTAGGTACGCCTTGTTGAATTGTATTTTGTCAATATTCAGTATCATATTTTTAAATAGTACAAACATCTTCACCCATTCTTATCCAGATCGTCAATTCACTTTTTAGTAAGATGTCCGACTCTACACTTGCTGGTTCATGTCCTCCACTCAAGAATTTTCAGCTCTATAACCCATCTGTCCTGTTCCCCGCCACTGACTCTAGTTAAAGTTACGGAGTTTTCAGACACAATAGGAACGCCAAGAGGAGATAGACTGCTCCAACTCTGACTCCTCTGACTCTAACAAATTATGGAAATCCTCGGGCGATATCTATATTCAGCGGTGAACTTTCTGTTGCTGAAGAGAGAGAGAGAGAAAGAGAGAGAGAGAGAAATTGCCTAAAAACAATGCAGTAATGTATAGTGTCAGTGACTCAGTCGTAGACTAATCGCATGGACTGTTATTTCGTCCAACCCGTGTAGATAATACGTATGTACCTATACGTTACACGTGTGTCGTATATCTAAGGTCACTTGTACTAGACGGCCGTAAATATATTTTTTTATAGAAATGATGTATTTTTACGACGCTTCGAGAGCAGATAATACATTTTTTATCACTTTATTTGAGCGGTAGGATATTGAGTTAGCAACAAACGACTATTGGTTCGGTTCTCAGGTGTGAAAAGATGTCACTTTGGAAAATAATTACGCGATATTCCCAAAACAAAAAATGCATCTCACACTAACGAGCTACACTGGAAGAAAGCTTTGCGCAGGCCGGCATTATTGTGTCCACAGCGATAACGAGCGAGCGATAACTGTATATGGAAGAACCTTCTTACCATCAAATATATTGTAAATATTGTTTGGCCTTGAAAAGGTAAAGAGTTTTTTTTTATCATATTGGTCCCGCATACGAGCAGACTAGTTACCTGACCGTTAGTGATCACTGCCGCCCATGAAAATCCCCATTGATTGGACCACGGATGTGTTGCCGGACCATCAAATCAAAAGGGGCACGGAAAGGAAAAAAGATGGGAAGGGAATAGGCGAATCGGTCATCCGACAATGTCATTTACCGAACGAAAGACGGGAATTAAAGCTGTCGCTTCACGTCGATCTCCTGTAAGATAATGGTATCACCTGAACGAGCCTGCCTATTCATGCTGAGTTGTGACTGACAATAGCGTGGCTTTACCTCAAATAAAAACTATTTACGTCATGCTGGTCATCAGATTTTCAATATGCGAAAATTAATATTAACGATATCGCTAAAGACAAAAATAGACAGTCCAAAATTTATAAAATATGAAGAAGCTTACAAGCAGTAACTAGCTGCGCAGACGCCACTGATGGGGAAAGAATGAATTCAGTCGTTATAATATATTATTGAACATCTTATATCTATTTATAGTGAGTCGTGTCTATAACATATGATCAGTGTGGTGACTCATTGGTCACGATCATTGTGCCTCACATACATTAACTGGGTGTGAACTACAACGGAAATTGATTCACAAGAATTTTCAAGTAGATTTTCAACATGCCCATGTACCATATCAAAGTTAGAACCACGATAAGTTGTAGCAATTATAAGTTACCTGCGACTGGAACTTGTTCACGGCAAGGTAAGATGTTCCTTCCATTTTTTTTATTGCTATGATTGGCGAATCGTGCATGCCATTCGCCTGAAGGTAAGCCATTCGCCTTCTCATGAACAGAAGCAAAACCAAACAGCACCTTAAATTACAAAACAAATAAGTACTTGGCATTAAACTGCGCTCGCCACCCTGAGACATAAGATATCAAGGGCCCTACTATATTCATCCGAACGAACAAACGAACGAACGAACGAAGTTCCAAACTTCGGACAAACGAAGTTTTTTATACGATACGAATGTATCTATTCTGTAAAAGTTCGAATTTGTATAACGTACACCGTAACTATAAGTCTATGGTTACGACCATAAATCAATAACGACCATAAGTTTTATGTAGGTACATTCGTATCGTATAAAAAACTTCGTTTGTCCGAAGTTTCGAACTTCGTTCGTTCGTTCGTTCGGATGAATATAGTAGGGCCCCAAGTCTCAATAAGTCCAGTTGTTACTCTGGCTACAATATCCATCAAACCGAAACACAACAGTGCATTAACACTGCTGTTTGACGGGGGAGTTGACATTGCGCAGGTACACAGGCGGCCTCTGGATTTATCTTGATCTTTCATTTATCTTGACAGCCTCCGTGGCGATGGCGGTTAGATGCCGCTTGTGAAACGAGAGACCGAGGGTTCGATCCCCGCACCGAGAGTAATGTTTTTACGGCCCACAAATATTGCTTTCGGTTCAAGTGTTTGTGAGACCGAAAAGTGTCTCTTAGCTCCTGATACCCACGACACAAGATTCGATCTTAGTGTAGGGCCTGGACTACGTATGTGATAGCCTTTGCTCGCGGCTTTGCTCGCTTGCTTAATTAGGTATAGTTTTTGCATTTTACTTTTGCTTAGTGTATAGCTCTTGGGTGAACTTACTCGTGAGCAAGCACCATGAAACTGACATGCTAAATTGAATTTATCAAAATCCTATTTAAGCGAACGTCTTCATCATAGTAGCTCCAATCTTTAATTTCAGTTCAATCAGTCAAAAATCTAAGAAGATTTATACGGACTTTCATCCCCTATTTTATGCCCTTGGGGGTAGAATTCATCGAAATTTAGCTTTCTTAGCGTATACCTACGTCATAACATCTACCTGCATGCCAAATTACAGCCCGATCCGTACAGTGGTTTGGGCTATGCGTTAATAGATCACTAAGTCAGTCAATCACATTTGAGTTATATACCGAGTCAGGTCATAAATTCTGTAACATGTTTAATATAAAATAATTGAAACAAGTTTATTCATTATGTAACCATTTATATACCAAAATGAACTTAACAAAACATAGATTCTTATGACACTAAAGTTTATTCAAAATGACCTCCTTGATTTTGAATACAGGCCTTCAATCTGCGCGGCCAGTTGTCTATCGCAGCACGAACGAGGTCCATGTCAATATCGGCGGCTGCCTTAATCAAGGATGTCTTGAGTGACTCCAAATTGGGATGAGGTTTTGAGCACGCCTTTTCCTCCAAGTGTTGCCATATCTTGTAATCTAACGGATTCAAATCTGGACTGGAGGAGGGCCAGTCTTCGTGCCGGATGAAGTCGATTTCACGCGCCGCCAGCCAGTCTTGTGAGCTCTTCGCTCTATGAGCTGGCGCCGAATCTTATTGGAATACCCAGTGCCTGTTATTGAACATGGTATGAGAAACAGGTTCCACAAGGTTCGTCAGGACTGTATTTTGATACACAACTGCATTCGTTTTTACACCTTTCTCACAAAAATGTACCTCTGTTAAGCCCCAATAAGAAACTCCCAACCATACCATGAGCGAGGATGGAAAATGATCTCGTTGGACACGCGGAATACGGTTGCTCGCTTCTTCACTACTGTGTGCGTACACCTTATCATTTTGTTTGTCGTAGCTCTCTTCTACGGTAAAAATTTATTCATCTGAAAAAAGAATTTCCCGATATTTTTTTCTCGCGTACCGCTTCAACAAACCGCGGCATCTCTTCTGTCTCAGGTCCATTAGACGAGCATTCAAACGATGTCCTGTTTTTCTTCGATATGCCCGAAGCCCTAAGTCTTCATTTAACACCCTTTTCACCGTGGTTCTGTTTAACCCCATCTGAAGGGCCAACAGTTTCTGCTTACGTTTGGGATTTCTTTGAATTCGCGCCTTCACAGCTTTTATCACTGCTGGAGTCCTAACAGACCGAGGGCTACCACTTCTTGACCTGTCATCTACACTAGAGTCTTCATTGTATCGTTTGATGGTACGATAAACGAATCTTTTGGTTATATTCAAATTTTTCAGTATGTCAATAATTTGAATTGGCGCGTAACCGCAACGATACAACGCAATAACTGCAACACCGTCTTCTTTAAGCGTCCATTCCATATTTAAAAATGAATAAAATTCTAAAAAGTATACATTTTTATTTTCATGAACAATTCGAAATTGGAATTCAATAAACTTTTTTGTGGCCAGCATTCTAAAAGAAAAGTTTTTACTGTTTGGTGGTTATAAGTGTAGGTATTAGAATAAGCACTCACTTCCAGGAACTAACAATAGTATATTTTATAATTTAACACTTAATACATTCAGAGACAGAGTAAAATTATAATTATGCGACTCGGAGCGAGATGTACTCGTGACAAGAGATGGCAGACTGTCCTTTTTCATCCAAATAAACCGACCCTTTTATAGGACTACCCGAATGAGGATCGGTGGGGATAAATCTTACAGAAAATATATTTAAGCCATAAAATAGGGTCTATCCTTTCAACTAAAAATTAAGGTCTGCCCAAACATCTGGGCTATTGTCCAAAGCGAAAGGTTTACCCAAACATGTGTATTATTGTCTAGAAAACATAAATTTGTTGCAAAAGATTGCCGCCACTAAAGAACTTAACTATAATAATACAGTTTTATTGCCCCGACATGAACGGGTCATTACAATTAGGAAACAATAATTTAGAACAACATCTTTTTAACTAATATTATACAATAGGGTACACAAAAATTCTTATTTTGATAAAACGACTCGCAGATGTTTTATGGTTAAACATCTGCAGTCATATCTTAAAATGAAATGCGTGTTTAAATAATGTTCAAATTACAAATAATAAGCGTGTTATTTTATAAGCTAAATCTAAGTTGGCGTATTGCAACCGTTTTAAAAGCTAAATCTAAGTTGGCGTATTGCAACCGCCACAACTGTGTGACAATACTTATGACCTGACTGTGTATATTCAGATTGTTGGGTGTTATATATTTATTTATTTATCTTGGGAAATTATTAAGGCGTAGTGGAAGTGGTGCTATTAATAACTGTGCCTACTCCCTTTGGCATATACAGTCGTATGGTTGTATATGTTTTGGTAGTTTGAGCAGAAAGAAAGGGAATGAGAATAGAAAGGTATTACTGGGATTGCCAACATAAATTCAGGATGTTCTGTGCCAATTGCGAATAATAATCGACGCTGCGTTTGCGACTGCTAGTCGTTGGTATGCGCCTATGCGTTTCAGGGCACTTTTAAACTTGAAGGCACCTATATAAATAGTTATCGAAGTCAACCTTTGGCTTTAGAACAGGAGATTAATATTTGGCTGAAAGGAAAAGGAAAGGAATTATTTCGTGTCGATATTATTTTATTGTTGCTATTGAATAAATCTACCACTTTTAGTTGCTAAGTGTATATTATTATAAGTTCAATTGGTTAGTAGCTATTCTATTTTTTTAATTATAAAATTGGGTATAAATTTATTAATGTTTGAAATGATAAAAATAGAATCAACTTAAAAATATTCCAAGTTACGTGACCATTATAATTATAAGAATTTTAATAATTAATTATGTGGTAATGTTGTTATTTCGCAATGTAAACGTGATACTTATAAGTGTAGGTAACTTAGATTATATACTCGTCTAGATGACACATCACACCTCACCGCGCGGCTCAAAAAAGTCTACCAAATTTGGTAGACTCGCTTCTCACGTACGTCAGTGTCATTTGAACTACATATGGATAACGTGCTCCCGAAAAATAATAAATTATGCCGGTTTGTGCTGTCGAATTGTATCGCAATTGTGTGGGAAAACTGTATAATAATACCAATATCACTTTCTATCGGTAACATTATTGTTAAGAGCGTATACACCTTGCGCGCAAAGTCAACTATAGGTATTTCTTCGTTAATTTCACGCATACATAAGCGACCAAAGCTGTGTGCGTAGAGCTGCCGCGTCGGCTCGCTATACAATCGGCTCAAACAAATTTGATCCGTGCGCTTCAAATATTCAATTGAAATGTAACTGTAATATAATATCATAAAAATATTTTATTTGCATTATAAGTAGACAAATATTACTGTGCAAGCAAAGAATAATACAAATATTGGATACTAATCATATTTTCGTTATTATTGCATTGTTAAGTTGCATTTAAATCAGTGTTCAATCAGTATACACTACGGACGTTTTATTAATCATTTCGTGTTCGAACTCATAAATAGTGTTAGGGGCCTTACAACCCCTTACAATTACGAAATATATTTAATTTTATATTACAATACATAACATAATTTAGCCTCGGAATTACATCCCATTATATTACCTGAAACATAATTTATCATATAACAAAATCATTGTAGGTAATAAAAATAATTAAATATTTTACTACCTAAGTACTAAGATGTGGTAATCGCATTCCGCGCGTGGCTATTTTTACTACGCGCGGCATAATCGACTGCAGCCAGGCCAGAGCGACGAGCGATACGTCCTCCCTCTAGAAGGCCTAGCGGCGGTCTGATTTGATCCACGTCGGACAGCGTGTTTTATAGTGGTTTTTAAAATATTTGTAGAAAACATGAAAACTAATTTTGTTGAAATATAAAAATGGTAATTTATTGATAAGATGTTCTTCTATTGTAATATGCAATTGTTATAAAGAATTATGTACGATAAGCTGGTGAAAAAAAATATGTTCTTGACGAGAGTTTCTGAATAATTTCGCATTGTTTGAATTTTTATTTTTCAGGAACTAAACAAAAAAAGATTATTTTTCTCAGCAAAATCCCTCCATAAGGGTCTTATTAGTCTGATAATATTTTTATTTTCATCTTATATTTAGTGGTTTCGGATATCTTAAGCTTCTAAATTGCCATTTAAAGCCTAAGTAACGAAACTTGTGTTCAGTAATCCTTATAGTACTCACAAATTATCCATCAATCTATAATGTTTTCCACCAAAATCCCTAGATGACAACCTTTTCTAAAATTAGTACTAATTATTTTACCTTGAAATGGTTTATTGGTGGCTATTAACTCATTTGAAAAGTCCTGTTTTTAAGCCAAAAAGCGCGTGCAGGGTATAAACGCTCTTAAACCACTATTATTTGAAGAAAACATGAACTTTTAATTCATTATTTTGAAGATGAGTTTCATTGGCCAGTGTTGTCAATTTATTACTAGGAAAATTTGTTGAAACTCTGGGAGAAACTATAAAACACAAATATCATTACATAATATTTTAGATCAGAATAACAACAAGAAGAATGGCATTATTTATTGAATTAGTAAATAAAACTTACCTACACGATATTAAGAGCGTATACACCTTGCGCGCAAAGTCAACTATAGGTATTTCTTCGTTAATTTCACGCACACATAAGCTACCAAAGCTGTGTGCGTAGAGCTGCCGCGTCGGCTCGCTATACAAACGGCTCAAACAACTTTGATCCGTGCGCTTCAAATATTCATTTGAAATGTAACTGTAATTATAATATCATAAAAATATTTTATTTGCATTATAAGTAGACAAATATTACTGTGCAAGCAAAGAATAATACAAAGAACATCGGCGAAAATGGACCATGAACGGGACCAGTTATGAATGGTACATCAAAAATTTTCATAATTTATTAGAGTCAAAATGCATATTTCAATTTATTTTAAAAAACCCGGATAAAAAAGAAAAACTTAAAGTGTTTTTAATAATATTGAACGCATATGAGTGCGTTCCATCAGTCATACTTTGTTTCAAAATAAGGTTTTAACTACAACGTTGAAGGTAGTACTAAATTAAAAAAAAGTGTAGGTATTTTCTATGACACATGACTTTTCTTTGCGCTGTCATTTTGCTTTCTTTTGATTTCCGATTTACGACTACTGTTAATTTTCTGTTTATATTTGTGTCTTGGCTTTAATCACGGACTCCGATATACCCTTGTATTTCTGACCACTTTGTAAGATTGACCATTGTATAACAATAACGCTTTGTGATTTCGTTTAAAGTGTGAAGTATTACCATATTTCCAACATGAACTCGGAACAACAGTGCGCTCCTCAACAATTTGTGCATTGTGTTCAATGCAATACCCGTCTTATTTTACTCATTTCTGAAATCAGTGAGTGGGTCTATCAACTAATCGAAGTTTTTTTAGCCATGAATCTACAAGGTATCCTATTTACCATTTAGTCAATATGGTTTAGTATCCTGGAGTTCCCACAGGAAAAGTGTGTGTGTTTGATGAAAAACAATGATGCCAAACTTCCAAATCAAGGAGAGACGGAATAACTAAAGCTCAAAACACACTGTAGGTTTTTCTCTTACGCATAGAGTAAAGAGCTGTAAGTACGGGGCCAACTGACCAATCAGGACAATGGAACGTACAGGGTTCTTTCTATGTAGTCTGTGGTCACGTCTTAAGCTTATGACCTATAATGTGCACACAACAAAAGAATCCATTGTTCAGATCGCTGTAAGACGCGTTGCTCTAGTATTTATGGCCGCTTCTTTACTCTATGCGTAAGACGAAAACCTACAATGTGTTTTGAGCTTAAGTATTGTTGTAATTTTGTAGTAGGACGTCGCACAGTAATGTTGCTGTGTCCACGTCATGACTTTAATGTTGCTGCCCCTGCAGAGTTCTTAGATTCTATTGTAAAAAGAGAAGATGAGAAAAAATACATTTAAAAAATATTTTCTGTGTTTTATTTTATTTTGTGTTTTATTTGTGTGACCACTGCTTATTATATTCCTATACATACATATAGGGGGATTTTTCAAGTGTGTGTGGATGGCCAAATACGAAACTATGAAGAATAGCGAAAAATACTCAAAACAGTCTAATAAATTCTGATAAAATTCTGCGAAATAATGACAGCAAAATACTACATTTTCTCTCATTACCTTAAGGTAACACAGGTATGGTGTACACCATATTCAACGGTTAATTAGTTTTATGACAAGGGAAATGATAGAGCATAGTAATTACTAAGCCATCATTATGATTTAGTACACTTTTCTTCCTAGGTACCTGATAACCATAAGACCACCCTACATTAGGTATATTTGACAATGACAATGACATTATAATGTGCTATTTTTTATGCATAATTCTAAAATCTCCGGCTTTGCAGAAATCTTTTTGTAACTGGACATCACTCCTCATGCACTATAAAACCCAATAAACTATATCCCAGCTGTGTACAATATATTTCTTTGTCAGGTCCCAAAATGTATGGACGTGACCGATGTTCTTTAGATACTAATCATATTTTCGTTATTATTACATTGTTAAGTTGCATTCAAATCAGTGTTATCAGCAGATACTACGGATGTTTTATTAATAATTTCGTGTTCGAACACATAAATAGTGTTAGTGGCCTTACAACCCCTTACAATTACGAAATATATTGAAATTTATATTACAATACATATCATAATTTAGCCTCGGAATTAAATCCCATTATATTACCTGAAACATAATTTATACTCACTACAAAATCATTGTAGGTAATAAAAATAATTAAATATTTTACTACCAAAGTACTAAGATGTGGTAATCGCAGTCCGCGCGTGGCTATTTCCACTACGCACGGCAAAAATCGACTGCAGCCAGGCCGGAGCGACGAGCGATACGTCCTCCCTCTAGAAGGCCTTGCGGCGGTCTGATTTGATCCACGTCGGACAGCGTGTTTTATAGTGGTTTTAAAATATTTGTAGAAAAGATGAAAACTAATTTTGTTGAAATATAAAAATGGCAATTTATTGATAAGATGTTCTTCTATTATAATATGTAATTGCTATAAAAAATTATGTACGATAAGTTGGTAAAAAAAATATGTTCTTGACGAGAGTTTCTGAATAATTTCGCATTGTTTTAATTTTTATTTTTCAGGAACTAAACACAAAAAGATTATTTTTCTCAGCAAAATCCCTCCATAAGGGTCTTATTAGTCTGATAATATTTTTATTTTCATCTTATATTTAGTGGTTAAGGATATCTTAAGCTTCTAAATTGCCATTTAAAGCCTAAATAACGAAACTTGTGTTCAGTAATCCGTATAGTACTCACAAATTATCCATCAATCTATAATGTTTTCCACCAAAATCCCTAGATAACAACCTTTTCTAAAATTAGTAATATTTTTTTTTCCTTTAAATTGTTTATTGGTGGCTATTAACTCATTTGAATAGTCCTGTTTTTAAGCCAAAAAGCGCGTGCAGGGTATAAACGCTCTTAATGAAACCCACGACGACATGCACTTCATAGTAATTTTATTAATTCTTTGCCTTGCATGTACCATTCAAAATTTCATAAACGGGGTACTGCTATTGTCATCTTTGAAGAAACAGCGAGAACTTATTCAAGGTCCTAATAATATTTTTAGACGTCCTACGGATTCCGTACTAGCAAATTGCTGGAGAGACATTACACAGCGGAAACGAAAAGAAGACCATTCGTAGCCTCACATGACTTCAGTTGTGTGTTCCGAACATTTTACTTATGATGATTTATATTTTACATAAATACAGAAATCAGATAACAGCCCAGGCAATAAATCCAAAGAGTTAATTCTATTCGGAAACAAACACTAGGAGATGGGTTTAGATCTTTATTGTTTTTACTAAAATGCGTTATAAATATAATTAATAGTACGATTACTTTAAATAAAGAAAAAATATTTTATTTAACCTATTTTGTATATCAAATAATGGGGAAAAATTAAGTTAATAATCTGGAGTAGGCATCCCTAAACACACACACCTTGACAGTTGGATTACAATAATTACACGACCCGTACTCACACATATCAACGAAAGTGAGGACACTTTTAGCGCATCGTTTGTTGACATTGCTCAATCTAGACGAGTATATAATCTAAGTGTAGGTAAGTTCTTGCTCAATGGACCCCTCAACCAACTAAAATATTCAAAAAATAGTCGCTGAACAGGTTGACAGCTGAATCGTGTCTTTGGATTTATTGATTCCGTACAAAAGGACTACTTCTAGATAGGCATAATTTTTAATAATGTAGGATTTTGTTCCACCGCTTCCTACTAGCTTTAAAGTATATTTCCAGCCTTGGCGCACGTATTTTATTAATTTCGCAATGGGGACAATCCAAGCAGTATCAAACATTCTGATGATTTAGACTCTAGTACATTGGATTTTAGTACATCACACCAACTTTTTACAATTAGCGATCGGCCGAAGAAAGCAGGTCTAGAAATAAGCAGCGGATTTAGTATCCGCTTATTAAAAGTTATTATTGATTAATTTACGAGAGTCCGGCAGCATAATATTGTGCTCATGGCATAGAACCCTTCATATTATACACAGTCAGGTCATAAGTATTGTCACACAGTAAAACCTTTTCTTTTAGAATGCTGGCCACAAAATGTTTATTGAATTCGAATTTCGAATTGGTCATGAAAATAAAAATGTATTCTTTTTAGAATTTTACTCATTTTTAAATATGGAGTGGACGCTTAAAGAAGACCGTGTTGCAGTTATTGCGTTGCATCGTTGCGGTTACGCGCCAATTCAAATTTTTGACATACTGGTGGTAGGTCTCTCATGTCTCAGGATGGCGAGCGCAGTGGAATATTGCTACTGTTCATGAGCGGTCGTATCGCTTACCATCAGGCGAACGGCTTGCTCGTCTCGCCATTCAATGCAATAAAAAAAAAATACTGAAAAATTTGGATATAACTAAAAGATTCGTTTATCGTACCATCAAACGATACAATGAAAATTTTTTTTACCGTAGAAGAGAGCTATAACAAACAAAATGATAAAGTGTACGCACACAGTAGTGAAGAAGCGAGCAACCGTATTCCGCGTGTCCAACGAGATCATTTTCCATCCTCGCTCATAGTATGGTTGGGAGTTTCTTATTGGGGCTTAACAGAGGTACATTTTTGTGAGAAAGGTGTAAAAACGAATGCAGTTGTGTATCAAAATACAGTCCTGTCGAACCTTGTGGAACCTGTTTCTCATACCATGTTCAATAACAGGCACTGGGTATTCCAACAAGATTCGGCGCCAGCTTATAGAGCGAAGAGCACACAAGACTGGCTGGCGGCGCGTGAAATCGACTTCATCCGGCACGAAGACTGGCCCTCCTCCAGTCCAGATTTGAATCCGTTAGATTACAAGATGTGGCAACACTTGGAGGAAAAGGCGTGCTCAAAGCCTCATCCCAATTTGGAGTCACTCAAGACATCCTTGATTAAGGCAGCCGCCGATATTGACATGGACCTCGTTCGTGCTGCGATAGACAACTGGCCGCGCAGGTTGAAGGCCTGTATTCAGAATCACGGAGGTCATTTTGAATAAACTTTAGTGTCATAAGAATCAATGTTTTGTTAAGTTTATTTTGGTATATAAATGGTTACATAATGAATAAACTTGTTTCAATTATTTTATATTAAACATGAGACAGAATTTATGACCTGACTATGTATATATTCAGAAATGGCTGTTATGTCTCTTTATTCTCCCATATCGGTGCGCTTACAAGGGGGAGCCAACAAATATATAAAAAACATAATCTTCGGCTGGACCCTAAAATTAACATTGAGCAAAGCTATCCCACAACATTCGACGTGTTCACCTAAAATAAACGGGTAATTAACATTTCGTTTCTATACATAGATTATTTAATGTGTACCTTCAAATAATTTAACGTAAAACTGGTTAGTGATTGTTCAAAACACGTTTTTGAACACGTTCACAATTTTCGACGAGAGAATTATCACATGCTATTTATATTTTTTGAATTTCATTATGTTTTTTTGCTTTTAAATACCTGTTTTGGAAACGATTAAGTAGTAACAAAAGATATTAAAAAAATTCCATGTCGACATAACAAATGTTGGATTTGGCTGGTCTGGGACACTCTTAGTAAATTATTATTCAATGTTTATTCATTATGTTTTTGTTGAATTTACAAACAGAAATATTACAGTAATTTTACGTTTTATACTTTGTTTGCGTCATTCCTATAGAGTGAGATAGTACCAATCTAACAAAAATTATTTGCTGTGGTATTTTATCTATTGCTTCTCGCATATTAAGGAAGATTGCTCCAGATGCAAAGTAAAAAGTGCGTGGTGGCCTGTTGGTAAACGGACTAGACGCGACTGCCAATGTTCACGGTGGTCGCGGGTTCGAATCCCAGGGCACACCTCTGACTTTTCAGAGTCATGTGTGTATTGATAGTCAATCACCACGCACTAAAACGGTGAAGGAAAACATCGTGAGGAAACCTGCATACCATAGGGATTTATAAGAATTTCTATGGTATGTAAGTCCGCCAACCCGCACTAGGCCAGCGTGGTGGACTATATGGCCTAACCACTCTCAATCGTATTCTCGATTGTAGAGTAGGCCCGTGCCCTGCAGTGGGACGTATATGGGCTGATACAGTACAGTACAGCTCCAGATGCAACGAAGTACATATCGCCATCCTCTCGTGACATGTTTGTTCTAATTTGTCTTCCAACGCAAAACGCATCTAAGTTTTCGCAGATATTAAAAGTATATATCAATGGTAATATACCCTAACCACTCTCAATCGTACTGTCGATTGTAGAGGAGGCCCGCGCCCTGCAGTGGGACGTATATGGGCTGATACAGATCAATGGTAATAATAATGAAGTTACAGTTAGATTCCTCGTTTGCCGATTTTACACAAAAAATCTGTAGAAATTAGAGTAGATACACAACTTCTAAGAGATTGTATCTGATCGTTTGGGTCACCCTTGAAATGAGTCGTTCAATTCACTACATTACAATTCCTTTGAATATATCGACTTATATTGACTTATTCCACTTTTCTTTCGCATTCCGTACAACGAAACCATCGATTGTACCTACTGTAGGTTCTGTTTGTTGTGAAAGCAAGTGCAACTGGTTTTCGACATTACAGTTGTCTATACTTTTGGGGCGTGAAGGCGTTGCCAAGGACGTTACTAACATACCCGTTATTACAGTGTATAATTAAATTAATAGTAATAACTAAGCAATCACAGTGAACATCGCATTGTAAAAGAGTAGATACTGCTTAACCGAGAAGGAAATATATATTTTTTTTATATAACTTTATTACGAGTCATCGACTTCTTTGTACGCTTGCTATTTGCAATAAAGGTGACTGGTAATGAAATGTATGCGTCGGTTCTAAAAACACATTTTTAAAATAAAATATTACATGTAACGGTCTAAGATGAAAGGAATATTAGGAACGTTGGTATCCTGTTGTGAGCTCAGTTAGCCAGCTCATAATATTGCGACATAATAATACATAAGCCTCTATGTCCGAATAAAAAGCAGTGCCTCTAGTGCCGCCAATAACCTACCGCTGAGAGTCGCAAAAGGTAATAAGAAACAATTGAATATTTCCCCAACGAAAAGATTACTCTCATCCCGCTAGTTGTGCTATTGTGAAAAATTATCAGAATAAAACTATTATTCGGACAATAGACGAAGTATAAAATGTATTTTCCAGCGATGCCACCCGCGGAGCCATAAGATCCAGCGACTTCGATGCAACGCTTTTTAACAACTTTTGAACGCATATTTTTTACTGCTTCTGAAACTTTTTACCATTATTTACTATAACAATTGTCGCCGCGGACTTAAAAGTAATTTCCGTTCTAAATATAGCATCTACTGTTAGAAACAGATGTTTTTGTCTCGCAAACAAAATACCGCGAAATACCTTTTTATTCAACTAATTTTTATCAGAATGCATTGTAAACGTGAAGAAGACACAGCGTAATTTTGGATTAGTAACACAAAACTTTATTTAATAATTTGGCAACATGTAAAAATAAAATAATACAACAACTGTTAGTTCTACGGCCATTAAAGTCCACACTTGTACCCAAAACTCACCTATCAGGGACACAGTGACAGGGAGGTCACTGCCCACAAATTTCCAGATCATCCACCGTCAAATACCTTGGGATATTGATTGATAACCAACGTAACTGGAAACCTTACCTACATGCCCTCACTTCCTGTGTCCGAAAAGTAATCTATATTTTTAAAAAGCTAAGATATTCTGACAAAGAAGAAGGAAGAAGAAAATACATTTTTTGAAGGCGCAAACATACATAGGTAGGTAATAAAATAACAAAATATACAAAAAATAAAAACCTGACAAAAAATACTATTATGCAACAAAATTACGTGACTAAACTATTGCGCCGACAATGGGCCTCCCATTCAGCTTTATGCTGCAGAATGGGAAAAGCAAACTGCAGCGCTGATTTTCAACGGGGTGCCCTGGTGAGACACGAATATCCAGCTGATGTTTTCATCCTTAAGACAGTTTATTGCGCCTTGTGTCAGTCATTGTTATCGTACTGTGTCTCCGTATGGGGTGGAGCGCATAAAACTAACCTTCTTTATCTGGAACGAGCCCAGAGGACTGTCCTGAAGGTAATGTTATCCAAACCCTTCATATACCCAACAAATAAATTATACCAGGACAGTAAGGTTCTTTCAGTTAGACAGCTCTTCGTGCTCCAAACAATTTTGCGTAAACACTCGTCCCTGCAATATCATGCAAATGTTTGAGAATTGCGTCGTCGGTCTTATAAGGTGTGTCACACCCAGGGCTGTAGAACGGCACTCGCACAAAGACATTTTAATATTCTTGGAAGCCACCTTTACAATATAATAAATCAGTTTTGCAATATATTTCCTGTTACTAAACTTCAATGTAAGAAAAAAGTTACTGAGTGGCTGCAGAGTAAAAACTATAACGAGACCAAAAATCTAATTAAAATATCTGGTATTTAAAGTAAATACTTATACTACACACAAATAACACACTACTTAATTATACACATATATACATACTTATTAAACACATATCCCACACTCACACATACACACACAACCACATTCAAGTCTTCGCTCCTACTAAGTTAAAGAACAAATAACTAACTTCTGATGTGTAATAATATAATGTAACCTAAGTGAGCATTCTGGTACCCATTACACAGGTTCAATCTTACTTTGGGTACCAGTGTTCAATAACACTATTATAAGTTTTTGCATTTTACCAATGTATGTTATTTGTAAGTGTATGTAAAATATTTTTGGCGAATAAATAAATTATTATTATTATAATAACTTACATTTTCTTGATACTTAAAGATAATCGAATTTAAGGCGTCCTTAAAACAGCCCTCAAATTTCAGGCAAATACTACCCTTTCAGAGTTATATTTTGTAAATAATATCAATGAACTATTAGAAAGTGTCCAAAATGCAGGTCCCAAAGCTTAACATTCATGGCAAGACTGTGATGTTACATCGTAAAAATTACATTAAGCAGTCATAGAATTGGAGTCTCAGACTCAGACTGAGTGTAATTACAACCAGTGAAAATATCTTAATACTGCGATTTTCTAGCAGATAGAGCAACGCGTATGCTAGCGATTAAACGTAATGAGAACAATTGACAAACGTCCGACAATTATGCATACCAGGCGCACAATTTAAAAAGTCAATGTAGCGAGACATCAATCAAACAAAATGCTTGTGTATTCATGCAACGCCGCGCGTGAATGTTTCCACCGACCACCGACCACCGCTCCCCGCGCACGGCTCGCACGTGGACCTACTCGCGTGCAAGTGCAGATCTAAATTATCACTTTTCTTATCAATAACTAAATAAATTGTAACGGGTGATTCTTATGAGCGACGAGTGATGCAATTATTTTAGTATTTACGATGGTGCTGGCAATTATATTAACCCATTAGTGCATAAAGTTTATTTGGGCCTCTCTATCATGACAAAGCTAATTAAACTATTATTAAGAATGTCTTCGACGATTACATTTCATAAAATATATAGTTTGTATGACAGTTCTGATTTTATAGCACGTCTGAAAAATCGGACGTTATGCACGGCGGACACAATTGCGGTTAAAAATAGATTCATTAAAAGTATGGATCTTATGATAAAATTTATTATAAAAAAATAAAACAAATGAATTATATTTTAGTTTATGACATGGTATGTCATGTGGCATTTTGGGTGAAGACCCACATCACATTTCTGACATTGAAATTTAGTTTTTCCTTCACATTGATTTGCACACCTTAGTTCGGTATTTATTGGGACCAGCCAATGATTTTTATATATTAAACTAAATTAATATATATTAAACCAATATATTAAAATAATAAACCATGAAAAAAATAATTTATTATTCCAAAATATACCATTTTATAGAAGTCCGATTTATCGGACGTCATGCACTAATGGGTTAAGAAGAATAGAACAAGGATTTGAATACAGAACAAAGTTGTCAACGGCTAATGTGAAGGATCGCCCAGTCGAAAGTATTTCAATGTGGTTGTTCAAGAGTAGACGTTGTAGGCATTTCAATATGCGAGTAGTATCTTGTAGAGAGCCTTGTGCCGATGTACATGATTTTGGAAAGGAATAGAGGAAATGTGATTTGAAGTTTGTTATAATATACACCCATCAGTCACATAGATAGTCCTGACCCCGCACTAAGTTCGAATCTTGTGTCGTGGGTATCAGAAACTATGAGAAACTTTTCGGTCTTACAAACACACCGACCCGAAACAAATACATGTGGTTCAAACAAATATTTGATTTGCTGCGGGGATGAAACCTGCAGGCTCCTCTCGTTTCACAGCCGGCGTTGAATCGACTGCGCCACGAAGGTTGTAAGAAATTAGTAATATATTAATGGTGGCTTTTATTTATATACACACAACTCGCTTAAGTTGCCTCCATGGATCGATTCCCACTCTTGACAAATCTATAAATTTTGATTCAAGAGACAAATTGGTCGGTCTTAAATATTTTACAACATAAAAACGTACATTATGAAGTGATATGAAAAGCGATCATCCTTGCAATTTGCACAATGCTTGGAACATCAGAAATGCGATGTGAACATTTGAAGGTCCAGAAAGGCTTGAAGTGCGGTAATTATCGGAGTCATCGTAATCTCATTACTCAAATGATCGGTATGCCATTAATCTTTAAAACCGAAGGGCTAAACTGGAGGTCGGGGAGGTAAACTGGGTACACAATACTGATAATTCGAAGGCCCAGCTACATCCACTGTTTACTCATCAATTCCTACGATGTAATTTTCATACCTAAAAGTTAATTAAGCCCAATATCAAATATTTATGTACAGTTCTCCGACTACTCTAGGTCAGAATGAAAGACAAAAAAGAGCTATATCTGGAAAGTTGATTTCAGGTCGGCAGAAAGCCGTGAAATATTTAGTAACGTATATGAAACTATACGAATGTGACTACTGCCTAGGTAATACACAAAATTTTTGAATCCTCCATTGTACGTCTTAACCATAGAGAAAGTTCGAAGTGAATGATAAGTACCATAGAGAAAAGTATTGATTTTTAGAAGTGGAAAAATTATAACCTCGGACATCAAACGGTCAAACATTAGAACTTTTTTTTCGGATCATAAAGTTAGACTCCAGATCTACCATCAAAATGGCAAAAAATGGATGTCGCGTCTACTTATGCAAATACGTTATGAGAAATTAATAATCTTCTGATTCGTATTTAAAGGCTTAACACAACTATTATTTCGCGGAGGTTTTCTGTGAGGCAGTGATCGCCATGAATGGACCGAATATGCACTAAATTATCGTTGCTCCAAGAATGTCGAAAGTAGTTGAATTTATACATATTTGTATAATTTCTTCAATTCGCTATTAACTAAGGAAGGTATGGATACTATGGTTTTATTATCTGTTCTGCAGCGGACGTCATAAAATGTGATGCGTGTAAGGAACATTACAATTGAACGTAATTCAATCGGATGTTCCTGTCGGTCGGTCAACCACCCGGCGTTCTTAGCCGTCTGTGGCTCCCAACTTCCAACTAATAGGCGTTTCCAAATGGATGTCGCGTGGTTGGCCTACATTCCGTGTTGGAAGCTAAAGCATTGGGTACAGTAACTACTAACTAATGATAATAATACGCTAGATATTGTATGTTCTACGCGTTTGACGTCATCGCAATTGGATGCACACTAACATTATGTAGGTATGTGTGGCGATGACGAGCGTAACTTTGCTGCGTATTTTATCTAAGATATGCGACACAAATTGTTTTGCCAGAATAATGATGAATAATCCTGTATAAATAGGAAATGCAAATAAAACATATTTTTATGCATTTTATCGCGGATTTAGTTTAATTTTTGCGTTGTTTTACTTCCCGATTTCGATCAATTTACAGCTTTTGTGGTTACGGGGTGGTCAGTCCGCCATCATAAAATCCATTTATAACGTTCCCTCTCGTAACAAAATACCATATTATGTAACTTTCTTATATGTGGACACGACAATGTGCTTGTAAACATTTGATGGTAAGAACACGGCTTCTAATTTCACAGTCGGCTTCTCAAGAGGCTGGTATTTTTAATTTTTTATTGATATTCTTTTTTTATTTTGAAGTTACAGGTGTGGGTAACCCTGGCTCTAATAGGTCCATAAAAATATGAAAGAAAGTAGTTGATGCGAAAACGTTATGCCAGGGTTGAGCTATATTTATGGTGATCCTTATTACCTGGCTATCCACATACCACTCAGACTTAATATAAGTAGGTACAATCAATAAATTATTTTGTACATTTATATAAAATGCAATTATTATAGAATGGATATATTACAAACTGTAAACTGTATAAAATATTTTGCGGATCATCGCAAATCGAACAGGTGTCTGTTATGAATGATATCAATGGATGAACCGAGGATATTTTAGATTACATTATATCATTTGATAATTGATAAATTGTATGAAATATAATGACTGTCGAAAATTTTTCACGTGACATTATATTGGATTGCAAAATGATAAGTATAATAGTAAGTAGCACCTTATATGTAACTCACCCTGGTTGCATTTGGCGAATTGTTAGACTTACCGTAGTTGTGAATTTTAAAAACGACGCAGAACCGACGATTCATTTTCCCCTCACGTACGTTACTTGGATGGAAAGTATGCCCTATGATCTGGTAAACGCATGAGGAATATTCATTTTTTTTTATTTAGTTTTTTTTTTTAAGAATGTACGGCTGGCTCAATAAATCACAGAGTTGTATGGACCAATCAAGGTACTTAGTATAAAAAGACATACAGAATATACAAATAAAAAGTACAAAATAAATATAAATATTGCACTAGCAAAGATATCTTTCGTTCAGCTAACATGCTGCAGCACCATCTGAGCAGTACTGCAACCTTTGATCAAATATTATGTACTTTGAGTACTTTGATCGAAGACTAACGTTGATTTTCGGTGAGAGGCTTTAGTGACGTGCGGATGTTCATTCATTATTACAACAAGTATTTAGGTACTAATACTTTACAGACAACTTGATAGCATAAAAGCAAACTAAACAAGGATGAACATCTATATTCTATATCATATCTGAATCTGAAGCTGCTGCTGTTTCGTACCGCGGTGGTCGGCGGAACTGCGGGCGAAGTATAGTACGGTAATAATTTTAGTACAGGTGATAAAATATACATTTTCAGTGTTTTTTCTTCTTGCCGCCCGGCATGAAATGCTGCGCAAACATAAAAATAAAGCTGCCTGTAAAAAGTAATTTTTTTCCCCGCTTTTTGTATACAAATTTTGAGGTTTCGTTCGGAAATTGGCAGCGCTGAATAACGCCGCAAAATATTGCGTTCCGTCCCACGAAAAAGCGAAATTGAATAGTTAAATGAAAGTGTGAAATTCGTTTCCTTTTTTTGCATGGAATGGAACGTTTCCGACGGGTTTTACTATATTTCAAACATTTTCGCGTGGTTAAACTCTTTTTTTGCGAAATCGGTGAAGCAAAATACTTTTAACCCGAGAGTTTTATAGAAAAATTAAATACCTATTATTTTAAGAATACCCCTCTTAAAGTTGAGCGAGTAATTTCTACGTACAGTCAGATATTCTGAATGGCGCTGAATTTAAAAGAATGCATGAATTCGTTGCAGTATGCCTTAATTTCCTAGAAAAGGCGTTCTAAGAACTTGCCTTCGTAAGTTGTGTCGAGGATGTGCGATTGCGATTTATTGAATTCATAATCACAATTTATGAAATTCACAGTTAAAAATTACATTCTGAATGTTATTCTGTTTCTTCATTTTTATTTTTTTGCGATTCAATGAACCAATGTAAAGGTTTTAATTAATAATTTCGTGACACAATATTTCTCCTGTTGAGCTACTACCGGTAATACTAACCGACAAGCGGCGACATCAGCGTTTTGATATAGTAGCTCTCTCACTTCAGACACAGGATGTCCATGGCTGGACATAGGATTCCCCCAAGGATATCCACATCGACCTGTTGAAAGCGGCCTGCATCCAGCAACTTCCTAGAATCCATAGTGGCTATCTTTCTTAAAACCCACGTAGATCAAAGCAAAGTATAAACTAATGATTCTCATTCACGAGATCACTTCTTTTATATCAATTTACAAAGAACGCATTTCACAGATGGATATTGTGAATTGTATGTGTAATTATAACAAATGAAGCAAAACCAATATGTAATTGTGAGAAGTTGAAAACGGAATGATAGTAATTCACGTGGAGCGACTCGGTAGATCGAACAACGGGCCCATTGCTCAATCGATGCGAACGCAACCGCAGCCCGCGCTCGCGACTTTTTGCTCGCCTCTTGGAAATATGAAAGTATGCTGTCGGGCAAGGCCTGGCTCACTGCTCGTGGAGTAAGTTCACTAGCCTGGAACTCGGAGTCGGCAAAACTCTGATGAATACTACGTGCTTCTTCCTGCAAATATTATGATAGGCTAGTAAATGAAACTTGTCTTTCATGCTTGGCAAAAAGCATGAGTTATTCGCTGTTGACAGCTGATTATAGCATATTGATTGTTACTATTAATTACTAATACCTATCAATGAATACAATGTTTCAACAAAACTCTTACTCTGACACCGAATTTTTTACAGAACTTGTTGATGGCGAGAGGTAATTACGTCTGGCTTGTAAATGCTCTCCCGGAACAACGCACTTATCAGTTGCCAGGTTTTAATCGATTCGCCCAATGCGCCACGGATGCTGTGATATAGAATACAAACAATACGAAGTTATTTTAGATGCACATGATTGAATGCGCACAATTTAGTTGTTGGTGATATAGGACGAGCGCGTACACACATTACAACAATGATTTAGTTTAAGGGCCTAAGAATAGATTCACTGCACATCCTTTCGCGGATGTCTTGCGTTAACGGACTGTCGCATACAACATCGCAATTTAGTGCAACTTTTCTGATAAGATGCCTACAGCTATCGGAATTGGGAAGGTGCATAATGCCTCTTATTAATCTAAGCAATTGTTACGTGGTAGTAGACTAGCAACTAGTTTGATTCTATATATTGGTCTACTATTATGATCTATCTAAAAAGGGGTAGCATGGTGAGCTACAGCCTAAATCTTTGTTTTTCCCGCGTAACGCTAAAGACTTAGATAAATAAGTAGTTCTTAGATAATAGATAAAGATTAAGGTCATTGATAATTTTACAATAACTAAAAAATAAAAAAGGCGTATGTGCCATTTTATACATACGCCAATTAGCCATTTCAATCATTAAGGCGACGAATCAGGTGATTGCATCGTGCACAGATGCATTCTATAATGTTTTTGTTATAATTTTCAAACACACGAGAGTCGTTATCTGCGTGGGGTGGCGCGGCGGGCGGCGGGAGGCGGGCGGCCCGGCATAACAATTTATCTAGAACTCATTACACAAATGTGTGTTGGAATATTTTTAAAACTGTTTTTCGACTTCGGAAAACAGTGATAACGTATCATGTGCTTACGTAACATTTTCGAAACGGGACCGATAACATCGTGTCAGAGGTTCGCGCCATTATCGCCGCGCGGGCGGACGCATTCGCCGGGGGACCGGCGGGATCCTACACCCCGACACATTCAAATTATGAATAAGTCATCCGATTGGCTAGTATGTCGATCTTCTTATCTTCAGCAACCCTTTTCTATGATGTTTTCGAACATCGGATGCCATCACCAATTGGTATCATCGGATGGTAGTTTGTACTGCGTTCTCGTCTTCTTGTACCTTCTACGTAAAATGTAAGTAGCGTACTTGTTTTTTAAGCACATATATTTTTGAATTAGATAGTGGAAAGCAAACGCGTGTAACTGTTATTGCCATGCCAACAAGAGATAACAGTAAGTAATATTTATAAGATAATACATTTAATAGTGGTTGATTTGAGCACGAGTATTACACATGATGCAAGGAAATCTTCGGTGTTTTTTTTCCACTTTGTGTTTTATTACGTTGGGGTTAGACTGTATCGCTGTTCGGTGTAACCCATCAGTTGGCGAAATATTATTAATAAGTATTATACTTGAATTAACATATTTTTATTAATTTTATTTCCATGAAGCGTGATAGTGTCCACCCACCCACCTTCATCTGTACACCCACCAAAAATATAAACAGTATTATTGCACTTACATATAGAAGTGGACGTGTTTATAAATGAGTTAAATAAATTAACGCCGATGTAAAATTAAACGGATTTATTCACAGATGCTTTTTAATCCTTATTTATTGCTTTGGTTTTTTTACTCATACTGAATTCAAAAGTCGTACGTAAACCCCGCCGCACATGCTCACACTCGCATTGGCCGTCACGTGTCGACGCAGGACGCAGGACGTGAGAGCAAATGCGGAGTTTGGTACTGCGCCATACGTTATAAATACTGCCACTCGCACTCGGCTCGTGACGGCCAATGCGAGTGTGAGCATGTGCGCGGGATTTACGTACGACTTTTGAATTCAGTATGAGTGAAAAAACCATTTGGCTACCGTGCCGTCTTACTTATCTATACCACCCATACAGTAGTATAGTTGATAATTTATCGCGAAATCTATATCTTCAAAAGATTATTCTCTAAAGATTATTCATGGAAAATACTTATTGAAAAGAAATGGATTTGTAGCAATCATTACTTTTGCCATATTGAGTTGTACTAGTAACTAGGCATACTCCAACGGTTAGTTGTGATCTCACTCCACCGGTTTATATTATACCGATCTATAATTGTTGCCAAAGTTTCGCCTTGATCCATTTAGTCCACGATCGTGACAACGGCCCATCGGTCTCGCACGCTGTTCAATTGTGGTGACGTACACGATTCTTATCTGTACAATACTATTTGCTTTCAGTTGGGCGGCGTTTCATTGTACGTGCTATTTATATCTATATACCTGCCCGAGGATTTTTTGTCGGTCACAGGTTGAACGGTCCCAAAAGCGGACGTCCGAAGGACCGGAGTGCGGAAGGCCACGCTACACAAACACTATTCTAAATATAGAAATCCGACTGGGAAATTAACATCTGCTTAGTTATTTGGTAGGGTAGTTGATACTTTGAGGTGCAGTGAAACGAGAGGCCGCGGGTTCGATCCCCGCATCGAGAGAAATGTTTGTGCGGCCCACAAATATTTCTTTCGGGTCTGGGTGTTTGTGAGGCCGAAAAGTCTCTCGTAGTTCCCAGTGGCGTGCCTAGGGTTGTGGACTAGGGCAAGCCCAATATTTTTTAGTAAGAATATGTATTGGTTCAGGAGCAAAATGGTATTAAGAAAGAAGAACTTGTTCATCATGCGATAGGGGGCGAGCCTATGCGATGTAATTAAATAAAAACATATATAGAAAACAACCCGAGATTCGAATCCGAGACCTCAACTTTGCGCCATCGAGGCAGTCCTAGACCTACCACACGATCTTTATATAAGATTAGGATAAAAATCAATAAAATAATAACTATCTTTATCACCGTTATGAAAAAATCTATTACAACAAGTTGTTTCGAGAAAATCTAATAAATGGCGCGATTTTCTCGGACATCTATATAGGGTATATCAAGACTGCTACCGAAAACGAAGCCGGGTGGTAGTTTAAGCGACTTCAGACACAATGCAACAGAAAAAGTTGCAAAAATAAGCGACAATATTTTTTTTGAAATTTTTTTCCTATTGCCATATTTTGGTGGTAAATAATTTTTTTCCTAAAATAATAGTGTATACCCCTTAATTTATAAATACTCTAAGATATAAGAGAGTTTAAATTATTATTTTAGCAAAAACTATGGATTTACCACCCAAAAATGACGATATTTAAAAAATCATAAAAAATAATTGTCGCGTTTCTATGCGAAAATTTTTGTTGCATTGTGTTTGTAGCCACTAAAACTACCACCCGGCTTCGTTTTCGGTAGCAGTCTTGAGATACCCGGTATAATATTGCCAAAATACTGAAGGGCCCATCATTAGTTTTAAAGAGACGAATAAAACAAATGTGTAAGTTCAATTACTTTTGGGCATGCATACGTAACTTTATATTGTAATTATTTTGTAAATTAATAAACGGCACTACAATAGCACAAGTACGGCGCCGTGTTTAACATAACATTCATGTTATGTTTTTGTGTATGCATGTGATTTTTTGATTCATCATGAACCCTGAAAGGAAGCTAAGGAATATCTGAAAAACACTACGATTACTGTCTACGCGAGCATAATGTTTTGAAATCTCATCACATATTATGTATATACGCATTTCTATACGCTGTTTACCGGAATTATGAAGAGATATTAATGCATTCACATGTTTTTGTCAATTACTATAAAAGTACCAGTTAAATTATTCAAATCATAGCCGGAACAATTCCAAAAATTTAAGTACATCGTTCGAAAAAAATATACAACACCGACAGTATAACTTATTAGTATGAGAACATCCAGCAATCTATGTAGTTATGTGCACTGATCTATAAAATTGTATTCTATAGTTTTCACTACTTTCGAGAAATACACAACAAATCAGGCGTAGGTTTTCGACCAGATACGAGTACTTGTTTGTCTTCGAAATGTAATGAATTTACCTTTTCCTCGCCGATCAACACTTGCACACACTTCAAACCATCACAAGGCACATTTTTCACCCATTATTATACGTAATAAACGTAAAATACTATAATTAAACGAAAACTAAACGTATATGTTCAGTGGTTACTGGTTAATCGTCCGCTCGAAAGACATAATAATAAGCGTGAAGCTAGCCACAGGTCCTAAATAATGGACAATTCCAAATTAAGTATTCTAATTATATATTAATAAAAATATTTAAAACATCATAATACGGTCTCAAAAAATATCAATTTATTTTATATATTATCCAATATAACTTGTAGCAAAACATAAATATTTTTCGATAAATTTGGATCATAATATGACATGTCAAGTGCACAACTTCACTCCGCGAAGCCGGGCATTTTGCTTGGTACAAATTGCATTAAAAAATAGCTATATGTATATGTACGTAGTGTCATGGTAGTAGCATTCCACCCATAGGTGCGACTGAGAGGGCAATATACGCCAAAAGCCAGGTAAAAGCACACGAGAGAGAAAAAGATAGATAATCTTTGGTGTGTTCCATCTTTTTAAGATATTGCGTCACGCGTCGACCAGCGTTGATTTTGAATGAAATAATTTTATATCAGTTTTAGACCGCGGCGCTCGCTTATGCGAGCTGCGGGGCGCGGGTGCTCCGTCGCAGGCGCGGGGCTCCATTATGGCGCGGTAAATTTAAAAATGATAGACGTTTTGCATTAAACGAATGTATTTTATTTAAGGTAATAATTTGCCTTTAGGATTGAGTATATGCGTATTAATTAAAGCAAGCCGGGCTTTTGGGCTTGTATGGAAGTACCGCCACTGGTAGTTCCTGATACCCACGACACAAGACTTGATCTTAGTGTGGGGTCAGGACTATGTATGTGACTGTTGGGTGTTATTTATTTATTGCTTTATTGACATTTTTGAATTTGCAAAATTGTCAGTTGTAGATTTATTAAGTATTATGTTTTTTTAGACGGCAAGGTTACGCTTATCTTTCTTCACTCTATTTTTGGTATTTGTATTTGATCTAGGATTTTTTCAACTTTTGTACAAACCGTGGGAAGCTAGGAATGTATAAGCTTAGGAATTTATGACCAGTGTGCTTTTATGCAATCTTATCTTCGATTACAGTAAATTACATAATCATCATTGTGTAGCATCATCATCACCATTCATGGTGTAGCAACACGGGAAGGTGTCCGTTGTTCAAGACCACGCCGGAAGTATTATATCACGCTCCATTGGATTTGTATAGTCAGTTTCATTGCATGTTTTTTGCCCGCTGCAAATGTGGCACAAGTTGGTGAATTAATATTTGCACATTTTTCCTCGTAGCAACGGCTGTAATGGCGAGAAAGTAATAGTCATCTAAGGAAATATAACGGTTGTCAATCACATTTGTGATGAAAACATATTTTACATAATAAATATATTTGATTTTTCGATTAACTGATTTCTTAACTGCAAAAGAATAAGCAGTTATATATTTTCTGAAATATTGGAAGAGCAAAGAGCATTGATGCGACTATCAATAATATCAGAAGTATTTTAGCGTCAGGCGTATTGCCAACCGTAAGCCGATAAGCCAACACTTGGGATTCGTCTGTGTCTGATGCTGTGACATAATTCATAAACAAATTTATTGTACGACACAATTCTTTTACACAAATAATATACAGGGTATATCAAGACTGCTACCGAAAACGAAGCCGGGTGGTAGTTTAAGCGACTTCAGACACAATGCAACAGAAAAAGTTGCAAAAAAAAGCGACAATTTTTTTTGTAATTTTTTTCCTATTGCCATATTTTGGTGGTAAATACATTTTTTCCTAAAATAATAGTGTATACCCTTTAATTTATAAATACTCTAAGATATAAGAGAGTTTAAATTATTATTTTAGCAAAATCTATGGATTTACCACACAAAAATGACGATATTTAAAAAATCATAAAAAATAATTGTCGCGTTTCTAAGCGAAATTTTTAATTGCATTGTGTTTGTAGCCACTAAAACTACCACCCGGCTTCGTTTTCGGTAGCAGTCTTGAGATACCCGGTATATTCTTAATATAGAATAAAATATGTTTCCATTCCGAGATTAAGTTATCTTTGAACATTTAGTAAGTGAATGTCGTGCGTTCGTTGGTTCTGTTCGTCCTTCATACACAATTATTGTGATGTTGGTATCACAAAATATATTTACTTAGGATTAGATTCCAGTTTGTTACCGCAAATAAAAGATATCACTTTTATGAGTAGTTGTTGTTTCATATACTCGTACTCTATCCACATTTCAATTATAAGAAATTACAGTGATATACCGGGTATCTCAAGACTGCTACCGGAAACGAAGACGGGTGGTAGTTTTAGTGACTACAAACACATTGCAACTAAAAATTTCGCAAAGAAACGCGACAATTATTTTTATGATTTTTTAAATATCGTCATTTTTGGGTGGTAAATTCATAGTTTTTGCTAAAATAATAATTTAAACACTTTTATACCTTAGATTATTTATAAATAAAAGGGTATACACTATTATTTTAGGAAAAAATGTATTTACCACCCAAATATGGTCATAGGAAAAAAATAACAAAAAAAAATTGACGCTTTTTTTGCATTTTTTTTCTGTTGCATTGTGTCTGAAGTTGCTTAAACTACCACCCGGCTTCGTTTTCGGTAGCAGTCTTGATATACCCTGTATATTTATGTAATATGTATGTCATAGTTTGTATTATACTCTCCCGTGTCATCCACCGTATCTTCTTTTACTTAAAGTAGGAAGGATTTTATCTTTGATCAAGGCATGTTGAACTTGAAATATTAGTCACCAATCTTTTCCTAACCCTGGATTGTATTTAAATTTAAGTTACGATAGCACGCAATATGAATCATATTAGTTTTAGAAATTGAGGTTAGACATATTCTGTATTCTGTATCAGCCCATATACGTCCCACTGCAGGGCACGGGCCTCCTCTACAATCGACAGTACGATTGAGAGTGGTTAGGCCATATAGTCCACCACGCTGGCCTAGTGCGGGTTGGCGGACTTACACACCATAGAAATTTTTATCATTCGCTATGGTATGCAGGTTTCCTCACGATGTTTTCCTTCACCGTTTTAGTGCGTGGTGATTAACTATCAATACACACATGACTCCGAAAAGTCAGAGGTGTGCCCTGGGATTCGAACCCGCGACCACCGTGACCATGTTGGCAGTCGCGTCTAGTCCGTTTACCAACAGGCCACCACGCACATATGAGACATATGATAAAATAAAAACAAAACTGACATAATGCCTATTTTAGACGTTATAATTTTATTGGTGGTGGGTCTCTCATATGTGAGAGGCCGCCTGGGTAGGTAAGTACCACCGCAATGTCTATTTCTCGCCAATGCCAAGCATTACTTTGTAATTCAAGGTGTGGATTTGCTGCTGTTCATGGGTGGTCGTATCGCTTACCATAAGGCGAACGACAAACTCGTCTCACCACTCATTCATAGCAATAAAAAAAATACTTTGTTTAGTTTACTTTAAAGCAGACACTAGTAAAACGTTTATTCATAAAAAAGTATGAGTATCTGTATTAAACACTTGAGGGAACAAAACTAAGATAATGCTTGTAATGAGATTGTGTTTTGTGTAATATTGACTTATGTTTTTTTACATAAATACCAAGAAATCGTGCCTGATATTGAACAATAACAGTCGAGAGTTGCATCATAGGGCATTCGCAAACCCGTTTGTTGCTTGGAAACTTTGTCTTTCCGTTTAGCGTTTTCTTAAATAAAATTATGTAAAATTAGGATTGTAGAATTCCATGAGCTTTGAAATCATACTTTCATTGTTTATAAATTTTGTTACGTCTTAAAAGCAAGCTAATATCTTTATGTTTCCATCGTACTCTCGGTTGTAAAGAAGGTTCGTGTCCTGTGGGACGTATATGAGCCGACACAATATAAAAATATAAACTCTTAGTTTTGGTGCTAGGGTATCAACCCTTTGCATGCTACTGTGGATCCTGGCTTACAGAAGATTATGCTACCGTTTTTTTTTTATTGCTGTGAATGACGAGACGAGCATGCCGTTCGCCTAATGGTAAGCGATGCGACCGCTCATGAACAGTAGCAAAACCAAACAACACCTTGAATTACAAAGCAATGCTTGGCATTCCACTGCGCTCGCCATCCTGAGACATAAGATGTTTAGTCTCAATATGTCCAGTAGTTACTCTGGTTACAATATCCTTCAGTCCGAAACACAACAGTGCATTTAAACTGCTGTTTGACGGGAGAAATAGACATTGCGGTGGTACCCACCCAGGCAGCCTCTCACATATGAGAGACCTACCACCAGTAAAACATAGACAAAATAGTACCGTGTTGCTATTTTGTCTGTGGTTGTAGTGTATCGACCGGAGATTTACTGCTATCGTAGCTTTTTAACACTGAAGCAGTTATGGTTTCGTTTTTGAACAATCCTACATAGTCCATAGTAGTAATTATGATATATCCATAGCCCCACGTTGGGCGCCAATGTAATTTACACTTAGGGTTTCTTACGAATTAATAAAATAAATTAATACACCCAACAGTTACATAAATTGTCATGACCCCACACTAAGATCGAGTCTTGTGCCCTGGGTATCAGGCACTACAAGAGACTTTTTCGGTCTCACAAACACCCAGACCCGAAATAATATTCTTGTGCTTGCTAACACCAATATTTGCTTTGGTGCGGGCATCGAACCCGCGGCCTCTCGATTCACAGCCGGCGTCTTACCAACTGCGCTACGGAAGCTGTCAGGCCGTATTAGGCCGTAGTCAATAAAATAAAAATGTTCAATTACACATTAACAAACAGGAATAATATAATATAAACGTAAATAAGACAATGATGCGCGTCTATTCCAGGTCTAGATCAGAGCAATATGACGATAAGCGCGTTCCCAATCAGTTAGCGAGGGTCCACTAGAATGCGTTCGGATTTTTTTATAGCTCAGGTACGACTAAGTATCACGCAATTCACATAATCGGCTGCTGTAAAAAAGCTAGCAGAGAAGCTTCTAAAGTATTTCACAGTTCTCCAAATGAGGAGGAGCTCATCCAATTCCTTATTTATGCTATACATTGCACCGATAGCAATGGCACTAAATATAATTTTTGACATAATTTCAACGAACACACTATGAGGTGACAGACTATGTTATTATATCAGGCTTATACAAATTTGGCCACGGCGTCGCTCGGCGAGTGCGCGCCTGGTCGGGGCCTCAAAATGGACGTTGTTTACATGGCGCAGGAAACAATTTCAGTTTGTCAACCATCGGTTATATTCGGACGATTCACAATAAATTGCGTTTTTTTTTCCTCCTGTTTGTTTTTTGTCGAAGCCCCGTCTCTCTGACGGTAGGTAAATGTAAATGTGGAAATTTTTCGTCTATTTTGTGTTTTCAACAAATAGTTTTTGATAATGGACTTTATTCGGCGATAGTGTTGTATTTGTTTGTTAATTTAATACGCATAATTTGTGAGTGTTTTATTTACAACTAATTAAAAAGATAAGTTGGAAAATTATTTGTGATTGTGAAGTGATATTTGTTTGCTGTTTTTGGTTTACTAACTTATAGATATGAAGGTTCTTCACAAAAATTTCAATGGTATGTGAAGTTTATTGACCTGGATAAGATCAAATGCGGACTATCCATACCAAAAAGACTCCCTTACTCGTGGTAAGTTTTAGTCGGTATGCCGCTTCGGCACAGATGAAACCTCAGGCTATCTGGATATTGTGGACATCCCCCGCGTGCCCCACTACCCCCCTGGAGCGAGCGAGAGGAAAGATTGAAGAGCTTCCCCTCGAAAACAAACAGCGCTCACGCCATAAAGTCATTAATTTCTTTCTGAGATATGCTTTACTGTTTTCTTTCAAACTACCAACGAGATAAGAGCATATGATAGTAAACTCAAGTTATTCTAATATTTTTGTATATGGAAATAAGTATAAGGACCGATAGCCCAGTTGGCTTCGACCGGATGGACATATCAGAGGTCAGGAGTTTGAACGCAGGGCATGCACCTCAGAGTTTTGTAGGTACTCGTGCACTTAGTTAATTATCGTACATTATTCCTAATAATTTGTGGTGGCCTGTTGGTAAAACATCGTGAGGAAACCTGCATAATATAGCGATTAATAAAAAAATCTTTGGTACGTAAGTCCGCCAACCCGTACGCTAAGCCAGGGTGGTGGACTATATGGCCTAACCACTCTCAATCGTTCTGTCGATTGTAGACGAAGCCCGTGCCCTGCAGTGGGACATATATGGGCTGATACAGATACAGATTCCTAATAGAAATATCGTGGCAAAATTTGGATACCTACAAGGGTACGTTGGCTCACGATTTTCTCATACCGTCGCCCGGTATAAAACAGCTAAACGTTGAAGAAGCTACAAAAATTCTACAGTGAATTATAATCCGTATCGGTATCGGGATCAATAATATTTTTCACCGATACTATGAATGGACATTCTCCTTTCCACACCAAGTTTCTTCCCCATCTTAGGCTTAGCACGCACTGCGATTAAACGCGCGCGATTTAGGAATAGCTAAAAACGCAAAAACGCGCATCAACACCCATTTCACCATGGATTTCTGGCGAGCAACATGTGTTGTAGCTTTGATATTGAAATTAAAAAATAGAAAACGTAAACAACGCCGCTGCCATAGGTACTGGGTACATCCCACAGACTAAGGGTGCATCCACTAACTGATCAAAGACATTTGAAAGGATACTTTTGCAAAATGTACAATAACGTGCGTCAATATCCTGAATAAAACCGAATGCGATTAACCGCCGTGGGTGCGCCACAGTACTGTTACTATGGGACACAAAAAAAACCGCGCGTTTTCAAACCGCGGTAAAAACGTAAGATGCGTTTTTAAAATCAGTCACTGAAATAAGTCACTAATGCGTGCGCTTGTATAGAAAGCTATGTGTTTCATTTTTTTGCGGTTACAGATCTGCGGTTAAACGCGGGCGTTTAATCGCAGTGCGTGCTAAGCCTTATAATCGCAAGCGCGAAGTCTCAAAATTTTAGCCTGAAATTGTTCTAAGGTTAAACAAACTTTTGTACCGCCAGTTTAATACTATTTCAAAGTGTGTACTTTGCAAAATCATAATTTTAGAATTATCTTAAATGCGATATACGGCGTAGCAACTCTTTATTTTGTTCACGATTTCGTTGTAGATTCAAACCTTGAAGGATGATTTCTCGAATTTCGCGGTTCTGTTGGTATCGCTTACTGTCGTCGTTGCGTTATCCAAACCGTAGCTAGGTCAGGCCAGGGTCCACCTTCAGCACTATCTACTCCGCTGCTTGATATGTTTAGTCAGGCCTTTGACATCCTCCATTGTAAGAACATTGTTTCTCATATCATTTTTAGTTGGAATTTCATGCCTTGACCTACCTATTGTGAATCACAGTATTGGCTTCTTTGTCTGACACATTCACATATAATAGGCAAACGATATTTTTATTGTAATAAAGGCAATCATATGTAATGTCTTTATTAATCTGCGTGTTTGATTACTAACAGCCGCTGCTAATAAACAATCCCAATCCAAAATTTACCGTTTTAGATTGACAGCGTAATCTTTTTTCTGATACTATATTGCCAATAATCAATCTCAGTAGTGAAAAAACTATGGCAACATGACAAGAGACCAATCGAAAAGTAGAAAACAATCCAGATTGACTTCAATCTAATTTTTTCGATTGATTATTGGCATCGGCCGTAAGTAGTTTGAAATATGAAACTCGGATTATTTTAGTTTGCGGTTATAGGTGTATTAAATAGTTTATAAGCGCAACTTGTAACTATGTTCGGAATTAAAATAAGTAAGACTGTTATATAATCTAATTAGTCTAGTGACTGTAACCCGGTTGCATTTTTTGTTTTTATTTATTGCATTGAATGACGAGACTAGCAAGCCGTTCGCAATTGCGAATTACAAAGTAATGCTTGGTATTCCCCTGTGCTCGGCATCCTGAGACATAAGACTATTAAGTCTCAATATGTCCAGTAATTACTTTGGCTACATTGTCCTTCAATCCGGTATTTCCAAGGGATATCTTGATTTGTAAAGCTTAAGACTATAAAATTCAATTTTACCATGAATTAAACAACTTTTAAAGGGTTCTTATTGTTAGTCAGACTGATATCGGATCGTAGACTCATAAATAAATATATTTCTGCAACATCCATAAAAATGATGTATCGTCTACCCTTCTGCGGTCCGCAGTAAACCACGTCTTAACAAAAGTAGGTGAAAAAGCTAAAAATAAAAACGATACTTATGCAGACAATAATTCAAATAATATATATAAATCGCACATTACATATATATATATAGCGATAAATGTGGAAATTAAAAGTTACTGCTGCTAACAGTGTTAGTTAACAACTAACACTTCTTGAATACAGTTAGTCTCACCGATATCTTCTCTTTGAACCTACCTTAAGTTTTCAACAAAATAAAACATTTCATTCCGTAGTAACTTCACACACAAACATTTATTTCCGTAGTAACTCCGGACGGTTTCAGCAACTTCCGTCTATAATGGTTAATGAATAGTTAATTTTAAATCCATTCGGCTTTATTCATAGACAGTTTTAAAATATGCTTTAGTTATCGATGGTTTTGTCCCTTTTGATGGACGACTATTGAATTCAATTTGAACGAAGAACACAAAATAATCGGCAACTAAAATGGATTTTAAAACTGTATGAATAACGCTGATCAAGTTTCCTAAATGTAACGTTTTGTTTTTATTTGTTTCAGGTGAACTCATCAGAACCCACCACAAAGGATAACATTCCAAATAACTTATTTATATACTTGCTATATAGAGTAATGACTACTGAATTTATATGTAAATATAACTAAAGCATATAAATAAATAATTTTTGTACATAAATTACGAAAACTATCGACCAAAATTTTCTACCAAACTATTATAAAGAGAATTTTATATTATAAATATATGTACAAATAATATATATGTATACACACACGTGTACGTGAACTAAAGAGGATTCCTTGACCTGCCTTCAATATACCAAAGTTATTTATTGTACGTGGACGTGGTGCGAGAGAGATAGATGCTCCGGCGCGGCGGCGTGCAGTGAGTGCGAGAGAGATGACCATGATGCCCCAGCAGTACTGCCTCCGGTGGAAGCATCACCACACGAATGTGCAGAATATGTTTGCACAACTACTAGAGAAAGGTTTGTCTGCTTGCTTCACATTCATAACTCTAGTTCTTAATAGTACCTATCCATCAAACAATCTTAGGTTCTAGCCCCAAGTCGAATAATGATTGTGATTATGTATCGTGTAAGTACAAACATTTTAACAAGAATGTCGTGTAAAATCTGATAGAAAAGCCGCTAAGTATATTAGTTAAATAAATACACCCAACAGTCACGTATATAACCCTGATCCCACACTAAGATCGAGGCTTGTGTCGTGGGTATCAGGAACTTCGAGAGACTTTTCGGTCTCACAAACACCCAGACTCGAAAGAAATAGATTTGTATTATTAGGGCAACTATTAAAATTGTAAATTTAAGTCTGTGAGAAACTGTTAATACGGTTATTTTTCCGATCAGCACCCAAACTGACTTTACACTGACCAATACCAAAATACAATTTATTGCATTGCATATGTTATAGTGCTGGTTTTAAACTTAGTACCGCGGGTAAGATATGGGCAATGGCGCCGCAAAAGTTTTAGAATAGTGTTTGACTATAAGAAAACGCAGACGTCCACTTGCAGGTTGTGGTCCACCATAAAGGTTGAGGAAAGTTGCTCGATGCAGACCGCTGTAGAAATCATTGGCAGACTCCTGTATTCAACGGTCGAATTTCAGTAGCTGAATATGGTTGATCATTATATTAGTCATCCTTTTTTTTCTTATGTCATGAAATCTTTTTACTTATATAGATATTTCGAACTCCGATTTGTAAGATGAAGTAATTACAACGTCCTACAGACTAAATGATACACCGGTGTCTTCTTAAGAACAAATGGCGTGGACACGCGTGATCATGGAAATGCAACCTAGAAACAAAACCTAAATCTAGAAATCTAGAACCTAGAAATTGGTCCTTAAAAAGGTCCGGCTGAAGCTATAACATACATTAGTTAAAGTATGGCATTATGAGGGATCCTAAAATAACTTTTGGTAAATCACACGTAGGTATGTAAAAACTTGGAACACGCACGCGACAGGTTTTTAATGTTATGCAACACTCGAGGCACAGTTCGCACATAATACATACAGTTTTATATTAAGCATCGGGATTCTATTTTTGTACAGTTGTAAATTATTCGATTTTATTTTTGGTTGCTAACTCGTTGTACCGCTACGGGGTTTTCATTTTAAGTTAAAGGAACCGGTGTTTACATGTATAATATCATTATTCGAATACGGAATTATCACAACTCATGTGGAATATGGTTTAAAGGTATTGCATAAATGTTGTGTATTACTACAACATTGGAATGCCATTCCTCTTTATGTTTGGTAGTTTTTTTTACTCCGCGCATGAACTATCTTTCCAGTAGAATACCGCTCGTGTCGTCTGTCGCTTCTTTAACTACTACCAGAGCTAGCATTTTTAAAGATACACTTTAAAAGCGCTACAACATTTGTATTTAGATTACTATTCAGGGTCTATTTTAGTCCAAACATCCGCTAGTCCGAACATACCTCAGCTAAGAAAAATGTTACATCTGATAAAGATATGGGACCACCTAGGAAATAATGCTATGTAATTTAATACGAAGCGGTTTGGTAGAAGCTGTCCATACGGTGGGATCTAAATATTTTAGACCTCGCCGTAGAGATAGACCACAAAAACTCAGACTCTTGACCTCATGGCCGAACGTCGATCTTTGAGGCTGCAGTCTTCCTGACATCATCCTGTGTGAGATTGAGATAGCCCTCAAACAACTTAAAAACAACAAGGCGCCGGGTGAGGACGGAATCACTTTAGAGCTTCTGAAAGCGGGTGGAACGCCGATACTGAAAGTCCTTCAGAGGCTATTCAATTCCGTTCTCCTCGAGGGCTCAACGCCAGAGGCATGGAGCAGGACCGTGGTGGTACTGTGCTTCAAAAAAGGTGATAACACCTTGCTGAAGAACTACAGGCCCATCTCGCTCCTGAGCCATGTCTATAAGTTGTTTTCGAGGGTCATCACAAATCGTCTCGAACGCAGGTTTGATGACTTCCAGCCTCCCGAACAAGCCGGTTTCCGAAAAGGCTTTAGTACCATAGACCATATTCATACGCTACGGCAGGTTATACAAAAAACCGAGGAATATAACTTGCCGCTTTGTTTAGCGTTTGTGGACTATGGAAAAGCCTTTGATTCGATCGAGACCTGGGCTGCGCTACAGTCTCTTCAGCAGTGCCACATAGACTATCGGTACATCGAAGTGTTGAAGTGTATATACAACAACGCCACCATGTCGGTCCGAGTACAAGATCAGAGCACGAAGGCTATTTCACTACAGAGAGGCGTGAGACAGGGAGATGTCATATCTCCGCAACTGTTCACTGCCGCGCTGGAAAACGCCTTCAAGCTCTTGCAGTGGAAAGGATTCGGCATCAACATCAACGGCGAGTATATTACTCACCTTCGATTTGCCGACGATATTGTAGTCTTGGCAGAATCGCTGGAAGACCTTAGCACTATGCTCGAAGACCTTAATCGAGTCTCCCAACAGGTGGGTCTTAAAATGAACATGTATAAAACGAAGATCATGTCGAATATCCATGTTGTGCCCACCCCCATTGGAGTTGGGGGCTCGACTCTCGAAGTTGTAGACGAATATGTCTATTTAGGACAAGTGGTCCGGTTAGGCAGGTCCAACTTCGAGAGAGAGGTCAATCGTCGAATCCAACTTTGTGGTTGTTGCAGCGTTCGGGAAACTTCGCGACGTCTTCTCGTCCAAAATACCTCAGTGCCTAAAATCGAATGTCTTCGATAGTTGTGTGTTACCAGTGATGACATACGGCACCGAGACGTGGCCTCTCACTGTGGGCCTCATTAAAAGGCTCAAAGTCACTCAACGAGCCATGGAGCGGGCTATGCTCGGAGTTTCCCTACGAGATCGAATCAGAAATGAGGAGATCCGTAGGAGAACCAAGGTTACCGACATAGCCCATAGGATTGGCAAGTTGAAGTGGCAGTAGGCCGGGCACATAGCTCGTAGAACCGATGGCCGTTGGGGCCGAAAGGTTCTCGAGTGGAGGCCACGTACAGGCAAGAGAAATGTCGGACGCCCGCATACAAGGTGGATGGACGATCTGACTAAGGTCGCAGGAAGTCGCTGGATGCAGGCCGCTTCCAACAGGTCATTGTGGAGATCCTTGGGGGAGGCCTATGTTCAGCAGTGGACTTCCTGTGGCTGATATGATGATGATGATGAATTTAATACGAAATTACTTATTCACAAAGTGTCAGGTTTATTGAAATGACGCAAGTTCCACGTCTCTGACATCTTTGACTTTGAAATATCTTTGTTTTTGGAGGCAAAATATGCATATTTTCCACTAACAATTATTAAAATATTAGCACTTTTCTTGTTTCTGTACATATTATACTGCGAATACAAATTATACTGCGAATTTACTTATTCGCTCATTAAATATAATTATTCCAATGTAAAATATTAATATCTAAAAATTTTAATTTATTTTTAATTGTCACAAAAAATATTTATATTTTTTTCGTTTTTGTTTTTGCGATTAATCCAAAGAGTGATCACGTGCGCCGCCCCGCCCGCGTCCGAGACACATGGAAATTAATGAGGTCCAAAACAACACCACTTATTTAAATACAATTGTAATTGATATTGTACTCAACCAAGTTCCACTAGTCGTAGGCAAATTGTGCTATTTTTAAACTATATTAACATAATTTTTACATGTACCGGTAGAGGTGCGCCCCCCGCCGTGCGTTCAACTGACTTCCGTTCCCACACGAACTCTCATGGTTGTACATTGGCCATTGAGCTATTATACTAGAGCGGACATCGGGAACAAAATCTCTGCGTATGGTGCGTGCACAAGGGTACACATTGAAGCGAGAGGGAAGATATGTTACTTCGTAGGCGTGACAGAGACAGAAATAGAATGTACCACTCATTTTGTAACAAACATTTTGTTTGCAATGTCCCCTCTAGTATAATATCTCAATGACATTGGCTTAACTTTTATCACCCATTGTCAACCATTTAATTTTTTACAACTACAAGTTCAATAGTGAGGGTGGACGACCTCCACGCTCCCTTAGCACCAAGCCTTCTTTTTCTTTTTCTTAGAGTAACCTCTGGGGCCCTACTATATATAAATCCGAAACGAAGTTCGAAACTTGTGACCTTTTTCGTTTCGAAACCTACTCTGTAACACGAAATTCGAATCTTCGGATCGAAGAATGAATGATTCCAATATATTGGCAATACGAACCCCTCAAGGTTGTCGGTCTTCGCATATACATCCCACTGCAGGGCACAGGCCTCCAACACAATCGAGAGTAGGATTGAGAGTGGTTAGGCCATATAGTCCACCACGCTGGCCTAGTGCGGGTTGGCCTTCACATACTACAGAAAATCTAATTATAAAGGGTTCATTTGCGATGTGCCATTACAGGCTATATGCAAGGACGTTAAAGGGTTTGTTGGTTTTAGTAGTCGAATCTGAAGATAATGTGCAAATGATTGTCGCCAAGGGGTATCAGTTCGTATACTGGAATAGTCTTATCAGTAATATCCGAAAGCGTACTGGGCTGTTAGGTCGTTGCGTTTCGTTCAGCGATTGAGATTTCAAGAGACCCTATTGCTAGTGCTTGAATGCTTGCATACATACGAAAAAGACCGGACTCGATGGTGTAAGCTCATTAGCAATGTATCGGCGGATAATTTATTTGGAGTGCTCTGCAATTACAATTATATACATTGTCGTCATAATTTATTGCTCAGTTTAAAATCGCAGGTTTTAAAACCCTTGTAATCTCTGTGGTATATTGCAAACTTGTAACTAAAAGGTATTTCAGAACATAATAAAATAAATAATTAAAAGTAGCTCACTAGAGCTTGATGAACCCCAGACGTTTTGACCTAGGTTCGAGACAAATCCAATCAAATTACTCTAATACACTATGGGATGGTTTATGTAAATATGTAAGTAATAATCTACGAAATTAAATTTAATGAACTGCTTCGACAAAACTTCGTCCATTTCCGCAAATGACGATCTTGCCCGAACGACTCCGACGTTCAAAACAATTAACTTGGTGAATTCGAATACAATGAAAAGTTATCTTTGAAATGCTGGCAATAAGGTTGAAAATTATACGCTCATAAAAAGCATACGTTTTGAAAAATCATTATAGCCGCCGCAGGGCAATCGGGGAATGTGTTCGAGTAATAATTGGTGTTCTATTTTTAGTTTTAATATGAAAATGTGTTTTTTTTTCTATAATATCGGCGCTCGGTTGCGTTTTGCGTCATAGTTTCACATGGTGAGTATTTTTTGCCCGGCATTTATTTTACTAAATCCGACTGCATATGATTATTTGGTTTAGAATAGGGAATGCAAATCTCGCGAGATTGGGGCTCAAGCGAGATCCCGCGAGTTTATGAATAACAATACTGCGAGATCTCGGCAATTTCGAGATCTCGCGAGATTAGTAGTTTAGTGTGTGTTTTTAAGTCATTATTACGAATTATTTTGAAATTAGCTCCTTAAGAAGCACAAAATGTCCAAAAAATCGTCTGCTAAACGGCTTCTTATTTTGTTGGCGAGATAACCAGCCGCCGAAAAGGCCCTTTCGGATTCATCGCTAGTTGGAACCACAGATCTCAGCCAGTTATCCACGAACTGTAAAAGTTCGCCTTTAGACCCCCCGGACTCGTATAAATTTATTTCCTTTTTGATTAATGCCTCCAGATAATTCGTAGTTAGTTTTTTGTCTCTAGGTTATTTTAACGCAGCAGTCAATGTTTCCTGAAGTTCTTCTTACAATGAAATACTCTTGCGTGTCTCAGAAAGAGATGAAAGCGGTTCATTATCGTCATAATCAAATTCAGCTATATTCTTAGCGGTGGCAGCTAATGTTGATGCAATCGACCAAGAAGGAACTGAATTTATCTGTGTCTGTGAATTACTCAGATTGTATTGCGGATGCAAACGCTCTTTACTTAAGTGATTTAATTTCAGTTCGAATCATATTTTATGCTCGAGTGCAATCTCGTTAAACTCGCGAGATCTCGCCTTTTTTTTCGTCCGAGAGCAATCTCGCTAAAAAAGGCCGAGATCTCGCGAGAACGAGATTGCATTCCCTAGTTTAGAAATATCCATTGCTGAAGCGATAAACAATACTATGCGTACAGAGTAGAAAATGATGAAAAACGCATTAGATCGCGTAAGTCTCATTGTTGACTACGCTTCCTAGATGAGCTAATAACGAAATTTCAATACAATATAATTGTTCGAATCAGTTTGGTGGCTGAATCTTTCTGTGAAGTTCACTGGATGTAGGTCTCTCATATGTGAGAGGCCGCCTGGGTAGGTACCATCGCAATGTCTATTTTTCCCGCCATTAGCAGTGTAAATGCTACGTTGTAATTCAGATTGAAGGACAGTGTAGCCAGATAGATAATGTTTTGTAATTCAAGGTGTTGTTTAGTTTTGTTACTGTTCATGAGCGGCGGTATCGCTTACCATCAGGGGAACGGCATGCTCGTCTTGCCATTCTTGGCAATAAAAAAAAGTACCTTCTTGCCAGTATTTACCTTATAAGAATTTTCCAGCTACGCTACATTTGGTATACCCTGATATCTGATACAAAACTTCTGAGTTATTAATCCGCTTCGCTCCCAGCTAACTTGGCAACCTCAGTAGATATTCAAATTCAAACCTATTAAGTACAGTCACAATATTTGGATGTCAAATGCTCTGAGATAATAAAATCGTCTGCACGTAGTAACTAAGGATCCACGTATCTTTGGTCACTACAAAGTTTATGTTTTTGATTATCTTATTATATATGTACATGAGTTGTTAAATATCACATCGATGATGAATAAATCGACCAGACGACGACGTTTCGTGTTGCTAGGCAAGATTTTTATGTTTCCTTTCTTGCACTCTCCGATGTATTGCTTGAATTTTCACATATCGCACCTTTAGAATCAATGTGACTTAAAAAAAAAATGACTTTAAATTATATATTGGCTCAAAATGACCCATCGAGCCTTTATTAAAGAAGAAACTGTTGACGCATGAAAGACAGAAATATGTATACATCGATCTTTTCGATGTATCTGGCAACTGGTACCGCGAGGCGTGGGAGCCGTCGTTTCCACACGTATCGGTCTGGGATGCACAGGTTCAGATGCCGCAGTACTTCTGGGTTATGTGCTACCCCACGCAATAATTTTATTACATACGCCGCAAGTGTGAAGTCCCGTCGTACCCTAAGCTCATTGTATCCCACCATACTTCTACATCATCTACATCTTCGTCAGCTGAAGACCGCATCCACTAATGATAACTGGTGGTAGGTCTCTCATAATATGTGAAAGGTCGCCTGAGTACGTACCACCGCATTATCTATATCTCCCGTTAAACGACAATGTAAATGCAATATTCTGTTTCGGATTGAAGGACATTGTAGCTAGAATAACTACTGGACATATTGAGACTTAAAATCTTATGTCTCAGGATGGCGAGCGCAGTGGAATAATGCCAAGCATTGCTTTGTAATTCAAGGTGTTGCTTGGTTTCGCAACTGTTTAAGAGCGGTCGTATCGCTTAACATCAGATGAACGACATGGTCGTCTCGCCATTAATTGCAATAAAAAAAGCTGATTATCCAAAGATTTTGCATCATATGATATTGTAGATAGGTAATCAAGGAGTGCATGAGAAAGCATTATTGTCGTCATGTGGCAAATATCTTAGAAAGAGGACATGCCATATTTAAGGTCGATCACATGAATTAATAAAAGACACGTATTTTTGAATTTGTGTATCCATTGACGAGCAGGCCCTGATATTCATTCACGTGCCAGCCCGGCGCAGTACTGGTCCTCCTAATGGGAGGTACTGATGTTCGTCAATTAGTCTTCATTTGGATGCCTATTTTTACAGCTTCCGTGGCACAGTTCGTTAGACGCCACCCGTGACACAAGAGGCCGCGAGTTCGATTCCCGTACCGAGAGAAATATTTGTGCAGTCCACAAACATTTCTTTCGGATCTGAGTGTTTGTGAGACCGAAAAAGTCTCTCGTAGTTCCTAATACCCACGACACAAGACTGAATCTTAGTGTGGAATCAGGACTATGTATGTGACTGTTAGGTGTTATAGGTATATTAATGGATCGGCAGGGCTTTATCGGCAATTTCGGTATCTCAATCATTGAAGGCATGACAAACTGCGTTAGCAGTACGTACAGGAACCCCAGTGATCTCTTCAGCTGCCATATAGGAAAACTTACGCCCCCTAGCAACAGAACCAGAGACAGTTTCACAACACTTGTATAAAAATAAGTAATTACGAAATATCAAGTTCAATTACACGATAATGACAGATATGAAATGTCACGGATAATATACGCAAAGATGTAGGCATGATAAGTAATTTATTTTTAGACTCGGGTTAAGTGAACTAAGGCCGTCCTTGGTTTAAAATTAACCTGCGCCAACTGTTTGCACGTTGCTTCGTTTAACTTTTAATTTGCGGAAGCCTCGATGGGGGTTATTGACTCCGGATGATTGTAGAAGTTCCAAGAAATGTTTATACTAGACTACAAATAATTTGCTGGGCACTGTCGCACGTGTACTATTCATAGGTTTTTTGTATCTTATTGCGTTGGTCTAATGCGCGTGGCCACAACACTGGCCTAGCGGCTAGGCCTGTCAAGTATTGTTGTTGTGGTCTTTAGACTGTTAATTAGACCTTGGATTGAAATTCCTATATGGAACGATCTATTTATGTCAATTTTTCATCCTTTTAACTTATGTTATTGGTCATGTTTAAGTTTGTAGGATAGACCGTGGAAACGTGATTTAGTTTAAAGAACACATTTAAATTATGGTCCTTATATGTATAAAACGTTATTTATGTAACGTGAGATGTTACATGATCATATGGGTAAGATTAGCGTAAATACTTCATATTCATATAATATCACTGCTGTAAATAACCAGACGGATGAATTAATAGCCACAAACTTGGTCGTCTTTGCACAACCAATTTAATTTGGAGTGGCGAGGTGTGACGTCATCGGTGATGGCACACGTCCCGTCTGAGAGCAATTGAGTTTTTGAGCTGACCAGTGACTACTCGCCAACTCTTGACACCGATTCAAACATTAACTATTGAAATGTAAATGAGTCGTATGATATTGCGAACTACACGTACTAGGTGCACAATGCGCGAGCGAGACGGCGGCCAAGCCTTCCCGACTACTTAAAATATTATAATTCAAAAGTAAAAGGACCTCGCGATTGGTCGGCATTTAGTGCCGCTGTACATTTGTCGCCACCTACAGCGGCGTTTTGCGGTTTCATATTAATTTAAAACTAGATTCATTATTTTAAAGTTAAGTCCAATCGCATTTCAACAATTATAATGAATGGAATATTTTTGTTTGGCGAGGTCACCGGTTCGCACGCTACCTACTCGTTGTTTTTGATATGGGAAGCGCGTGTTGGTGTTAGCCACCCCGCTCTTACACGGATGTTAGAGTAAATACTCGTACAACAAGTTATAATACAATACAATGTATTTACATGATATTTGGTGAACCCAAGAGGTTACCAGCGCTTTTCCCACATAACATCAACCCTTTCGGGAATATTTACACTTAGTTTATGGCTACTTTCATTATTATTATCATCGTCAGCAACAAAAAGTTTATTATGAAACATACGTTCCTTCCATGGATTCGCATAACAATCAGTTGGAACTTGGAAGCGCCCTGCAACCAGCACTTCCTGCAACCTCCATTAGATTCTTCGTTTATCTTATATATTGAAGCTTTCGTGCCATCGGCCTTCGGTCATCAGTTCTCCTCGATAAGTACCTATTAATTGCGACTGTAATTTGCTAACCGGCTCGGCTAATGGCTAATGTTCTTGGCTTTGGTTCTTCTCCGGATCTAAATCTGATAAAACGAAGGATAGTCCAGAAAGTTTAAGTTGCAATTAATATGAATGCGGTTTGGTAAACATCTTATAGGGAAGGCTTACATCGACGAAGTACTAACATAGAACGATTGATACTCGTAATTACCTTTAACTGTTACAAATTTAACTCAAAACCGGAAGATGCAGCCGTTTGCTTTGAATATTGACACTAGGGCCCAGGCCCCAGATGCATCAAGACATTTGCAATGTCAACACCATACAATTGATATTTAAGATGAGTTTACTTAGTCATAGTTATAATTGTGGCTAATGTTATTTAATTCCATTGAACCTTAATATTAATCATATTCCAAAGACTTCAATAAAGAAATAGTAGGGAGAGCTAGGTAAAAACGTTCCTGAGTGACACTAAGACAACTCTATAGGCGGTAGACAGATGAAGTAAAGATGTGTGTGTGATGTTCCAGAGCGGTTCTGCGACGTGACGCTGTACTGCTCGCCCAGCTTCGCGACGCAGGTGTCCAACAAGGAGCCCGTGGACCCGCAGAACATACGAGGAGTCTCATTGAGAGCGCACAGGTCAGTACCAAAACTCACACACTTGCCGAACCAACAGTCAAAACATAATGGTGCCTACTATTGGTCCAGGCTTACATGAGTAGCAGTTGCGGAGGTGAGGATGGGAGAGACTCCAAGCTACCCGACCGAAATCCTATTCATTGAGTTTTAAATGTATCGATAATATGTATGTATATATTCCGTGAATTGGATGCTAAGTAGCGCCATCTGTTGAACGTCGACATGTATCAAAACATTGTTTATCAGTCATATTTTTTTGTATACATGTTTTGTTGCTCCCGAAATGGCTGTTACTAGGCAAGCGGCTGGTCGTAAAATTATAAACTGAATTATTTTGCAACACAGAAAATAGCCGCGGGTCCAGTTGTACTGGTTTTGCGTGGATTTCTAAGTGAAATAGGGGGCGATGTAGAAATCTCGCTCAGGGCACCTTAGTTAATAAATGATTTCTTATCTTAGGGTTGTTTCTCGTGCCTAGTTGCATTTTCTGTACACGTAGTTGAGGCTACAATCGACATTTCAGACCCTACTATCTACCACAAGCAGCAATCATATTCTGATATCTTCTTGGGATTCGTTACAGAAATTGTACCTAATGTAGGAAATCTTATGCTGGTTGTAGTGTTCCTCTTAATCGAGGAACCATGCGTTTTTTAACCAAATCTATATCTATATTGAGACGGGTACATTGCAGTGTTTAACAAGTTCTGAGTGTTGTTGCTTTGTTTCTGTTCTGTGATGCTTACCATCACACGATAGGATTGCTTGTTTCATCAACAAATATTCATTTATTTTTGCTCAGTAAGTGTGTGGTGGCCTGTTGCTAAGGGACCAGACGCAGATGATAATAATATGTTTATGGTGCTCGGAGATTCGAAGGTTCATGTTTTTATTCAAAGTCAATCACCATGCAATTTAAAGGTGAAGTAAAACATCATAGGAAACCTGCATACCGTAGCGATTCGATAAAAAATCTACGGTATGTAAAAGTCCGCCAACCTGCACAAGCCCAACATCGTGGAATATGAGGCCTTACTTATTAATCGTACTTTGCCTCTGCGTGCCCTACAGTGGGACGTATATAGGCAGAGTATTTTTGCACATACAGTAAAGATATTGAAAGCATAATTGAAACGTTACTTCTTAAATAACATGATGTAGGGTTTTATCGACTATTCTGTATATTATTACATTGTTTCTGATCTGTAAGAGTCCGCCTGGGTAGATACCATCGCAATGTCTATTTCTCCCGCCAAACAGCAGTGTAAATGCATTGTTAGGATCCGGTTTGAAGGACAGACAGTAACTATTGGACATATACTTCTTATGTCTCACGATGGCGAGCGCAGTGCCTATCATTGCTTTGTTATTCATGGTGTTGTTTGGTTTTGCTACTGTACATGACCTGTGGTATCACTTACCATCAGGCGAATGGCATACTTGTCTTACCATTAGATGCTATATAAAATCTACTTACGGCCAATCCCAATAATCAATCGAAAAAATTAAAGATTGAAGACAATCCGGATTGTTTTCTGCTTTCGATTGGTCTATTAGCATGTTGCCAATAAACAATCCAGGCCACAGCCGATTGCGTCTGTTGATAGATTGAAAACAATCCGTTTTCTCTTGTCAATTTTAGTTTTTTTGACATATAACCAAGACATAAAACCATTGACATAATTATAAAATTAATGTTTTACGCAGAAATTTTCATTGCATATAAATATCCTTTCAGTATTTTGAAAAGAAATAATTTGTAAAAAATATTTTCAACGTTAGGAAAAATATTAAGAGCGTTGACACCTTGCGCGCAAAGTCAACTATAGGTATTTCTTCGTTAATTTCACGCACACATAAGCGACTAAAGCTGTGTGCGTAGAGCTGCCGCGTCGGCTCGCTATACAGTCAGCGCAACCAACTTTGATCCGTGCGTTTCAAAATTCTAATATTGAATTGAAATGTAACTTATGATTTATACAGGGTATATCAAGACTGCTACCGAAAACGAAGCCAGGTGGTAGTTTAAGCGACTTCAGACACAATGCAACAGAAAAAGTTGCAAAAAAAAGCGACAATTTTTTTTTTTGTAATTTTTTTCCTATTGCCATATTTTGGTGGTAAATACATTTTTTCCTAAAATAATAGTGTATACCCTTTAATTTATAAATACTCTAAGATATAAGAGAGTTTAAATTATTATTTTAGCAAAATCTATGGATTTACCACCCAAAAATGACGATATTTAAAAAATCATAAAAAATAATTGACGCGTTTCTAAGCGAAATTTTTAATTGCATTGTGTTTGTAGCCACTAAAACTACCACCCGGCTTCGTTTTCGGTAGCAGTCTTGAGATACCCGGTATATTGGTAATATTATATCATAAAAATATTTTGGAATGAACAACACAAATTTAGATACTAATCATATTTTCGTTATTATTACATTGTTAAGTTGCATTCAAATCAGTGTTCAATCAGTAGACACTACGGAAGTTTATTAATCATTTCGTGTTCGAACACATGAAAAGAGTTAGGGGCCTTACAACCCCTTACAATTACGAAATATATTTAATTTTATATTACAATACATAACACAATTTAGCCTCGGAATTACATCCCATTATATTATCTGAAACATAATTTATACTCACTACAAAATCATTGTAGGTAATAAAAAGAAAAAATATGTTTTACTACCAAAGTACTAAGATGTGGCAATCGCAGCCCGCGCGTGGCTATTTTTACGACGCACAGCAAAAATCGACTGCAGCCAGGCCGGAGCGACGAGCGATACGTCCTCCCTCTAGAAGGCCTTGCGGCGCGGCGCGGCGGTCTGATTTGATGCACGGCGGAACGCGTGTTTTATAGTGGTTTTTAAAATATATGTAGAAAACATGAAACCTAATTTTATTGAAATATAAAAAAGGCAATTTATTGATAAGATGTTCTTCTATTATAATATGCAATTGCTATAAAAAAATTATGTACGATAAGTTGGTGACAAAAAATATGTTCTTGACGAGAATTTCTGAATAATTTCGCATTGTTTAAATTTTTATTTTTCAGGAACTAAACATAAAAAGATTATTTTTCTCAGCAAAATCTCTCCATAAGGGTTTTATTAGACGGATAATATTTTTATTTTCATCTTATATTTAGTGATTTCGGATATCTTAAGCTTCTAAATTGCCACTTAAAGCCTAAATAACGAAACTAGTGTTCAGTAATCCTTATAGTACTCAAAAATTATCCATCAATCTATAATGTTTTCCACCAAAATCCCTAGATGACAACCTTTTCTAAAATTAGTACTAATTATTTTTCCTTGAAATTGTTTATTGGTGGCTATTAACTCATTTGAAAAGTCCTGTTTTTAGCCAAAAAGCGCGCAAATGGTATAAACGCTCTTAAGTAAAATAAAATAATTGCAGTAAAAACACAAACTCCGATAAAGTCTGCTACTGATATCAACATTGTGCCGAATGCATACAACCATAACGTCAGCAAAAGTTGATGAAGCCCCATGCCCATGTATAGTTACAACAACATATAGATAGCGCGCGAGTTGAATGCAGAGCTTAGGAATGCGGTAGTGCTGTGACCTAATTATTTATGACCATAATTTTTGATAAGTGATAATTTTATACATCAAAATAAAATAAAACAAATAACAAAAAAATTTAGTCAGATTCAGAAATTGCAAAAAAGCATTATTTAAAGAAAATACCAAATTGTTGTTTTGCCTTTCTTCAACACACATATTATCTAGGATCTTTTTCGCCATTTCTCGTGCTTGGCGATGAACGAAAACTGGTTTTTTTTTTGTTACAGAACTTGATGAAATCGGATCAGTCATTATGAATGATTAAAAATAATAAAACTAATAACACGTATTGCATATTGATTATTAACACGATAACAGGGTAAGCGTACAATTAGCTAAGACAGCACATCACTAAATTGCAGGCGTGCGAGGTGAGACGTGCGGACGGCGGGCGGAAACGCTCCCGCTCCGCACCTCAGGCCCCGACTGCATTCAACTCGCGCGCTATCTATACATAGTTCCCGAAAAAATTAAAAAGTTGCAATCACTCCTCATATGTATAATAATAATTCTAAAGCTGGTTTGCACAGCCTGAATTTGAAAGAAAATTCGGCTTCGTCTAAGGTCTGCATATAATTAGTCCTGGTTAGTCTTAACGAAGACATCATCATCGAGTTCCACCATCGCTAGCAGTATCCTCATCGGATAGCTACGCCAACCCTTCCAAATTACTGCTATAACTATTACTTTATATATTATTTTATACAATTTCGGCGTTCAGAAATAAATATTCCGTGTAAATTGTTAGATTGCAATTTTGATTAGTTTTCTACAATCCATCCTAACTTCAACACAGATAATTGTATATTGGCAGGCCTTAACTGTCAATTCCATACAAAGAGCACTCCTAAAAGTTGATTGATTTTTTGGATGGTTTTTTCACTACTGAGATTGATTATTGGCAATATAGTATCAGAAAAAAGATTGAGCTGTCAATCTCAAACGGCAAATTTTGGATTGGGATTGTTTATTGGCAGCGGCTGTTAATAAATATACCCTAAGCATCTGAACAGGTTGCGTAGAGTTACTTGTGCGAATAAAAATACGTGTGTGAAATTGATTGATGTCGTTTTTCTCTGATTTCTCCCTCGTTTCTATTCAACTTTCTAAGATACATTTCATCGAGTCACTATTACTGCACATAAATGTGAATGTATGCATCAAGTATGTGAATGTATGTGCCCTGATCGTTTACTTGTCTTGTGTTGTCGCTTAAAAACCTCATCCTAAGGAGATATAAATAGTTTTCTAATGTTAAAAAAAAACATGTACTTAGTTTATTTTAAAAAATCTCAAATTAATTGTTAATTAATGAAAAATGAAATAAAATGGTTTTAAATATTCCACTTATCAATCCCACAATCTAATAAGACCATAGTTACAAATTATTATTTTCTTGTTTGAAAAATTGGGGACTTGAATTACCTATTACTTGGTATTGAACAATAAATCGTTTAAGTGGTATGAAAGCGAATCTTTAGGCCCTGTATTCGAAATCAGGATGTCGGAGATTCAGTACCCATAACCAGTAGTCTCGTTTCTGGTGAAATTTCTGATTAAAGACGCAATTGTAGTAATTGAATTATTTCGAGCCAAAGTTGATATTAATGGTATTATGTTTCATTGACGGTTTAATTATCACTCGTTTAATCATGGACTATATGGCCTAACCACTCTCAATCGTACTCTCGATTGTAGAGGAAGCCCGTGCCCTGCTGTGGGACGTATATGGGCTGATACAGAAATCATATAAGCAGCTTAATGCTGATAGTATATTATATTGCATCCGCTCTACACAGATATGGATCTATTGTTAAAGCAAGACTTACTTAAAAATAATATAAAATAGTACATATATGTATACATACATACATACAAATAAAAACTCAAAAAAATACAAACTCACGCCTTCTTCCCAGAAAGGGTGGGCAAAGGTGCTACTAGAACATCCTCATTTCACCTTGTAGGTACCTACCTATATCCCGTCCACGATGTGGTAGTGGGCGAGTCTATCGCCATATCAAGCACAAATTCCTAACTCCGGGCTGACAATGAATAGAAAAATCCAATGTCTCCTCCATAAAAAAAATTAGAAAAAAATGTCACTTTGCCCGACTTGGGATTGAATTGGAGACCTCAGCTTTGTGAAGGTACCGTAGTACAACTACGACACCGAAGCAATCTAGAATATACACATATAATAGACTAACAACAATTTATTTTGGCGAAGGTTCACTAAGTTTATTTTAATATCTTCTTTAATATTGAAACCCTATAATTTAATGAAATCAACTATAGTAATATCTATTACTGCATTTATCAAATCCTGAATAAATAATTTTCGGATCATCTAACTGATCCATTCAGAAGCTTCCCAAAAACGTCTCCTAGTATTGATATTTCCAATATAACCAGTGGACGAATATTTATGACGTGCCGCATTTAAATCAGCTCCAGACTGGCATCGATCTAGTCTGGGACCAAAATAGGTCGTGCCGGAAACTGGGTGACCTGGATACTGCGCGGATTAAACATATGAAACATTTTAATGTATGCCTCCCGACATTTATTGCACGAATCGATGAGATCGAGTGCCGATGCATACGTCACCAGTCACGGGTCAGGGGTTGGGGGTTATTCCTTCTTTACATTCCTGATTGCAGTGTGAATAATCTGAAATTGCCTGATAGTGTTTAGTTTTTTCCTTACCTGCACTGAACTATCAATGTTCCCCAATTGACTTCCAAGGCTTTTTTAATAATACAGTTTGCTCATGTATATCAATATGATTTCTGATTTATGATTTCTTTGTTTGAACTTAATGAATCATCAGCAACCAGTAGTGGTCCACTCGTGAAGATAAACTTCTCCAATCTCACGCAATCAAGTTAGATCGTAAATAGGGTAGTTTTAGGATTACAACCACAACGCAACTAAAACGTTTGTGAAGTTTCATATCGATGTTATATGAATTTTCATATATCATTCTGTTTGGATGGCAAATTTCTAGTTTTTGCTAAAATAATAATTTCAACCATTGCGCACCATAGCGTCTTTTAAAATAAAAGTGTGTGTTGTGAGATTGAAGATCGAGTCTTGTGTCGTTCTTGATACCCAATCAAGAACTACGAGAGACTTTTCGTTCTCACAAACACCCAGATCCGAAAGAAATATCTGTGGGCCGCACAAACATTACTCTCGGTGCGGGTGTTGAACCTGCGGCCTCTCGTTTCACTGGCGGCGTCCAACCACCTGCGCCACGGAGGTTGTAAAAAATAGGCATCCAAATAATGACTAATTGACGAACATCGGTGCCTGCCACTATGAGGAACAGTAAGGCCGTTTGTCCACCGCCGCCGTCACCGGACCGTCACCGAGAACGAGATTATTTCTTGCCGAGTTTAAGATGACGTGACGGCGATCGTGTGTCCACCGCGCCGATAAACCGGTGGCTCAGTTCCACTCAGTTCTAGGCTTTATCATACGCGGTAGTCGCGTTTTCCTTTTTGATAGAAATAAAACCAACTAGGAGGATGGCTAGTTTTAACCGGCGATAATTGCTTCTTCTGCTTTTGTACGTTCCAAGGCGTAGGCGATATAAGCAAATAATTTTGGACTCTCAGCTACTCCAAATTATGTATAAATATCGTATTTAAATTTCTTAGCCTTTTTTACCCAAATTTTATGATAGACAAAACAAAAACCGGGCGAACGGGTCGGTGCGACGGTAATGTGTGGACAAGAACAAACGTGTTTTGTATAGCCGGCACATCGGCCCGTCATAAAACCGTGCCGAGTTCTAGCGGCCACGCCGAAGTACTCGAAACATCGGCGGCCGGGATGACGGTTCTCGGGTGACGGGCGTGCGGTGGACACATGGCCCTAGTAAATATATGTATCGCTAAATTTGCGCCGTCATCTCGGTCTCGGTGACGGTCCGGTGACGGCGGCGGTGGACACACGGCCTAACTGTACAGCGCCGGGCGGTCATATGAAAGAATACATATTATTATTTTTTACACTTGCTCGTCATCATTTCAACACTGCGCCTGATGGTAAGCGCAAATGCCTTCCAAGCCGAGTATCGAATGGCATCAGACGGCAGTCCCAAGACATTCGATACAATTATGCCGGCCTGCTGAGATATGTCTTCACACTACGGTGCAAGGACACGGGATCACAGGAAGGAGGGAACACGCCTGACGGCAAACAATATCAGGGCGCTGCTCGTCAATGGATAGACAAATTCGAAAATACGTGTGTTATTATTGTAATTTTGTTGTCAGAGTGGTGCTGGCGGCATGCTCGGAGCTGCTGGGCGCGCTGCTGGGCGCTCACGAAGCGCACGGCGAGCCCGTGCTCGTCATCGACGGCGCCGAGCCGCGCCATCTCAAGGCGCTGCTCGACTACATGTACACCGGCGAGATGAACGTGCATCACGTGAGTAACACGTTTTGGAGTCTAAAAAGTTAAACATATGGTATCCTATGGAAATACCGGATGGAAGGACATTTTAGCCAGAGTAATCACTGGAAATATTGTCACTTACCATCTTATGTCTCAGGATGGCGAGTGCAGTGGAAGTAGTTAGTTTTGTTTTAAGTGGTGTTTGATTTTGCTATAGTCCATGAGCCGTCGTATCGCTTACCATTATAAACAGCATGCTCGTCTCGCCATTCACTTCAATAAAAAAAACAATACCACACATTATACTATCAATCAGATCGACATTGTCATATTCAGTGATGGATATAGGCCTCAAAATCACGCCATCAAAATGATCTTTAACTTCCCTAATCTATCTCTGCCCAGCCATACCGTAAACTCTATTTAATTGAACCAGGCAAATATCAGAGCCAAAATTACCAGATCCGTTTTGGTGTCAAAGGGTAGTAAACATTTAGTTTGATTAACAAAATATGATAATAATAATTGGACTTGTTCAACGATTTCCGAACGGTTCTACTTAAGTACACGTGTCTTGAGAACGTAATTGACAATAAATATCATATTAATTATAATTAATTGACTAGAATCGATATTATTATCTTAAATATCACACTAATTTTGTACTGCTCACATATCACCATTAGGGTCAACGATATCGGGAAATTGGACATCGGCCTTTTGTCTGAACGACATATGGACCACCCTTTAAATTTAATTTTAAATGCCTCCGTTTCGGCCTTCCCTAACTTTCAGTTTGAAAATAAATTATCTACAAAAGTAAAAAAACGACCCGTTTTATGGATTTTTGAAAACAGACACATACGAGTATTATTTTAGGATGAATTGTTTGTGAAAATTGAAATGAAATTTGTGGCAGATCGATTGTTTTAGTATTAAATGTTTGTACGATAAACTCTCATAACTAGCATGCTAAAAGGATATTGCTTAACGCTGCCCTTTTTTAACAGAACTTTTATCATTTCTTAGCTACTATTTCACCGCTGTTTCATAGTTCATGATGGTTATGACGACGATTTTTAACAGAACTTTTATCATTTCATAACTACTATTTTGCAGCTCTTCCGTAGTTCATGATGGTTGTGAATACTTTCTTCTTTGTCATTTTTCTCACAATATTTGCCCATTATTTAGGAAATTAACTATGACGGATTTGATACTGCGGCTTAACTGTCAATCAAGTTATACTTTCTAATTTATAATTATTACAATTATATTTACCGTGGTAAAATACTTCCGACTGCGGAGGAATTTCTACTAATACTAAATACCATAAAATGTATCCACTTTCCAATTGTTATTTTGAGTTCCGTATATAGAACCTTTTTTTAACCTTATATACCATTTGTTTTTTTTTATATTTGTTTAGCTGTTATTGATTTAATAAATTGTGCGATCTGATGCAGAGAAAATAGATTAATTACTTGCAAGAATAAAAATATTTTCGGATAATAATATAATGTTAAATGGAATAACCACTCTGTTCTTGTCAGTCTTGCTCAGCATAAATGGGCAGGTTGGTCCGGAGCGGTACCGACTTGAAGTGACGGCTTTGCTGTCGTGTTTCGTTCGATGACTGAGATTGTGGGATGCCCAATACCCCTTTTCTCTACCCATCCATTTTCATTCCCGCTCTGCTCATAGTTTGATGGGACGGCAACACATTAGTCGTCCAAACGTTGTGGCTTTTCATGGGCAGCAGTGATCACTTACCATCAGGTGACTTATTTGCTTGGTTGCCGGAACTATGCAATCAAATTTTAAAAAGAAAACGGGATTGCCGTTTTGTAAATTTCCAAAAATAAAGTAGGCCTTCAGCGTAAAGTCTCAAGATAGTTGTTTAGCTTCCCCCGTAAAATTAATCGAGTGCAAATTAACGAATTTCTAGCAAATGATTTCTAAAACAGATGATGAGATGGCGATTTAAAAAAAATAGTATTTTTTGGTAACCTTATAGAATTGTTTCCTACTGGCCCTTCACTAGTTAGTATGTTAGTTTTAACTAGCGGCGCGGCATCGTGGAATCCCGCTACTGCGGTGACCGCTGTGGCTCGATTATGAATGCTTTCTCGCGACCCTGCCGATGACTACTGTAACCAATCGCACTAGACCCTTCTGTCGAATTCCAAATAAATAAATAAATAAATAAATAACACCCAACAGTCACATACATAGTCCTGACCTCACACTAAGATCTAGTCTTGTGTCGTGGGTATCAGGAACTACGAGAGACTTTTCGGTCTCACAAACACCCAGACCCGGAAGAAATATTTGTGGGCCACACAAACATTTCTCTCGGTGCGGGGATCGAACCCGCGGCCTCTCGTTTCACAGGCGGCGTCTAACCGTCAGCGCCACGGAGGCTGTCAAATGCTTACAAGTTCAACATCATCAGACAAGAATGCGCGTAAATTTTACGCGTGATTGCTTGTCTTGCTGTTGATGTTTTAACGTTCACTAACAAGTGGAATGCATTGTTAAAATTAAAGAAAAAATATTTTTATTCCCTAAGTTTTGTTTTTCTTTCACTTAGCTCCTTAAAGCTACATTGTTTTTGTATCACAAGCCATTTAGCTACACCTCGAGTCGAATCGCAAATAACTTATATTAAAACATCGGAAAACAATTTATATAAAATTCTTTCTTATATGAATTCATCATCTGATACTGGGCCTTACTCTGAAAATACGAAACGAAGTTCTAATCTTCGGACCCGCGAAGTTTATGACGATACGAATTAGCCTACTCTGTAATTGTTCGGATTCGTATAACGTGTACATAACCATAAGTCAATGGTTACGACCATAAGTCAATAACTACCATAAGTCTATGTGGGTACATTAGTATGGTCATAAACTTCGATCATCCGAAGATTCGAACTTCGTTTCGGATTTTCAGAGTAGGGCCCACGGACCTTCGATCAAATATACACTAGATACACAGTTCCCTGTAAATGTTCTGTAAAAAAGTGGCACCGATGCATTGAAACAAAAAAAGTAAACAAAAAGATCACATATTCCAAATATATTAACACAAATACCACCTTATTCCTGGAGCTTAAAGTAACTTTTCACATAATATTGTCTAAAGTTCTGCGACGTTTTAGAAGCAACGGTCGGTGCGTGACTGAAGGCGAAAGAGTGCTTAAAGCTCTCTTTTTTGGTGTCATTTTCTAAGCGCTCATGTGGTATCTATAACGTGACCATTTATTTTTTGTGCCAAAGTGGGACAAATGTGGAATCAAATAATAATAATAAAATTTTAGTGTTTTATAAGTTATTATCATACTTAGAAGATAAAATAACATAAAAATTATTGTCGTATTTGTCGGCTGAACAAATTGTTTCAAAATATCGTGTCTAGTTTCTAGATAAGCCTGAAACTCAGTACATGATTTATTTATATTTATTTTCGTAATTAAAATAGATTAATTACTGCGACATCCAAATGTATTTTATCACTTGTCCATATTTTGTTAATGTGAGATAAATCTCTTTCGATAGGTGCATTACTTCTAGGCAGACATTACTTCCAATAATTGTGGATATGTTTGTTAAATCAAGACTGTTTTTACGAAAGTGCTGGAATGATACAAACCCACGGTTTTCAAAAGTGGTTCAGTAAAGCATTTCCAGCGGGAAATACTTTTTAAATTATCATTTGGTTTGTTTGCGAGAGCGGGACTATGTCGGACTTGCTGGGGACACCGGGACAGACTTCCTGAAAGCGGGACTGTCCCGCCTAAAGCGGGACGTATGGTCACGTTAGGTATCTAGTGTATATTTGATCGAAGCCACGGACCTACCAAATCCATATTTGACTTAACAAATGATATTCCGTCGACAGTCGCAGCTGGCGAGCCTACTGAAGACAGCCGAGGAGCTGCGCATCAAGGGCCTGACGGATATACGGTGGAACAACAAGGACGAACCGCCTGACTCCGCAGACGCAGGTAATCATAAATAGCTAATACACGGATCACTGATCAGATCAGACTGGTATACAGCATACCAGTCTCCTCTACCACCGAGAAGGGTTAAGGCCTAATCGCTATATAACGCCCGAATACTCAAAATGACATTCAAATATTAAATTGTTCTTTACTATGCACGTTCCACTTAGTCGGTACATATAAGCGGAACTTGAAAGTGCAACATAATGTTTAAGTGGCGTTTGAGTATTCGGACATCAGTTAGATACCGATGGATACCGATTAAGCTTCAATAATACATCAATCGGGTCGAAGTTTTATCACGTCCACATTTGAAAGATTTTGATTGGTTAGTTTGGAATCAATCCTTATGTCCTTACCGTTATGATTGTCTGACATACGTACAGGTTGTTGGACTTGTTTCTCAGGTGTGCAAAGTTCCGAATTATTAAGAATTCCAATTGTAAAACCTCAAAATACAGAAAAGAGTTTACTTTACTTCGATCGTCTTTGCAACAATAGTACAACCTCAAGAGTACAGGCAAACAAATTCCAAACCTATCGAGCAGATTTATGCATACCATCCGCCCATTATAGAATTCCGAATTATTTTCTTTTCAGGAGTAGTAGCAACAGCGACAGCGACTGTCCCAGCAGCCACAGACAAACAACACGAGAAGCAAGACAAATTAGCGGGTAAGGCATTGGAGAAGGCGCCTCCGAAGCAGCCGTCACCGAAGCACCCGTCGCCGAAGCATCCCCCGCCCAAGCAGCCCTCGCCTCGCTCCAACCATGACTTCGCCGCCGAACTGCGCTCCTTCATCAAGAAAGAACATGACCTCGACACTGAGAAACACGAGAAGTTCAATGTTAACGGTACATACATATATACATACATACTAGACTTGAGGGGGGTTACTCTATAAAAACGATACGAACTTCGAATGTTCGGACGCCGTACGTAAAACTTCACGAATGTGCCTAGATACTCCACAAAATGTTGGATTCCTCTATCGTACGTCGCAACCAGAGACAAAGTTCGAATTAATGATACGTAGAATAGTATTAATTTTTAGAAGTAGAAATCTTATAACTTACTCCGGATTTGAAGTTCATATAATTTTTGTAGTGTAATCAGAGAAGATATGGCGAACTAATTCTTTAAAGTAAAAGTGTAAGTGAGCATAAGTTAACATGTTATGTCTCAGGATGGCGAGCGTAGTGGAAAGCCAAGCATTGCTTTGTAATTCAAGGTATTGTTTGGTTTTGCTACTGTTCATGAGCGCCCGTATCGCGTACCATCAACCGAACGGCATGCTCGACTAGCCATTCAGTGCAATAAAAAAAATGTGTGGTCCCGTACAACTATTTGTCTCTGTCACTCCTGCGTTGTCATGTTATCTTTTTTCTAACTCCACTGATTCTCCGCGTGCGTGGTGGGTAAGCGCACAGTGCGTACAGAATTTTGCCTGATGTCGGCTCTGTTGTAATAACTCAATGATCATTGACTATAGTGGTTTTTACAATCGAATTTAAGTCAGCGATAGGGACATATGTTTCTGCGCAAGTAAAGAATAGCGGTATATTTAGAATGATACGAATATATAAAAAAAACGAATGTTTTTTTTTGGTAAGTTACAATAAAACTATTATTTACGGATTTTATCGCGGATTTGGTTTTATTTTAATTATTTTAACTTTCCGACGTATACAGCTTCCTTACTTTACAGCTTCCGCAGTCACGGGGCAGACCAATTAAACCAAATTTGCGATAAAATCCGTAAATACTAGTTTTATTTTAATGTGTTACATTCGCGTAAGTCTAAGAAACCATTATGTTACAATAATTTTAAATTTACTTATTGCAGGAGGTCCGCCGCCTTTAATAAAACTACCCACAAAAGACAAAAGCAGCCCACTGAAGAGAGAACATTCTGATTCGTGAGTTGTGATTTAAATAACTTGATAGTTGATACTGAACCGATCGTACTTTTGTAATTAGGTTTAAAAAACCAAAGATACGAACAAAACAAATGTAGGTTTTTAAGACGCAAATGTATGACAGTGCTCCCTGTATATTATAAATATTCGAAAGTTTTAATTTCCTGAATGGAGCGTGTGTGTGTTGTTACAGCGACAGTCCGAGTCCGAAGCGAGTGCGCGCGCCCAGCGGCACGGACCACACCGACGACGAGGCGCCTGCGCAACTCAAAACGTACGCATACACAATACACATTTATTTTATTTATTTATTTATGTACAGGTGGAAGCCACGTACAGGCAAGTGAAATGTCAGATGCCCGCCTACAAGGTGGACGGACGACCTGACCAAGCTTGCAGGAAGTCGCTGGATGCAGGCCGCTTCCAACAGGTCGATTTGGAGATCCTATGAGCAGGCCTATGTTCAGCAGTGGACTTCCTGTGGATAAAATGATGGATGAAGTGATGATCATGATTTATGTACACTTTTTATTTGTATGTGTATTTTATTTATCAATCTCGTTTCAGAAAGGCAACTGTATAATCGTATATTACATAATATTGTTTTCTTGCAATTACAGGGAAAGAGATCTAGAATGGCAACATGGAAACTTGGTGAGTAACACATTAATTTTAAATCATTAACATTAATACGTTTTTTGACTCCATTACTTTCGTATTTATCAATATTCGTTATATGGTTATCCATATCCAAAAGCTAACAAACAAAGAATATTGTTATCCATTCAGAATTTAACAAGTTCCAAAATGTGTTTTAAATCTTGTAATGAGAGGAAAAGAAAAGGGATGCAAAATAAAACTAGTAACGTCACTAGGCTTAAGAGCCTACCTCGAAAAATATTCGCAGCATTTTGGGGCGTGGTTAACGAAAGTTGCCGCATCACGCCGCGGCACTGCGCTACTGGCGCACATTCCCCGATTAAATATTATCTACTGGTATTATTAACATTAGTAATAACAAATTAATGTAGACCTATGTATATTTATAATCCGTATGATTCTGACAATGTGCCTATATATTGTTTATCATACTTTTGTATTGATAAAAAAATCTATTACAATCTAAGTGTTAAAACACGAACTTTAACTCAAAAACATTTACAATAATATCTGTATAAATACAAGATAGGTACCAATTGTTTTGCCGGTCACTCACTCTACTAGTGTGAAGCGCTAATCGCCTAGGCGCCCTTTGATAAATGCCGCCAAAGGCATTGCGCCTAGCGATGATTTATTTGTTTCTACTTCATTTGACCTGTGATTTGACCACTGACTTTCGCCTATAAAAGAATGTCATTCTTAGTTCTGCTGTTTTGTGATTTTTGACTTACGATACAACTGTAAATTTAACAAAAATGTGTGAAATAAATTTGAATTTTGTAATAACAACCAAACTAAACTGACTAGGTATTCCTGAAGTATGTACACAGAGCGGAAACGATAAGTAATTACATTAGATTATTGTTTAAATTCCACATAAAATAATTATTATTGATTTTCGAACTGTGCGGTCACACTGGCGCTCACGCTCTTATTATTACTGCTATGCGCTTGGCGCGAGAATTACGGTGATCACACCCACCCGTTCCAGTTTGAACCTTCTTTACAACCAAATAGGGATAATTTTTGTTTAACAATGTTTCTTTTATTTACGCTAGACAAATTTTTCGGCGAAATTATTTGATATCAATTACAATTATTTTGCTTTCGTTATACAGGGTATATCAAGACTGCTACCGAAAACGAAGCCGGGTGGTAGTTTAAGCGACTTCAGACACAATGCAACAGAAAAAGTTGCAAAAATAAGCGACAATTTTTTTTTATTTTTTTTTCCTATTGCCATATTTTGGTGGTAAATAATTTTTTTCCTAAAATAATAGTGTATACTCTTTAATTTATAAATACTCTAAGATATAAGAGAGTTTAAATTATTATTTTAGCAAAAACTATGGATTTACCACCCAAAAATGACGATATTTAAAAAATCATAAAAAATAATTGTCGCGTTTCTATGCGAAAATTTTAGTTGCATTGTGTTTGTAACCACTAAAACTACCACCCGGCTTCGTTTTCGGTAGCAGTCTTGAGATACCCGGTATGAAAAGCATTGTAAATATTAATTTTATAGTAATACCAGCGATCGGGCCCGGGTCCGCCCGGGTGCATACACGTTTTAAAATGGCGGTCAAAATGTTTAATTCTGACTATCAGTTTAGAATATCGACCAATCGGACCAAGAAAAACGAACAAAATATCCTCGTATTTGCTAGAAATATCACTACTGCTTTCCTCCTATAGGTCATAGCGTGATGATATATAGCCTATAGCCTTCCTCGATAAATGAACTACCCAAAACTGAAAGAATCATTCAAATCGGACCAGTACTTCCCGAAAGTAGCGCGTTCAAACAAACAAACAAACAAACTCTGCAGCTTATAATATTAGTATAGATATAGACTTTCAGTGACATATAAAATAGATTCGTATAAAAAATATTCTAAATCTGGGGGCACGGCAATGCCCCCACCAAGTCGAGCTAAAAAAGTGGCACAGTCGTACCATCCTTTTCTAGAAGCAATTCAGATCATTTTAAACCCCCCATAACTTCGTTGTGGTTAAAGCAAGAAACCTGAATTTTCAGTTACTAAGCAGGCATTGTGTAAACACGGTATGCTTAAAATTTCATTCAATTTGAACCACTAGTTTAAGAATTGTAACTAGTCAAACTTTCTTAATTTTGTCACTCACTAACTGACTGACCGATCATCAAAAGTCTAAGGCACTACTAGCAGACATAGAACCTTTAAATTTAGAATATAATTAGTGTTTAGTGTCTTAAGTAGGGAAAAATTTAAACATTTCGTAATTTCTGCCTAGTGTTCTAGATACACCAACTGCGTGAATAACTTTGTAATCCCATATAAATGTATAGTATTACAAAGTTACATTTGCAGTTAATGAATAATTGTACCCGTATATAATGGAATAATAGTTCTAGATAGGTATCACTACATAGTATAAAATAAAGTCGCTTTCTCTGTCCCCTTGTGTGCTTAAATCTTTAAAACAACGCAACGGATTTTGATGCAGTTTTTTTAGTAGATTGAGTGATTCAATAGAAAGGTTTACGTGTATAGTAACATCCATTAAATAGTGGAGAAATACTGTTATATTTGAGGTTTCTAATGTGATGTCGTTAATTATCAATTTTTTTCCGCTTACATTGCAAACGCAGGCTGAACCCTACGAGATTTATCAAAATAATGTAGTAATTATTTGTACACATTGAAAAGGTCTACAGAAAACTCCGCGATGGTATATGTCCATCTCTTATGGATATCCCACAATAACAGTTTTTTGTCATTTACTTTTTACGACAAATACAGCATTAATCCTTATCCAATTAAATAGCTTAAATAAATTGTTGATTTAATATAGATCTATGTGGTTGCTGTTACAGCACAAGATTTAAATGAATATTTCCGAAGATATTACAGATTTAAAATTGCGGGACGTAGCGCTTGCGGCGGTACTGGCCGGCCAGGGCGGCAGTAGCGTGCCTAAGTAGAAAGGTTTATATGTATAATAATAATACGTACATATTTTTGTACAGAAATCTATTTGTACCCGGGCGAAGCTGGGCCGGGCCGCTAGTCTATAAAGGGTATATTAAGACTGCTACCGAAAACTAAGCCGGGTGGTAGTTTAAGCGATTTCAGACACAATGCAACAAAAAAAGTTGCAAAAAAAGCGTCAATTTTTTTTTGTTACTTTTTCCTATGACCATATTTGGGTGGTAAATACATTTTTTCCTAAAATAATAGTGTATACCCTTTTATTTATAAGTAATCTAAGGTATAAAAGCGTTTAAATTATTATTTTAGCAAAAGCTATGGATTTACCACCCAAAAATGACGATATTTAAAAAATCATAAAACATATTTGTCGCATTTCTTTGCGAAATTTTTAGTTGCATTGTGTTTGTACTCACTAAAACTACCACCCGACTTTGTTTTCGGTAGCAGTCTTGAGATACCCAGTATATAAAAGGCATAACAGGAGAGGATATTGAGAGGGAAAGGGTGTATTCAGCCCATGAAACTGTACAAAATTCCTCTAGAAAGACATAACAAAGAAAAACTTGCAAATAAATAGACTAAATAGCTCCAAAATATCAATTACCATGAAAGAAAGAATATTAATAATCAAATCCGTGATATTTGTGATAAATTGACACCTACAAAAATAAGAAAAAACCATAAGACAGAGGCTTTGTGAAAAATTGTTGGTGATATTCTAGAAATAAAAAGTACCGAAAAGAAAAAATGTAGGACTCTAAAAAAAGACGTGAGATCCCATCAAAAACATCCTGTAAAAAAATTCAGCCATCCAGCAGCATTATGTATGAATTGTACGATACATTATGGTTTCATGCGATGGCCAAGGCCATCCATTTATTTATAACGTAAAGAATTTTTAATATTTATATGATAAAAGCTTACGTAATAACTTTATACAGAAGGTCCCTTACGCAAGGACTAAATAAATTAATCGACTTGGTATCGGTATATGCATGTAGCATCTCACAATTTTTTTAGGTAGAAACCCAGAGCTGCTAGACTTGGAATTTTCTTACAGGATGTTTTTGATGGGATTGTGTCTTCATCTGTCTATTGATAGAGGTGCTCCCGAAAGGTACTATTTTTCTAATGGTATTATACTGGATGGTTTTGAAAAATATCACAATATTATGATGACCAGTTCATGACCAGACACAAAACAGTTCAAAATGGCGGCCTCAAGTATCAATTCTGACTTACTCATTCAAATGAAGGAACCATTAGATATTGATTTAGATATCAATCGAATCAAAAGCAAAAAAGTTCAAAATGGCGACCATAATTTTCAATTCTGACTTTGAATTTAGTGAAACGGAATAATATGGTAAAAAGATTTTTCTATTTGATTCACTATTAATATATTTATTGGGCAAAACCCGATTAAAAGTTATAAGTAAATTCAATTGATTATAAAAGTTGGTGCGACCTTGGTGGGAATATCGCGTAGCCTTCGTATTATAGGAGCTAGCAACAAGAAATATTGTGATATCAGATGAAAATATTTTTGATGAAAAATAATGATAATATATACTGAAAGAACAACACAACGAGAAACGAATTTATTTTAACCGAATTAATTCGATGACAATGATCGCAATGTCCATATCATAGGGATTACGTTGGATCCCTTATTTTCATATTTCTTGTATGTCGTGGATCTACATACATACATACATAAACTCACGCCTTTTTCCCAAAAGGGGTAGGCAGAGGTGCCAAGACCCACATTTCGCCATGTATGTTCCGTCCCACGATGTGATAGGTGGCGAGCCTTAAGCCTATCGCCATATCGGGCACAAATTCCTGACTCTGGGCTGATAATGAATAGAAAAATCCAATATCACTTTGCCCTACCCGGGATTCGAACCCGAGACCTCACCTTTGTAACCGTACCTTAGTACAACTACGCCACTGAGGCAGTCTACAAGTCGTGGATCTACAAGCTCAGGTAATAGTTGAAAGTTGAAATTAATTGGCCAATTGCCAATTCAAGTGCGTGGTGGCCTAACTACTCTCAATTGTACTGTCGATTGTAGAGGAGGCCCGTGCCCTGCAGTGGGACATATATGGGCTGACACAGAATTACCAATTCTGACCTTGAATTTAGTTTATGGAAATGAAGAGTCTCTCAGATATCGAATTAGAAACCAATCAGAACAATAACAAAAAATCAATAAAAATGCTGACCACATTTTTTTTCTGAGAATATTTTCATGTTTTCGGAACGATGGTTCTTTCAAATATCGATTAGGAACAATTCGGATAAATAACAAAAAAACAAAAATTCAAATGACAGGGACTCGAACCCGAGACTTCAGCGTCGTAATCATATTATGAGGCAAAATGAATAAAATTTCACGCGAACAATAACAAAAAAATCAATCAAAATGCGGACCACATGTTTTTTTTCTGAGAATATTTTAATTTTTTCGGAACGATGGTTCTTTCAAATATCGATTTAGAACCATTCGGATAAATAACAAAAAACCAAAAAGTAAAATGACCCGGTTTCGAACCCGGGACTTCAGCGTCGTAATTATATTACGAGGCAAAAATGTATAAAATGTTACGCTCCCTTCGACTAATTTCGTTGAGCGCTTATACGTAAGTCAATGACCTTTCTCTTTTATTTTGGTAACTTAGCTAGTTAAAAATGAACTTAAAAATGAATATATACTGCTATTTATTTTTTAAATATATGTAAAAAAATTAAAATGTACAAACAAAAAAGAGTACCACCTAAAATAATAAGAATTACGTAAATTTGAAATTACGTAAAAAATAATCGGCGGGCTAGAATTTCGAAACGTCGAGCGCAGATCCGTCGTCCACCAAGGCCCGCGGCCGTCTGACGGGAACGCCCCCAATGAGATAGCTTATATTATGGCCGTAACGTACAAGAATGGGATAGGATGGCCCATGCGCTTCTCAAAATAAAACAACATAAGCGCCAAACCATATTTTATTTTATTGTCATCGTACTATTTACTTTTTTCTTGTTTTTTTCTCGCGAAAAAATAATATTTAAAAATATGTTTATGTCAAATTAATCTTGAGTTTCTACACGGGGTAAGTTAGGAGTTCTGAGTTCTTAAAAAACTTAACAGCTGCTACTTTGGACTATATTTTTGTTAAGTGGCATAATCGTGTATTTTGATTCATAAAATTGGTAATTATATGATGATATTATATTAATTGAAACATATCTGAAAATGGACTACCTAGTCTTAGTAATTTATGATATGTAGGGTTTTAAAAAAGCCGAATTTTTCGAAGTATCCCCTTAAGAGCCTACCTCGAAAAATATTCGCAGCATTTTGGGGCGTGGTTAACGAAAGTTGCCGCATCACGCCGCGGCACTGCGCTACTGGCGCACATTCCCCGATTAAATATTATCTACTGGTATTATTAACATTAGTAATAACAAATTAATGTAGACCTATGTATATTTATAATCCGTATGATTCTGACAATGTGCCTATATATTGTTTATCATACTTTTGTATTGATAAAAAAATCTATTATAATCTAAGTGTTAAAACACGAACTTTAAACTACTACTTTACGAAAACCTCAAAAACATTTACAATAATATCTGTATAAATACAAGATAGGTACCAATTGTTTTGCCGGTCACTCACTCTACTAGTGTGAAGCGCTAATCGCCTAGGCGCCCTTTGATAAATGCCGCCAAAGGCATTGCGCCTAGCGATGATTTATTTGTTTCTACTTCATTTGACCTGTGATTTGACCACTGACTTTCGCCTATAAAAGAATGTCATTCTTAGTTCTGCTGTTTTGTGATTTTTGACTTACGATACAACTGTAAATTTACCAAAAATGTGTGAAATAAATTTGAATTTTGTAATAACAACCAAACTAAACTGACTAGGTATTCCTGAAGTATGTACACAGAGCGGAAACGATAAGTAATTACATTAGATTATTGTTTAAATTCCACATAAAATAATTATTATTGATTTTGGAACTGTGCGGTCACACCGGCGCTCACGCTCTTATTATTACTGCTATGCGCTTGGCGCGAGAATGACGGCGATCACACCCGCCCGTTCCAGTTTGAACCTTCTTTACAACCAAATAGGGATAATTTTTGTTTAACAATGTTTCTTTTATTTACGCTAGACAAATTTTTCGGCGAAATTATTTAATATCAATTACAATTATTTTGCTTTTGTTTTATGAAAAGCATTGTAAATATTAATTTTATAGTAATACTAGCGATCGGGCCCGGGTCCACCCGGGTGCATACACGTTTAAAAATGGCGGTCAAAATGTTTAATTCTGACTATCAGTTTAGAATATCGACCAATCGGACCAAGAAAAACGAACAAAATATCCTCGTATTTGCTAGAAATATCACTACTGCTTTCCTCCTATAGGTCATAGCGTGATGATATACCGGGTATCTCAAGACTGCTACCGAAAACGAAGCCGGGTGGTAGTTTTAGTGGCTACAAACACAATGCAATTAAAAATTTCGCCTAGAAATGCGACAAATTTTTTTTATTATTTTTTAAATATCGTAATTTTTGGGTGGTAAATCCATAGTTTTTGCTAAAATAATAATTTAAACTCTTTTATACCTTAGAGTATTTATAAATAAAAGGGTATATACTATTATTTTAGGAAAAAATGTATTTACCACCCAAATATGGCCATAGGAAAAAAATAACAAAAAAAAATTGTCGCTTTTTTTTGCAACTTTTTCTGTTGCATTGTGTCTGAAGTCGCTTAAACTACCACCCGGCTTCGTTTTCGGTAGCAGTCTTGATATACCCTGTATAGCCTATAGCCTTCCTCGATAAATGAACTACCCAAAACTGAAAGAATCATTCAAATCGGACCAGTAGTTCCCGAGAGTAGCGCGTTCAAACAAACAAACAAACTCTGCAGCTTTATAAATATATATAATAATAATAATATTAGTATAGATATAGACTTTCAGTGACATATAAAATAGATTCGTATAAAAAATATTCTAAATCTGGGGGCACGGCAATGCCCCCACCAAGTCGAGCTAAAAAGTGGCACAGTCGTACCATCCTTTTCAAGAAGCAATTCAGATCATTTTAAACCCCCCATAACATCGTTGTGGTTAAACGAAGCAAGAAACCTGAATTTTCAGTTACTAAGCAGGCATTGTGTAAACACGGTATGTTTAAAATTTCATTCAATTTGAACCACTAGTTTAAGAATTGTAACTAGTCAAACTTTCTTAATTTTGTCACTCACTAACTGACTGACCGATCATCAAAAGTCTAAGGCACTTCTAGCAGACATAGAACCTTTAAATTTAGAATATAACTAGCTGTGCCCGCGACTTCGTCCGCGTGGAATTTAACAAAAACTTTATTCTTCTAAAATAAAAGAACTTTTTTATAATAAATGTAGCCTAAGTTACTCCTTATTATATCAGCTACCTGACAAAAAAAGTCCCGTCAAAATCGGTCCAGCCATTTCAGAGATTAGCCGGAACAAACAGACAGACAGACAGACAGACAAAAAAATTTTAAATATCATTTTCGGCACAGGTATCGTGTATATAACGATATGTAGTAGGACATTTTCTTTTATTTTCACTCTTAAAACAGACACTTCAATTTTATTTATATGTATAGATTAGTGTTTAGTGTCTTAAGTAGGGAAAAATTTAAACATTTCGTAATTTCTGCCTAGTGTTCTAGATACACCAACTGCGTGAATAACTTTGTAATCCCATATAAATGTATAGGATTACAAAGTTACATTTGCAGTTAATGAATAATTGTACCCGTATATAATGGAATAATAGTTCTAGATAGGTATCACTACATAGTATAAAACAAAGTCGCTTTCTCTGTCTCTTTGTGTGCTTAAATCTTTAAAACAACGCAACGGATTTTGATGCGGTTTTTTTAGTAGATAGAGTGATTCAATAGAAAGGTTTACGTGTATAATAACATCCATTAAATAGTGGAGAAATACTGTTATATTTGAGGTTTCTAATGTGATGTCGTTAATTATCAATTTTTTTCCGCTTACATTGCAAACGCAGGCTGAACCCTACGAGATTTATCAAAATAATGTAGTAATTATTTGTACACATTGAAAAGGTCTACAGAAAACTCCGCGATGGTATATGTCCATCTCTTATAGATATCCCACAATAATAGTTTTTTGTCATTTACTTTTTACGAAAAATACAGCATTAATCCTTCTCCAATTAAAAAGCTTAAATACATTGTTGGTTTAATATAGATCTATATGGTCCTTTACAGCACGAGATAATGAATATTTTCGAAGATATTACAGATTTAAAATTGCGGGACGTAGCGCTTGCGGCGGTACTGGCCGGCCAGGGCGGCAGTAGCGTGCCTGAGTAGAAAGGTTTATATGTATAATAATAATACGTACATATTTTTGTACAGTACCCGGGCGAAGCTGGGCCGGGTCGCTAGTCTATAAAGGGTATATCAAGACTGCTACCGAAAACTAAGCCGGGTGGTAGTTTAAGCGATTTCAGACACAATGCAACAAAAAAAGTTGCGAAAAAAAGCGTCAATTTTTTTTTTAATTTTTTTCCTATGACCATATTTGTGGTATATATACTTATATAAATGTATATAAGTATGTATATGTAAAATAATTATGTATGTGTATATAATATGTATGTATATGTGGTATGTATATATATAATGTATTTATATGTTTTTTATGATTTTATTTGTCTCCATGCTTTCGTTATCTTTATTTTACACTGCCCTATCTTTTTTCCTGCTCATATATCCATCCCATGGTTGTCTGGTAGAAATTGCCTTAGAGCGATAAGACCGTCATTTGTACTTTGTTGTTTTGTATTATCTCTAAACTGTTATTCCTTTTTATTGTGTACAATAAAGAATTAAATAAATAAATAAATAAATATTTGGGTGGTAAATGCATTTTTTCCTAAAATAATAGTGTATACCCTTTTATTTATAAGTAATCTAAGGTATAAAAGCGTTTAAATTAATATTTTAGCAAAAGCTATGGATTTACCACCCAAAAATGACGATATTTAAAACATCATAAAACATAATTGTCGCATTTCTTTGCGAAATTTTTAGTTGCATTGTGTTTGTAATCACTAAAACTACCACCCGACTTTGTTTTCGGTAGCAGTCTTGAGATACCTAGTATATAAAAGGCATAACAGGAGAGGGTATTGAGAGGGAAAGGATGTATTCAGCCCATGAAACTGTACAAAATTCCTCTAGAAAGACATAACGAAGAAAAACTTGCAAATAAATAGACTAAATAGCTCCAAAATATCAATTACCATGAAAGAAAGAATATTAATAATCAAATCCGTGATATTTGTGATAAATTGACACCTACAAAAATAAGAAAAAACCATAAGACAGAGGCTTTATGAAAAATTGTTGGTGATATTCTAGAAGTAAAAAGTACCGAAAAGAAAAAAAAGTAGGACTCTAAAAAAAGACGTGAGATCCCATCAAAAACATCCTGTAAAAAAATTCAGCCATCCAGCAGCATTATGTATGAATTGTACGATACATTATGGTTTCATGCGATGGCCAAGGCGATCCATTTATTTATAACGTAAATAATTTTTTATATGTATATGATAATAGCTTACGTAATAACTTTATACAGAAGGTCCCTTACGCAAGGAATAAATAAATTAATCGACTTGGTATCGGTATATGCATGTAGCATCTCACAATTTTTTTAGGTAGAAACCCTGAGCTGCTAGACTTGGAATTTTTTTACAGGATGTTTTTGATGGGATTGTGTCTTCATCTGTCTATTGATATAGGTGCTCCCGAAAGGTACTATTTTTCTAATGGTATTATACTGGATGGTTTTGAAAAATATCACAATATTATGATGGCCAGTTCATGACCAGACACAAAACAGTTCAAAATGGCGGCCTCAACTATCAATTCTGACTTACTCATTCAAGTGAAGGAACCATTAGATATCGATTTAGATATCAACCGAATCAAAAGCAAAAAAGTTCAAAATGGCGACCATAATTTTCAATTCTGACTTTGAATTTAGTGAAACGGAATAATATGGTAAAAAGGTTTTTCTATTTAATTCACTATTAATATATTTATTAGGCAAAACCCGATTAAAAGTTATAAGTAAATTCAATTGATAATAAAAGTTGGTGCGTCCTTGGTGGGAATATCGCGTAGCCTTCATATTATAGGAGCTAGCAACAAGAAATATTGTGATATCAGATGAAAAATAATGATAATATATACTGAAAGAACAATACAACGAGAAATGAATTTATTTTAACCGAATTAATTCGATGACAATGATCGCAATGTCCATATCATAGGGATTACGTTGGATCCCTTATTTTCATATTTCTCGTATGTCGTGGATCTACATACATACATACATAAACTCACGCCTTTTTCCCAGAAGGGGTAGGCAGAGGTGCCAAGACCCACATTTCGCCATGTATGTTCCGTCCCACGATGTGATAGGTGGCGAGCCTATCGCCATATCGGGCACAAATTCCTGACTCTGGGCTGATAATGAATAGAAAAATCCAATATCACTTTGCCTCACCTTTGTAACCGTACCTTAGTACAACTACGCCACTGAGGCAGTCTACAAGTCGTGGATCTACAAGCTCAGGTAATAGTTGAAAGTTGAAATTAATCGGCCAATTGTCAATTCAAGTGCGTGGTGGCCTAACTACTCTCAATTGTACTCTCGATTGTAGAGGAGGCCCGTGCCCTGCAGTGGGACATATATGGGCTGACACAGAATTACCAATTCTGACCTTGAATTTAGTTTATGGAAATGAAGAGTCTCTCAGATATCGAATTAGAAACCAATCAGAACAATAACAAAAAAATCAATAAAAATGCTGACCACATTTTTTTTCTGAGAATATTTTCATGTTTTCATGAACGAAGGTTCTTTCAAATATCGATTTGGAATCATTCGGATAAATAACAAAAAAACAAAAATTAAAATGACCCGGACTCGAACCCGAGACTTCAGCGTCGTAATCATATTATGAGGCAAAAATGTATAAAATTTCACGGGAATAATAACAAAAAAATCAATGAAAATGCGGATCACATATTCTTTTTTCTGAGAATATTTACATTTTTTCGGAACGATGGTTCTTTCAAATATCGATTAGGAACATTTCGAATAAATAACAAAAAACAAAAATTAAAATGACCGGGACTCGAACCCGAGACTTCAGCGTCGTAATCATATTATGAGGCAAAATGAATAAAATTTCACGCGAACAATAACAAAAAAATCAATCAAAATGCGGACCACATGTTTTTTTTCTGAGAATATTTTAATTTTTTCGGAACGATGGTTCTTTCAAATATCGATTTAGAACCATTCGGATAAATAAAAAAAAACAAAAAGTAAAATGACCCGGTTTCGAACCCGAGACTTCAGCGTCGTAATTATATTACGAGGCAAAAATGTATAAACTGTTACGCTCCCTTCGACTAATTTCGTTGAGCGCTTATACGTAAGTCAATGACCTTTCTCTTTTATTTTGGTAACTTAGCTAGTTAAAAATGAACTTAAAAATTAATATATACTGCTATTTATTTTTTAAATATATGTAAAAAAATTAAAATGTACAAACAAAAAAGAGTACCACCTAAAATAATAAGAATTACGTAAATTTGAAATTACGTAAAAAAATAATCGGCGGGCTAGAATTTCGAAACGTCGAGCGCAGATCCGTCGTCCACCAAGGCCCGCGGCCGTCTGCCGGGAACGCCCCCAATGAGATAGCTTATATGGCCGTAACGTACAAGAATGGGATAGGATGGCCCATGCGCTTCTCAAAATAAAACAACATAAGCGCCAAACCATATTTTATTTTATTGTCATCGTACTATTTACTTTTTTCTTGTTTTTTTCTCGCGAAAAAATAATATTTAAAAATATGTTTATGTCAAATTAATCTTGAGTGTCTACACGGGGTAAGTTAGGAGTTCTGAGTTCTTAAAAAACTTAACAGCTGCTACTTTGGACTGTATTTTTGTTAAGGCAAAGTGGCGTAATTATGTATTTTGATTCATAAAATTGTTAATTATATCATCAATTAAAACATATCTGAAAATGGACTACCTAATCTTAGTAATTTATGATATGTAGGCTTTTAAAAAATCCAAATTTTTCGAGGTATCCCCTTAACATGCATTACAGTGGGCGCGTATGAAAGAGATAGCAAGATCTCGACACTACACTCCCACTCTTTAATTTATAATACATACTAATATTTGCCTGATGTTACAAGCTACGGCAATACTGTTTCCACAGAAATGTTTTATTAATGGTTTTTCAGTTTGTACGCAAAATAATATCCCGTGTCCTGTTTTTATCTTTTATGAAATCTAAAAACGATTAGAGTAAAATACCTATTACCTATGTCCTATTATATGGCAACCAGGGACCGAAACCCATTCGATATTACAGTACCGGTATCGACGAATTTCGGTTACCTTTAATATTTCGGTAACCGCTATGACGCATTATAAAGGTTACCCTTATATACGGGAACCGTTTTAATACCAGTAACCTAAAAAGACCTTGAATGCAAAAGAAAACGCGTTGTTGTTGCATAACAAATAAATATTGTACTTGTCGGGTTGTTTACACAATATCGATGGATTCGGTTCATTTCTTTTTTGGTGTGTAATTATGTTGAAAAAATCATGAAATGAGTAAAGATAAATGTGTGGTATAGTGCCATAATGTTTAGTAAAGACAAATGGCGGTATAACCATTAACAGGCACTGCCCCCGCTTTGACTTATAAAGTTTTTTTTTTTATTGCATTGAATGGCGAGACGAGCACGCCGTCCGCCTGATGGTAAGCGATACGACCGCTCATGAACAGTAGCAACATTCCACTGCGCTCGTCATCCTGAGACATAAGATGTTAAGTCTCAATATGTCCAGAAGTAACTCTGGCTACAATGTCCTTCAATCCGAAACACAACAGTGCATTTACGCAGTGTTGTTTCACGGGAGAAATAGACATTGCGGTGATACCTACCCAGATGGCCTCTTACATATGAGAGACCTACCACCAGTAAAAGGCGGTAGTGGTAGGCGTCAGGAGGAGAATCATCCACCAGTGCTTGCCTTCGCAGCAGCTTAATTCCATATACGGACTTGGAGTGGAGGTTTGTATCGCCGTAAATCCGCTGCGCCTGTTTGCGGCCTATAGGCCTCCTGCAGCCGCATTGGGGATGTCCGATATCCACGTTTTACTGGACTCGGCACTTCCGACGCTGATCGTCGGCGATATGAATGCCATCCACCCGTCATGGGACATGGGCTCGGGGGCAAACAATGCTGGAAGACGTTTCTTCGCTGACTCGCAATCGCACGGATACTCCGTTGAGATACAAAGAGAACAAAATCTCTGCGTATGGTGCATGCACACGGGTACACAGTGAAGCGAGAGCGAAGATAATGTTACTGCGTAGGTGTGACAGAGACAGAAATAGAATGTACCCTTAATTTTGTTACAAACATTTTGTTTACAGTGTCCCATCTAGTGTAATATCTCAATGGTTTTGTTGTTTCAGGACATAACGGCGGAGCGCGTGGTGGGCTGGGGCATGGGCGAGGCGGAGCGCGAGGAGTCGTCGCGCGACGCGTCGGACGACGAGTGGGCCGACGCGCCCGCCGACATCGGCTCCTTCCTGCACACCAAGCTGCGCGTGGACGGCGACAACAGCGCCGGTACGCACACGCGCATGCGCACCTACCGCGCCGCTCGCTACAAACGCCTTACTGTCGCTTCCACGTGTATGGATTTGTTGCAGTCAACGTGTCGTTAGTTCATTGAGATATATTATGGAGTGGACCCTCGGTAATACGGCCTCCGTCTTATGTCTTATGTCATCTGACATGCTTTATAGGTTCATAAAGTGGCTTCAAATATACAATTTATTTCGTCGTAATTCAGATTTGGCGGATTACAAGATGCTCTATTTTTTAAAAATTTGGACTATAGGAGATCTGTATAATCCAAAAAATTTGATAGACACTGTTCCAAAAATTAGGTCCACTGAAAATCAAAATCTAGATTGTTTTAGAAATTCCTATGGTAGACTATACCCCAAACCTCGTGAAGTTAGTCGATGATTCCGTTGGGCTGTAGTTGTGATGGATATGTTATGGGCCAAGTGATTAATCTGGCATTATTCATAATGCCCGGGCAATATGAATAATGCCCAATAAGAGCTGGCAATGTGATTATTACCAATCAATTTATCACATTGCCCGGGCATTATGAATAATGCCAAGTGCCTATTGGGCAGAGTGATGTAAAGCAAATCAAAATCAAAACAATGAGCCGAAGTGGTAGAATTTAGAATAGGGCAGCACGAGGGGGTGGGTTGGGAAGAGTGGAGGGGGAGGGGGAGTGTCGCACCTCCCCTGGTACCATTCCATGAAAAGGTAACGCACCATTCCTGAGAAATATCTATTATAGCAACCTTACCCTTAAAACACTTGTTGTCAAAACAAATTAGCTTCTGCATCGTCTCCGGCGCTACGGGAAGTTCAGCCCCTTCGCCCTTGCGTAACAAAAGATAGGCACCCATGCTCACCTCCGCAGCTTCAGCTTGCTGGTCGCCTGCGGCGACCGCAGATGCGACCACAGATGCAACAATGCGGCAGCGCGACACCTAAAAAATCACCTATTAATCACATTGCCCGATCATCATGTAGCCATATTCATAATGCCCGGGCAATGCGATAAATAGGTGAGTTTAGATTGTAATTAATCACTTGGCCCGATATGACTCGGCAATATTCATACTGCCCGGGCATTATGAATACTGCTCGCATTAATCACATGGCCTATAACAGATACATATGACATTCGCTAACCCTTGATAGGTTATCATGGTAGACTAAACCCCAAACAACGTGAAGCTAGTCAATGATTCTGGAGGCGTGTAGTAGTGATGTGGCATGTGTGTTGCAGACGAGGAGTCGAACGACAGCGCGGCGGGCCCGGCGTGCCGCTCCACCGCGGTGTCGTCGTCCTCCTCGGCCGCCACCACCATCTGCTCCGACAAGCTGGACGCGCACGCGCCACTACCCATACACTGCAAACGTGAGTCACACAACACTATATAACGCAACACAACACAACGCAACACAATACTACACTACACTACATAACACTACACAACACAACATTACACTACACAACACAATACAACACTACACAACACAATACAACACTACACATCACAATACAATACAACACTACACAACACAACACTATACTACGAAAAACACCTTCTTACGGCTTATTAAGCGAAATGTAAAACGCCCAACCAGAAGGTGGACGGACGACCTGGTTACGGTCGCAGGAAGTCGCTGGATGCAGCAGGTCTATGTGGTGGTCCATAGGGGAGGCCTATTTTCAGCAGTGGAATTCCTGTGGATAAGCAGAGAGAGATGGCTTATTGGCTTTAAAAATGGAATGCGTATTGTCGCAAAAATAAATCTCGAGGCAACAAACACTTCTCGAATTTGTAGTCACGTGTCTATTGCTTACTGGCACCAACACTCAGATCCGATACAAATACCTGTGGATGACACAAACATTTATCTCGGTGCGGGGATCGCACCCACGGGCTTTCGTCTCACAGCCGGCTGCTGACCAACTGCGCCACGGAGGCTATCACTAACTGATGTATTTGTTTGTGTTGCAGCCACTGTGGGTCCGAAGTCCGGGCCCACAGACCCTCGGTTCACGGACGTGGTGAAGCTCAGCGACTACTTGCAGCACGGCCGCCGCCCGCAGTTCTGGGAGGAGCACTACGTCAAAAGGGTATCATAACTAAAGCAGTTTGATTGATAATATACTTAATTACAGTTGGTTGAGAATTGTGAATAGCTTGCACGGTATGATGACAGAATGTGGGAATGTGCCTGCCATGATATCAACGAGGCTCATTGTGTTAGTCAATTTTTTCTTGTACATACATATTTTTAATTAAACATCGAGGCTCTTTTTGGTATTCAATGTTTTTTTTGTACCAACGTATATATATTTTGAGTTAAATATAATTATATGCGTTTTAGTCCCTCGTATACGCACACACCCTGTATAAAGGTCAAAAGTATGTATGTATAAATGAGATGTCGTGTGTGGCCAGGTGATGGAGGCGGTGCGTCTCAAGGAGCTGGAGATGAAGCAGGCGGCGGAGATCCTCGGCGTGAGCTACGGCACGCTGTACGGACGGTACAGGGACGTGTATGGCTGCATCAACAGGCCCTATAGGTCAGTCACAACTTTTTTAAACTTCGCTATAAATATTTATTTTGGGGTTATTAAATCGATTGGATTTGTGCACGACACGTCTCAAACTAACTTAATTTAGTTAAAAATAAAGAATTATTTCCCTCAAGCGTTTAATTTTCCCAATCCTCACACTATGCGCCTACTGCGCATGCGCAGTGCGGCTCCCGAGGAGGTGAGGGGACTGGGGGGCGCCTCGGTCACGTGGTACAAGCGGGGCGGGGTGTCGTTGAACAAAACCGTCCGCACCCAAAACCCAGCCCGCGTTTCTCGCCTCGGGAGTCCTTAGGGATGGGTGCATGGTGTGAGGGGTTGTGCGGAGATAAGCCCCACATTGCTGTGTAAAAATTAACACGATTGTTAAGAAAATGTGTAAACGTTTGAGAAATAAAGATTATGACGGGTGCTGAAGGGTGAGGGGCTAGGGGGGGTGAGCGTGGACCGAGAAAGAGTATAAAAGAGGGGCGGTTTGGCCGTATCGGAAGCTTCGCGCCGGGCTCCGCCAGAAGAGGACCTCTCCAAAGGAAGACAAGAAACGAACCGCTGCTCCACGCTAGCCCGCCCCTCGCTCGCTCGCCCGCAGGCCCGTCAGCCGTTGAAGAGAATTGGTGTTTAGAAAATTGAACCAAAATTTTTTTTTGACAGCCTCCGTAGCGCAGTTGGTTAGACGCCGCCTGTGAAACGAGAGGCCGCGGGTTCGATCCCCGCACCGAGAGAAATGTTTTTGCGGCCCACAAATATTTCTTCCGGATCTGGGTGTTTGTGAGACCGAAAAGTCTCTCGTAGTTCCTGATACCCACGACACAAGACTCGATCTTAGTGTGGGGTCAGGACTATGTATGTGAAAGTTGGGTGTTTAAAAAAAAAATCCCTGGGAAATCTATCACGCACAGGATTCATTATAATTATCTCGTAGAAATATGTATTATTTATTTTTCTCTACGTCTATTGTACGTAAAGGTCGAGATGGCAATCGGGGTATGAGGTGACACGCGGGTTAGGACACCCGGCACCCCCGCACATGCACTGCGCCGTCCTAGTCTTAGTGCTGGACGAGTCCGTATCGACCGCGATTATTGATTTCGATCCTGATTATCGATATCGATTGTTCTTTGTGTGATATATCATTGTGTATTACTGTGGTAGTTATTGAAACTAAAAACAATTCATTCTCATTTTTACGGTTCTATTACATTCATACAGCCGCCCGAATAATATTTATTTCCATATATCTTTCTTGTGCATACATCGAACAGTTACAAATTGTAGATAATTTTTGTTGTTATATTGCGTGTAATAAACCTGATTTAAATACGTTTACTCTTTTGTTATTGAGTTGCAAAAAGTATATCAATATAAATTACATGTCGACCTGCCGTGGATATTATATGGCTTATGGTTAAAAATTCTTCGATCGAACAATGTTTTTATCGATATAATTAGTTACAAGTTTAATTGTAGCTTGATATGATAAAGCGACCGTATGTGTATGTGTGCGTGTTGCAGGGCGGTGCGCGACTTCTGGCAGGCGAAGGGTCCGTCGGAGGTGCTGGAGCGGCTGCAGCGCGGCGACATGTCGCTGGACGCGGCGGCGCGCGCGCTCGGCGTCACCATCGCCAACCTCGCTGCGCACGTCGCTGACTTCGGACACGCGCCAACCACAGGTACATACACGCCACAACTACACGCACACTGATCACATCACAATCACAACACGACACGACACGACAGGACAGGACACATCGCAACGCAACACGACACGACACAAGACGACACGACAGGACAGGACACATCTCAAAGCAACACGATACGACAAAATACGACACGACACAACACAAATAGAAAAATTACTATAATTTATGACTGTATGAAATGTCTTAATCGCCACTCGTTTTTTTATGTCGACTTTACCCGTAGGTGCGAGTATAAACAACGATATATTTTTTATTATAGTGGGAATGAGAGGTCGATATAAGTGCAATACAATACAATTATTCTTTATTGCACACCAAATTATTTTATTCGGCTGTTGGGACTGAAAGGTTCTAGAGTGGAGGCCACGTACAGGCAAGCGAAATGTCGGACGCCCGCCTACAAGGTGGACGGACGACCTGGCTAAGCTTGCAGGAAGTTGCTGGATGCAGGCCGCTTGCAATAGGTAGATATGGAGATCCTTGGGAGAGGCTTTTGTTCAGCAGTGGACTTCCTGTGGCTGAGATGATGATGATGATTATGATGATGATACTAAATTACAGTATTGAGCTTAAAGATAAGTTACGTTTGGTAATACAATGGACGGTCTTATCGCTTATACACATTTCTACCAGACAATATCACAACAGTTTTAAATAAATAAATACGTCCTACAGTCACATTAATAGTCCTGACTTCACACTAACTACTTGTGTCATGAGTATCAGAAACTACGAGAGACTTTTCGGTTCCACAAACGCCTAGACCCGAACAAGTACCTGTGGATCTTATAAATATTTGTCCTGGTGCGGGAATCAAAACCTTAGTTTTTCATTTCACAACATCTAATAGATTTCAAATATTTTTGTCAGGACGACTTGTTCTTAGAGCGACTGTATAATTATTTTCATTATAAGCCCTTTATTTCCCACTGCTGGGCAAAGGCCTCCCTCCTTTCTTTCCATTTGCCGCGGTCAGATGTTAAATGACGCCAGTTTGGAATATATACAGGGTGACTTTTTCAAAAGGGCGTGGATGGCCAAATCCGGAACTATGAGGAATAACGAAAAATGCTCAAAGAACTTACGAGCCCGATTTTGATGAAAACTAAAACTGCATACTTAGATTTTTGATAAATCAAAATGCCTACCTAGGAATCGAATCCAATGATTTTGAAAAATTAAAAAAATACATGCTGCATTATTGCACCATTCGATAATATTTCTAACTAGCGTTCGGGCCCGGCTCCGTCCGGGTGCATACACGTTTTAATATGGCGGTCAAAATATTTAATTCTGACTTATCAGTTTAGAATATCGACCAATCGGACCACGAAAAACGAACAAAATTTCCTCGTATTTGTTAGAAATATCACTACTGCTTTCCTCCTATAGGTCATAGCGTGATAATATATAGCCTATAGCATTTCCCGATAAATGCACTACCCAACACTGAAAAAATCATTCAAATCGCACCAGTAGTTCCAGAAATTAGCGCGTTCAAACAAACAAACTCTGCAGCTTTATAATATTAGTATAGATAGGGATCAAATTCTGCCAAGTAATGACATACGTTAAATAAAAAAAAGATGTAATTTTAAGCAAAATTCAATTTTTTCTTCAGTTTTCTTAACACTTGGAGTGTATAATAATGCGTGTTATGTCATGTACAGAGTTCGAGCCGATTCCAATCGAGGTGGATCCGTCGCTGAAGGTGCGCGCGCGCACGTACAGTGCGGACGCGCTCGCGCTCGCCAAGACCAACCGCAAGCCGCCCGCGCCCGCAACACCTGACAAGGTACTACACACTGGGCACTGCATATACACATTACTGCCATGCCCAATAGACGAGCAGCAAGTCTTTTTGCTCAATAAAATCCAGGAGAATAACAGCCCTCCCCTCTTCGGCTCTTAAGTATAACATCTATAATTTAAGATGCACAATGTTTATAATTGTACGTATTCAACTAAATGTATGCCATGTGTGATCTTAGCCGGTGATAAAAAAAATAAAAATAAAATAAATCCACTTTATATTCCTGTACCTGGAACCAAGCGAACATTACGCATTTACATACTTTTTTATAATGATTTTTTAATTTATACCAGACGATAAAGAAAGTGCTAGTGGGCAGCATAACTGACGAGGACCCGATCCCCGCGACGGTGATCACCACGCACGAGAGCAAGCCCTTCAACGTGCCGGCCACCACCGCCGCCGCCACCGCCACCTGTGAGCGCCTTCTAGTGTTACATAATAATACCTAATCCAAAATTGATAAGCCCCATACTGGTTTACCTAAGTTTGTAGTTGAGGTACCCCTCTTAATTATATCATTCATCGTTGTTTTTTTTGCTCTTATAAATTGGGACATTTTTATATTAAATATAATCGCATATAATTTCATAAAGTCACGACTCTGCTACGCATTGGAAACATAATAATACTTCGGCTAGTTTTTATCCACAAAACTGATAAACGCTTTTCTACTTTACAGCAGGTAAATGGCCGACGATCCGCGTGGCGAGCATCGACAGTCTCCGCGGGAACGACTCCACGCCCCCCGGCTCCGCCGTCACCGCGGCGCTGGCTGGCGTGGGGGGCGTGGGGGGCGTGGCGGGGGGCGCGGGGGGCGTGGCGGGGGGCGCGGGGGGCGCGGCGCCCACGTCCCCCTCGCAGCTGATGCGCACGCGCCCCGACCTCACCATCGTGGCGGCGCGCAAGCCCGAGCACAAGCGCGACGACGACACGTGATCGCCGCGCCCTCTGCCGACCGCAACCTTCACTCATCAATAGGTATTGCAAACTTACTCAAAGTATTCATATGTACCGAGATGATACGGCCAGGTGTTCTATTAAAATATCGCGATTTAAACACAGATGAGAATCAATGCAATCGATATGAATATGAATTATTTATCGATATATTGGGATTGTTGATAATTATTTGTAGCACTGGGCTTAAAACACATTTTTTAAATAAATTAATCCATATTTTATTATTATGTTACTCACATAATTTTGTTTGTGTTAGCGACTCACAGAAGACGGCACATGGCGAGGTAGTGTCACTCCACAGTAAGCAACGTTCGTCCCCACTACAGTAAGGAGCGGCTCGCGCATATTCACCACGCTTACTAATATGTCAATAACACTTGTATTATAAAACCTCTGTATTCATATAGATTTATTTATGACGTATGTGTCCACACGCGCGTATGCTAATTAGTGAATGATGACGTCACGTTACGCTATAATTACTGTCCACAACGGCATGGAATTGGTAAATAAAATCATCAATATGATTATATTAATCCGTTGATTTGTCAATGATGTTGATTAAAAATATTAGACTTTGCAAAATAATAGATAATTTAAATCACTATACGATTTACTATAATAATTCTATTGCTACTTGTAGGCGTGACCGCACGTTGGCACGCACGCGTGTGATGACGTCACTGGCGGCGTGCGAGTCGTCGCGACTCGACCGCGAGTAGGACGTTGTAATTATTGATGGCGAGTGGAGTGCCTCCACTGTGACGTCACACACTAGATATTACATACGACACGCTGTTTGTATGACATTATGATATGTTACGGAAAGGTCGTGTGGGTTATGATTCCGAATCAATATTAATGTTTTTCAACCTTTTTTGTCGAATTCTGTATTAGTAATATCTATTTTTTGTCTGTTTGAAAGGGGTCAATTGAGTTTTTAGAACAAATGTATATTATTGTTATGTTATCTATTTTTCGATAGTCTCGTTATTATTATTAGTATTTTTGTTGTAGTTGTTCCATAATCTAAAGGTGTTAAAATTTAGTTGAAGCAATTTTTATTACTGGATTTTGATTAATAATGACCATAACGATAGTTGTGTTATCGATATTGCGAATTCACATTTCCTGCGCTAACTATTATCATAGGTTAGATGTATTTTTATATAGTTTTGTGTAGTTGTATTTTTTTCTTCGAGTCTCGAAACTAAATCCAATGTCAAAATCCTCCCATCCTTAGGGCATCATCGCACTGGCGAATCCCAACTACAGTTCCTATTTAGACAACATATTGTAATGGATCACACTAGCTTCCTAATACATTCTAGTATACACAATATAATATGCGTACATATGTATATATGTAATATATTTGTGTGTGATTCGGAATCACTATCCACATGGCGAAATATAAAAATAAGGTCCTGTATGAAACTAAACAGAAGACAATTAATTATGTCGCACATTTCCATAGATTATAAAATATAATGAGTATTATACTGTATAGATAAGAGAAATATAACTCAATGTTTATTTAATTTTATTGTGCGGGCGCGGCGGCCGTGCGGGACATCTTCTGAATATACAGGGTATATCAAGACTGCTACCGAAAACGAAGCCGGGTGGTAGTTTAAACGACTTCAGACACAATGCAACAGAAAAAATGGCAATAAAAAGCGACAATTTTTTTTTGTTATTTTTTTTTCTATGGCCATATTTGGGTGGTAAATACGTTTTTTCCTAAAATAATAGTGTATACCCTTTTATTTATAAATACTCTAAGGTATAAATGAGTTTAAATTATTATTTTAGCAAAAACTAAGGATTTACCACCCAAAAATGACGATATTTAAAAAATCATGAAAAATAATTGTCGCGTTTCTATGCGAAATTTTTAATTGCATTGTGTTTGTAGCCACTAAAACTACCACCCGGCTTCGTTTTCGGTAGCAGTCTTGAGATACCCGGTATATTATGTTTGTCTACGAGTATGTTGCGTTAGACTAATCTGTATATGTAAATAACACGTCTATATAAGGAATATTTAGTGTAACTCAGCAAATGTGCTAACATTAAGTTCAATAGGACAAATGCGACTAGTTATTACCGGAAGCGAGTCGTATAGATGTGAGTTAGCGCTGTATATTGATCTGAAAGCTACGTTGGCGATGTGTTGAAATATTTTCTAGCGTAGCGAGTCCGCGCGGTCGCGGCGCCCCCTTTTGTAACATATTGTAATCGTCTTAACGTGTAATTAGATGTAATTAATTAATGCATAGTTTAAATAAATTTGTATAAATATAAATATATATATAATAGAGGCCGCGGAGGTCTGTATAGCCTGTACATTGCTAGGTACGGTATATAGGATATATTTATACACTACACTTGTTCCTCTGACGTTTATTTAGGCTTTAGATTACGGCGGTCCGTGTTCGAGCGTGTGTCCATATTTTTCCTCAAGGATTTTTTTACTAAACCCTTACTAATTCTGTTTATAATTCCTCCAAGATTAAGAGCACTCCTTTTATTAAAAGACAATGGGGTTAAGAAGTGTTCCCTAAATGATAAAATAACTAACTTAAATATTATATTGGTTGGAATATTTTTTTTTGAATGACAATTCTATTGATTAAGCATAGTCGTCCTTCCTAGTTCCTACATTAGGAATTATTGCCACTTTGATCCCGTAAGGATTGATGCCAATCGGACTATCAGATGACGGAATAAGAACAGGTGGAGCGAACTAATTAAACGCTGGTTTGGTACTACATCTGAGACACTCATTTTTGGTAGTGGCACTTTTATAAAAATATGTTTATAATATTTATGTGGACGCTTCACAGTTAAGTAATCGACTCGCGAGAAATGTCGATAGCTCGCTCACACGGACGCATTTTGTACGGTATGTTTCATCACTTTGGTGTGTTTTCTATAATTATTGACTTTGGACAGTTTAATATTCGTATATGAAATGAATTATATTCACATTTCAGTCACTTTTGTATTGACTATTGACCAACGTGTTGAAGTTATCAAAGGAGTGATGAAACATGCTATTGACTGTAGGGTATATTAATTTAACGAGAGATAGACCACCGTCGCGAGCTAGAGGCCCACTGCAAGCAATCACACATGTTTCTACCAATATTAAATTTGATTGAACGTTTTCAATGTTAATAAGAACAAAAACGTATGGAAATGTTGATATTATAATAGCTTGAAGTTGTAACTTCGCTTTGTAGTCCATGTAATACTGGGGTTTTTGGTAAAATTTTAATATAAAACATTACATGACTACACATTATGATGGGTTTCGAAAACTTTGTGCTCTAGCAAACTAGAAGCAAATATTTGTTGTGATGTAAAGTTTACGAAATTATCTCGGTTTCGACCATGTGGTGTGTTAACAAAACGTAATATTCCTTTATCATTTCTATTGATCCTAAAATGGAAATATATACAATATATTTTATTTGAAAATAAAACTAATTGCTAACAGTGGATCGCCAAATGACGACGTCGTGACGTCAGCAAAGAGGGTTCACAATCCAGCGCGGTGAGAATGTACATTTGTTTATTTTTGGTCGGCTGGTAGCATCGCAGCTGAGCTGAATTGTAGCTGAACATGTCATGTATCCACTAACGAGTACCTTTTGGAAGGTAGCACGAGGCCCTGGATATCCATACTATTTCTGTCCCTATAATTTGTGAATAGCGGACATATACTCATTCATATTTGCACTGAATGAGTTTGCATTTTGAATGCTTATTTATATTTTTGTCAAGCATTATCGAATATCGAATCAAACTGATAAATATAACCAGATAAAATCGATATTAGTTAGAATAAGTTTTAATTTGAAGTTAATCACAGATGCCTTAGAAAAATACATTATTAACATTTATTTTTCATTTATATTAATTTTGTATGACGGTTTTGGAGCAGGGCCTTCGAGTGCTGAATATGACCCACCCCGATGTATGAAATGTATTATATAAACAATATATGTTTGGAAGAAGTTATATAACTATATAAAAATCTGTCCAACTTCAATTGGATGTTTCATACCAAAAGTTTTTTCATTATAGTTAATGTTATTTTTATAAGTTGTGCTCGGATTTGCGATACATTTTCACATTTCTTACACGACAAAATGCAACTCCTGAAAGCTACGAAAAGGCTGAAAATTATATAATTTCTATTTACTGTCATCGTGTTTGTGTTAACATTGTTCTGTTCAATTTCATATGAATTATACATTTTGTTATTTAGTTTGTGTTTTGTAATTCATAATAAATAAAAAATATTTCTATGACGCTTAAATACATTAAAATAAATAATGGACGTGGCCTATAAAGCCTTGAATTAAACATATGTTATGAAGTTTGATTGTTGACGACAATATTAGTGTCATTATATGGCATACATTTTGTATCTGCTCGTAGGGCGTGTGAATAAGTGTCGCACATTTGAGCTATTTTGTTATCGACTCATAGATTAAATTCTAATTTATTAAGATGAATTTAAAGTTTAGAGTTTTTAATTGTTAGTAATTTTTTTTACACGTTTCAATCGAGAACTCATTATTTTAAGGTTTTATTGTATTCGTAAGATGTTTTGTAGATGTTCTTATAGTTTTTTTTATGGCAGCAACGCATCGTGCTACGGGGAACAACTGATTTGTGGAAAAATATACATATTGTTGAAATATATATCGCTCATAAATTTTCTTTTTTTTTTCACTGTTTATTTTATACCCAAATTAATCTTGTTTTGTTATAAACGTACATAATGTGCGATCGCACGATGCGTTACTGTTGTGGTGATGACGTGGCTTCAGTTTATTTTGGGTGCGCTTACAAGGGTTATTCAAAACAAAAAAGCAGAACCATTTGATTTACAACATTATTCAAACAATTCATTTATTTTGTTATTCTAATAAAATTATTCGAAATCACCTTATAATTTGATTTTGTGCAATCATATTTTTACAATATTTGTTTTATTTAGATTTATGATTGTGATTAATAATTATTACAGCTGATTTATATAATTATTATTCTCATTGTACAGAAGATTATGAAGTACTGGTATGTGTTCGATATGAAATATACATTTATGAATTAAAGGTTCAATTAAAGGTGGAAAATTTAGAAAATATATAAAAGAATTTTTTGTACATAATGATGTACATTAAAATTAAAGAATTATTTGAAAAGCAATTGTACTGGTTTAGCTCTATATTAGATATAATAGTTATATTTCTAATTTTCATTCTATATCGAGCAACTTTCTAAGTTTTCGGATAATTTATAACTCGGTCAAAATATCTGTGCACCCGGCGTTGATGACGTCATGTCGGCGCTCAGGTACGGAGTGTAAAATAACCATCCAAATACCAATCCATTACTTTTTTGTGTAATGATTGAATTAATGTTTGTGTTAAATGTTACGTAATTCAACGATAGTAAAAAAAGTTAATCATTTTTTTTTAAATCTTATTTAGTTTATAAGCTGTACATCATGATTTCAGAAAATATAAATTATAACATCAATATGTTTAAAAATTCAAACTTTATTGAGTTGCGTATCGGCAACGAAAGTGCTAACCGTACTGTCGTGTTCGGACGAGCGCGGGAAGGAGAAAGGGGCAGCGGGAGGGGTATCGCATTCCTGCGAGGTGCAGAGATATTGTGACCGAGTAATAATAAGTTTTGAAAAACAAGTCGATTCTTCAAAAACGTGTTATTTTTCCTTCGTTTTTCCCTATAGAAAACTAATAATACAACGATTATATTTGGGAATTATTCATGGAAAGTGTGCATAATGCCAACTATCAGAAATATGTTTTCGGTATTTTATCAGCGGAGCCTCGTCATCGCGGATTAAATAAATTTACCTGTTAGTAAATTTAAATAAAAATAAAAGTTTACATAATCACTTTTTGTTTTAATCTGCTTATTATTTAAATTTAATAAAATCTATGCCATAAATATCCCATCTTACATATTCCTACTTAAGAGCGTATACACCTTGCGCGCAAAGTCAACTATAGGTATTTCTTCGTTAATTTCACGCACACATAAGCGACCAAAGCTGTGTGCATAGAGCTGCCGCGTCGGCTCGCTATACAATCGGCTCAAACAACTTTGATCCGTGCGCTTCAAATATTCAATTGAAATGTAACTGTAATATAATATCATAAAAATATTTTATTTGCATTATAAGTAGACAAATATTACTGTGCAAGCAAAGAATAATACAAATTTTGGATACTAATCATATTTTCGTTATCATTACATTGTTAAGTTGCATTCAAGTCAGTGTTCAATCAGTAGACACTACGGACGTTTTATTAATCATTTCGTGTTCGAACACATAAATAGTGTTAGGGGCCTTACAACCCCTTACAATTACGAAATATATTTAATTTTATATTACAATACATAACATAATTTAGCCTCGGAATTACGTCCCATTATATTACCTGAAACATAATTTATACTCACTACAAAATTATTGTAGGTAATAAAAATAATTAAATATTTTACTACCAAAGTACTAAGATGTGGTAATCGCATTCCGCACGTGGCTATTTTTACTACGCGCGGCATAATCGACTGCAGCCAGGCCGGAGCGACAAGCGATACATCCTCCCTCTAGAAGGCGTTGCGGCGGTCTGATTTGATTCACGTCAGACAGCGTGTATTATAGTGGTTTTTAAAATATTTGTAGAAAACATGAAAACTAATTTTGTTGAAATATAAAAATGGTAATTTATTGATAAGATGTTCTTCTATTATAATATGCAATTGTTATAAAAAATTATGTACGATAAGTTGGTGAAAAAAAATATGTTCTTGACGAGAGTTTCTGAATAATTTCGCATTGTTTAAATTTTTATTTTTCAGGAACTAAACACAATAAGATTATTTTTCTCAGCAAAATCCCTCCATAAGGGTCTTATTAGTCTGATAATATTTTTATTTTCATCTTATATTTAGTGGTTTCGGATATCTTAAGCTTCTAAATTGCCATTTAAAGCCTAAATAACGAAACTTGTGTTCAGTAATCCGTATAGTACTCACAAATTATCCATCAATCTATAATGTTTTCCACCAAAATCCCTAGATGACAACCTTTTCTAAAATTAGTAATAATGATTTTTCCTTTAAATTGTTTATTGGTGGCTATTAACTCATTTGAAAAGTCCTGTTTTTAAGCTAAAAAGCGCGTGCAGGGTATAAACGCTCTTAAAAAATATTTTGATAATGTGATTGGTTTAAAACATCCGGTTAAAACTGACACATTTACTGAAGGTCATTTCTTTGTAGTTTTTCTCATAAATCGAAAGTCCAGTCGAGGGTAGTTCCTTTCATTTCGTCAGCCAGCGTGGCGCGGCGTGGCGAATAGGTGAGTTGGCTTTACCTACTATCTTATTTATAACTGGAGTGCTTTATAAAATTGCATTTATGTGTGCCATTTCGATTTGTGGATTTTGTATAGATAAATTTTGTTTAGCCGTTCGCAAGGTTTTATTGTGAATGCGCCCACGTGTTCGATCAAAAGTGACGTTAAAGTTAGGTGATCTCGGAATCCACTTCGGCTCTGTCGCTAATATTCGCTTGCAGCTAATATTGCGAATTTGCATCCTAAAGGTGTGTCCAAACATTTAGCGGCAATCGAGCGCGGCTGGCTGAGTTATGATTGGACGACAGCCGCATATGAAGGCGTCTGGCTGACTGCCGCGCACGAACATTCTTAGTAAACATTCGTCAGTATTAATGTTTGGACGTATTTCTGCGCACAAACATGGACAACGAAACATATTCTATTCGTTTAATTGAAAAGTATGGATCTTTTTAGGAGTTATGGGATCTTCGAAAAAAAGAATACCATAATAAAAACAAAACACGTATTGTAGGCTAGAATATGAGTCTCCTGTTGCCAAATACCGCAAAGTTATAGCTAATCTCTCTTTTGTTGTGATTGCTTTACCCCAATACGTATCTACTTTTATAATATGCGGCTCAACCAGGCTATGTAAATGTTCAAACTCTTCTAAAGTTAATCTTAAAAGCTGTGGTTTTCGGTAATGAATTTGGTAATTTATTGATTCAATATTTTGTAGCCTCCGCTGAAAAAGTAGTTTCGTCCAGCTAATTTCCTCATTAAAATATAATATATTTTTTCTTAGTCTTACTCCGCAATTTTTTAAATAATAAGCAGAGCTACGACACATGCAACAGGTTTCATTTTAGTTTTGATGCTAACTGAAGTGCGCGGCGTGTCTTGGGTGTGCCGCGCAAACATTAGTCGGCTTCGTTCTAACTTGAGCGCGGCAGAAATGTGTCCTGCAAACGCCGCGTGTTGCTGCCGCGCTCTTGCCGCTCAATGTGTGGACACACCTTAACAAGTAATCTGCTATCAAATACGCGAGCGCTTTATCGCATTCTATTGCTGCGCGTTTTATGTGCCTGATTCAGATCGGAACTTGATCGGTAGATATTCATCTATTCATTTGACGTCTCAAATAACAGTTTAGTCCGACTAACAACGTGCAGCGTACGTGCAGTTTCGATTTTCACAGTAAGGAAATATCCTACAAATCTTATCAGTATATTAATGCCAAAAGTGCACTAAACGCGGAGCTCAACAATAACAAGCATACAATTTTGCATCAAAACGTAAACTTAATTGCAATCGCACAGAAACTTGACCGGCGCGTCAAAATATTACGTGAATCGCCCTACTGATCAGTTGACCATATGGGCTGATACACTAGTGTATGAAGGTCGTTGACAGTTTCTGAAGTACCTTGCTTTAAAACAATATTTCAATGATTCCGATACGCTCCTTTACTGCCCGAACATTGGACAACCATCAACAAAGTACACTACACATATTTTATGAGGTAGATATTCGGTATATATTTATAATATTTCTCATACGGAATTAATGATACAGACAGGGTATATCAAGACTGCTACCGAAAACGAAGCCGGGTGGTAGTTTCATTGACTACAAACTGTGCTACAAACACAATGCAATTAAAATTTCGCCAAGAAACGCGACAGTTTTTTTATGATTTTTTAAATATCATCATTTTTGGGTGGTAAATCCATAGTTTTCGCTGAAATAATGATTTAAACTCTTTTATACATTTTAATATTTTTTTTAATTTAATGAGTCTTTGTAAATAAAATGGTATACACTATTATTTTAGGATTAAAATGTAATTACCACCCAAATACGACAGTAACAAAAAAAAATTCGTCACTTTTTTTTGCAACGTTTTCTATTGCATTGTGTCTGAAGTCGCTTAAACTACCACCTGGCTGCGTTTTCGGTAGCAGTCTTGATATACCCTGTATGTGGTTAATTGCTTATGTATTTTAATAAGTTTGCTTCCCGCATCAGATTACGGGTTCGTATCTTAGCATTGGTATGTGTGTAAATCATGTGGTCTTTTATTTTATCTAAAGGCCACAATAATTTCATAGTTTCTGTAAATGAATAAAACGCATAGTTCAGAGACATCTCATTTATTGCAGCTGTATAACTCGATGACATCTCGACTCTTACTCAAGCGCGCGACATTCGCCGCACGCGCTCCACTCCACCAAGCCTTGTAATACTTTCCACAAAAAGCGCGCGAAAAACGCATTTAAATAGGAAGCAGTAAATGTGTGTTTCGAATCACACAACAATTCAATAAGTAATAACTGTTCGCTTGCAAGGCTTGGGGATAGTTGTCATCACGTACAGTCACAACTCACAGCGCACTCGCCAATTTGTGCTCCACCAAGGCCACCGTCAATATAAAGTGACAGTTTTTTGACAGTAATTGTTTTTTTCTATTTATCCTGGTGGAAAGGCAAAGCCATACAGTCTAGTCTAATGTATTTGATAGTAGAAAGGTGGTCTCAGTGGAGCACAAGCCAGCTGTATGTAGTAGTGTGCGGCCGCCAGCGAGCGCGGCACACTGCACGGGCAATAGTTTTGCGACTTCCTTCAATCAACATTCGAGACAAGTGCGAGAGTCGACGTCAGATGTGCCTTAACTGACACTTAGCACCCAGAAACTACAGTAGTAGTACATACCTACGTAATAGTTTAAGACCTTGTCCAAAAGGCGCGTATTACTCGCGAATCGATTCGCTCGGAATACTATATGCGTTGGCGAAATATTGATCGTCAATACATTCACAAGTATAGTAATATAAATGCGTATAAATTGTACCTATTTTGGCAAGATCTAATAAATAATGTAAGTCGTGGACACGCCAAACATTTGCCGCGAATGCTGGGGTCCAAGACGTCCCGTTGTGCGACGCGCTCGCGCTACTAGTAAAGAATCACATTACCCAATAACCAATATTAGAACAAAATATAAATTACAAATAACTCACAAGCTTAACAGATCTAACAACAAGTTAAACGATATAAATAACTGTACTCGCGCTGCGGGCCGGCTCGCCTGCATGGCCGCGCCGTACACGTGTGCTGAGAAAAATATTCGCTCATGAAAGTTCTACATTGCTGCCGATTCTGTGCAACATAGATGCTTGTTAAAAACTTTCGTCAATAAGAGAGCGTGACGTCACTCGTTTAAATCCAAGATATATTTCGTCTCCTAACTCTAAATGCGTGACAATAACATTGACTTGAAAATGTTCACATTTGGACGCTGCAAGATCGACGATACGAAATAAAAATACGTATAAAAATAAATAGTATTTCTAAAATTATTTTCTTTCCATATTTATGCAAGTATTTTTCTCAAAACCACGAAACGGAATGTCCGCAGCGCAGGAGACGCGCCCCGTCCAACGCATTTTAATGTTTCCATAAAAATCTGTTCGGACGTCATGTTTGTACATTGAACGTTCAATACATCCCTTTATTGACTTATCTAGAAACAACAGCAATTTTACAATGTTGACTATAATGTTGCATCCCAAAGGCACAGTCCGATCCATTTACATCGACCTGAAAGTCCGTACTGTTCCTAAAGGATGACGTCAGAATTATCGAGCGAAGAGCGTAATATACAATGGATAAATTCAACACGCGTGTCTGTTTATAAATAAAATGAGGTATGGAATGATGTTTTCTCGTAAAAAAGCAATTTCCTTACACTTGAAGATAAAAAATAATTCTATACAGTTAACAACCCCTTACATGCTTACGTATAACTCGCTCCACACTTCGAACGGCGCCCGCCACCAACTCGTTTCAATTCGTTGTATTTAATCGTGCAGCCAACACTTTCACAACAATATTTCAAATAGTTAAAATAAGTGAAATATTTAGGATCATAATTGGTATTAAATCGGTTTTATGTTGAGTTGGATAGGCCGAGGCCGTTTGTGGTAAAGCGTTGTTTGCAAAGATTACATGCGTTACGTACAAACATATCTCTCTATGTCAATATCTTCGAGCAATTTAAGGCAGCACACAGAGACGGACGTTAGTGGGGGTCGTGGGCCCTGACAGAATTACACGGATCATATTCATTTATTTATTCATAACAAATTTCATTTACAATTATATTTTTCGTACAATTAAATCGATTGGTAAGATTTATATAAAACATTCAATTCAAAATATACATTATATTGTTGTGCTCACAATTCAGCCGCATACGAGTCTAGCATTTGTTCTAAGTTAAATTTATTAAATAAATACCTACATTAACTAATCTAATGACGTGAGAACAACGACCCCCGCGCCGCGCCTCCTCACTCGATCCGCCTCTGTTATTATCTACAGAAACTAACATCTTAACGTAGAGTGCGTCCGGAATAAATTATTTTCGAATGTCTACATTTCAAGGCCAAAATGTTAGTGTAAGAAAATAATTTATCTTTCTCGCTAGCAACTAGCCCGACTCGCCTGGTAACTATTAAATACACGATAAAAGCGAGTTTTACTGTAAATGCTTTGATAAAGAAAATGCAAGTTTAATAGAAGTATTCGTGAAAATAATGAAACGGGCAGATCAATTCCCAAAACTTCTCCGAGAAGAGAATCTAAAGGTTGCGATAGAAAACTAAAGACGAGAAACTGTAAATATGTGAGAAAACTGTCAGAGATCGTGTATTGTGTGTACGCAGGCGGTCTGCGTGTGGAGTGGTGGTGGTGGTGGGGGGGGCGGCTAGTGTAGCGGCGACATGTAGGTGATGTCGTCCCAGGGGTGGCGGTACAGCGGCTGCTTCATGCGCTTCTGGTCGAGGTAGTGGCCCACGAGCCCGATGGTGCGGCCCAACACGAACAGCGCGTTTATAGAGCCTATGTGGATGTAGTTGTTGCCCTCCTCCCTGCAAGTCATATCATATTCATATTATAAACGACCATCATTGGAGAATTAGACATTAAGGGGCTTCATACACTGAAAAAATTTTGTTCATAGATGCAGATTATGAAACGAGAGGCCGTTGGTTAGATTCCTGCAGTTACATTTTGTGGGCGTTGAAACAAAAAGTCTCGCGTTTATGCTACTCTCGGTAACACTTTACCACGGGGTCTAGGTATTTATAAATTACTGATTAATTGGTAACATGGATAAACTATGTGGAGATCCTAGGGGGAGGCCTATGTTCAGCAGTGGACTTCCTGTGGCTAAGATGATTTAAGATTGCAGGAAGACGCTCGATGCAGACCGCTACCAATAGGTCGTTGAATTTTTGTGAGAAGCCTATGCTTTGCCTACTGCAGTTGTTGATAGAATATGTGTGTATACTGACTGCGTGAAGAGCTGGCAGTGCCTGAACAGGTCGACCATGGCGGCGGCGACGATGCCGTCCACGTTGAGTATGAGGTTGGGCTTCTTGCGCGTGGTGATGGCCTCCACGTCCAGCGCGTACCGCGTCACGGGCCACGCGGGCCAGCGTGACGTCACGTACGCCTTCAACTCGCGCACGCGGGAGTCCGGGTTGTTGATCGACTTCACTCTGACAACAGAAAGTAAGTATATTTATACTTTTTACATTGAATGTGGATTATTTATCTCATGGCGTTAGTTGCTCCTGTCACATTTTGAGACTAAGTTCGTGAGATATTTATTGAGAATAATCATATGAATGAATTGAACAATTAATTAATCATTACAGCGTCACAGAGACCTGCATGACATAAATAATAATTACGTTTGATGGAGTTTAGTTTGTAAATGAATGTCGCTATAGAGTGTGTGTATGTGTGTGTACCTGTGTCCGATGCCCATGATGAGTTCTCCCTTGGCCCGCTTCTCGTTGACGAACTCCTGCGGGTGCTGTCCCTTGTCGTAGGCGGCGCAGAAGTCCGCGGCCGCGCGGTCCAGCGCGCCGCCGAACCTGTCGCCCTGCAACATGCGACGTCAACACGTCTCAATCCCGCAACACACTCGCCACAATGCTGTTGTGTGCGTGTGCGTGAGTTTGGGTGCCTGTGCGTGTGCATGAGTACGTATGCATGAGCATGTACGCATGTGTATGTGTGTGTGTGTGCGTTTGTTTGTGGGTCCATATGTGTATTCTTGCATCGTGTACGTACGATGGTGAGCAGGCCGCTGACGACGGAGGAGATGAGGTCCTTGCCGGCGCGCGCGGTGACCATGGTGTTGTGTGCGCCGGACACGGCGGGGCCGTGGTCCGCCGTCACGATCAGCACCAGCTCCAGGAACTTGCACGCCCAGTCCGGCAGCTCGCGCTGGAACCTGCACACAACGACACTCTTAGCTACCTAACACTGCAGAGATAACCACTAACCAGGATTTTATAAATTACGAGCTCAGATATGCACCAGCAAGTGACACATCGCCAACCAAACAGCCACAATATTTATGGATAGTATTAGCATTTCAGCCTTAGAGAAGGAAAGACGGGTTATTTCCATAAGGGCAGAAACATACAACTGAAACGCCACGTCACCCAACCCGACGAGACACGGATTAAAACAAACCAAATCGTACTATTTACTATGAACCACTCTGCAAACACGTCACGCAAAACATCTCGTTTTCATACGAACCTAACGAAAATACCACGATTTGATTTGATTCTACACGTGTTGCGTCAAGTAGTTTGACGTAGGGTTTCAGTAGTATGTTTCCGCCTTTATTATTGGAATGTGTTGATGTAGTTGCAGGTGGTGTTGCGACTCACCAGAGCAGGCTGATGGTGCCGCCGACACCGAGCTGTCGCTCGAGCACCTGGCTGATGGGCACGCCGCAGTACGCCAGCTCCTGCCCGCGCTCGTCGCAGATTGTGCTGATAAATGCAGCCGGCTTGCGGATTATGCCCAGTTTCTGCAACAATACATAAC